>CM042140.1:21770512-21881088 GCA_023376005.1 Doryteuthis pealeii | reverse complement strand
GGCCTAAATGACCTTTGCATCAAAAGTTTACCTGTTATTTCCCTTTAAATCAAGACTTTTAAATATATGTTTAAATATATTTTAACAAAGGCTATCGTTGGAGTGGATTTAGGAAAATTGAATGAGACTTCTGGCCAGGTGGAATGAGGTGTATAGGATTAAGCAGTAATCTATTTATTTATAAAACTTAAAATTTTTTTAAAAAAAAGACAAAAGGAAACCCAACATTAAATTGAATGGAAGAAAAAAAATTAAAGAGGTATCTAGATAAAATGTAAATTAAAGATTTTGGAATGGGGAAAATTTTGAAGAATAACATCATGTTTGACTATTTTTGATACCAAATAGATCTTGTGATCAAGCATTTTAGAACAAATTTTTCAGTAAATAAAGAATATTTAAGAACTTGGAAATATTCAAAAGATTTTATGTTTATTTCCTGGGAAAAAATCTTCATAAACAATTGACACCTCCAGTTCCCAAGACAAGATGGCTAATTCATTCAACTGAGTTTTCAATGCTTTGAACCAATTAAGGATTGCTCACATAATTTTTTTGTTTTTAACTTAGGGGTTTTTGGGGTCACAGGTTTTGGATGCTCCAAAATTTGCAATAAACACAAGATTATCAAATTAATTGCTTCTCATGTCTTGATTTTGCTTTGAGACAACTGCTTCTTTCTTACAATATTTCAGCAGATCATCTTGATCGCCATTTTTGAATTTAAAAGGCGCTTCAGTTTTCCTGTCAGCTTTGCAAAGCCATTAATAAATTCATTAGACAAAATCACTAAATAGTTCTTGCGATTATTCTTTGGCAGAACCATGTCAGCTTTATGTTGGGTCTTCAAGAGTTAAAACTTCTGATTAGGATTCATCATTCCTGGCCACTTAAGCAACAACAGGTACTTGTAACCCCAAGTCCTTTGTTTATCAAAGGACTTAATTTGGCATCAAATGACTTGTAAGGGTTGAAATATGCCGTTAAAACAAACAATCTTATCCTGGTACAGAAGCAAAAACCCAAGAATATATTTAAGTGAAAACAAACAAAAGTATTATTTCTTACAGCACACTCGAATACTAATGGAAGTCAAATTTTTATTACGCATAGGTGTTCATCATACATATATAAAAGGCAGTTGGTGTGTGTGGTATGTAGTCGACGAAACTATGAAATAAAAACAATTAATGACAAAGTAAATATATATACACATCAAATGTCAACAGTTCTTGCTTTTTTGTGCAAAAATAGAAGACTGGATTTTCTATTTTCAAGATATTCAAAAATTAAGTATAATAGAATGGCATTGAAATTTTACTTAAAAATATCTAGCATTTGTAAATCTCAAATAAAAAAAATCTATATATTGAGGATTTTTTTGTTCCCCCTTCTACCTAGGCATGATGGATTAGCCACTTTTAGTTTTTCATATGATAAAATGCCAAACACAAGGCAAACCTGCTAGTTTATTCTTATACTTTTTTTAAATAATGTTAACTTTTTTTGTTAAAGGAGTAAATAAAAAAAAATGTATTCATATGTGCTTATCGCTTTGGCTTAATATAAAATGTGGAACAACAAAAAAGGATAAAAAAAAAAGTATAAAGAAAATGTCATACAATGTTAAACCAACATAAAAATAAACACTGAATCTATCCAAAACGCTGAAAAAAAAAAGAAAAAAAAAGTCAGTTTCTAATAATAAAGTCAAATGCTTTAATTGAAAAACTTCCTAACAAAGTCTGAATTTTTTTTTTTTTTAGTGAGAAAAAAAAAAATCTATTAAAAGAAAAAAACACTACTCAAAAGGAATATGTGAGGTATTAACTAAAAATATGCAAAGTGAAACCCATGCATTATTTTGCCAATTGGTGTAATATCAGGAATAAAGCCAAAATTAGGCTAAGTTTTTTGTTTTTTTAGCAACTACGTGCTGAATTACTTTTAGTATGAGTCAGGGTAAATAAATACAATATAGCAAGTCAGCACAGTGGTCATTTGCTAATTAATTTTGTTTTTAATTTCATCTTCTAGGATTTTTTCTTTTCATATTGTTTTATTTAAAGTTACAAATTCAAAATAAATTATTCAATAAAATTTATGAGTTTTACAGAATGTGACAATGTCTCTTATGCCAGAGATGCTGATAGGGACGCGTCCTGTGTCCTGACGCACAAAAAGAACGCGTAAAATAGTATCACCCCTGCGCCTAGTGTTTTTTTTTCTTTCCCTCACCATTTCAAAGCTAACTGTAATAGATTCATAATTTCTTAGAAATTAATTACACAGGATAGGTAACAATGTAGGATAGACAAGCTTTAGTTGGGACCCATAAATTTTCCTTGTTGGACTCATTCAAAGCAAATATGTGCGTCCCAGGATGCACTAAATCAAAAAGCTATCAGCATCACTGCTTATGAAACAGATTGTTGAAACAAATCTTTATAAACTATGTGTTATAATATTTAGTATACATGTAAATCATGTACTTCTTGCTTTTTAGTATATACTACTACAGAACAGAAGTACATACTACAATTAGGTTCCTTTTATATTTTACAAAGAAAATATTTTAGATTAAGTAAACTATAGAAACAAAAAATATTAGAATCAATGTCAGTGGAATTTATAAGAAATTACAAAACTTGAATAAAAAAATGTATAGACAATCAGAATATCTGACCCTAAAAGGATTAAGGTTTCCTCCATAAACTTTGTAGGTAATTGGGATGCATTTGAATAATTATTATCTCAGAGCAATAAGATAATTGGCATTGCCCATTTCCTCTCATTCAATGTAATCTGCTTTGGTATCCATGATTCAGCATTATCTACTTAAGGCTTCCAAAAAAAAGAAGTGCAATTAAAGCTATAATAACATGGATTCATTTTACTTATAGATTTCTTTTGTAATCTGATTTATCAAGTTAGATAACCCATTCTATTTTATATTTTATATTATCTATATATTAATTATACCCAGTTATCAATAAATGAGGGCATATATGAAAACTGCATTTAAATCCTTACTATTACTATGTTTAGATAGAGAATCCATGATCACTATATATATATATATAATATATATATATATATATATATATATATTGGAGGATATGCTGCTTTAATTGAAGTTCATAACCTAATTGAAAATAATTAGTTCATAATTAATGAATTTATTTTTAGAGTGGGCATAATATGTTCAACATGTTAGGCTAAACAAATCGAGAAAAATGTCATCTTGAATGTACATTTTGAATTTTCTCGGATTTGTTTAGCCTTACATTTTGAACATATCATGCCCGCCTAAAAAAAATTCATTAATTATATAACTAATGTAATTTCAAAATTAGGTATGACTCATTAAAGCACATATCACTCGCAAAAATTGTCAGCTTAAAAGCCATATTAAACACATTTATTTGTTTACTTACCTCATTATATAATATACTATATATATATATATATATATATAGCACCTATATTAAATAAGATAATGATCATATTGCTCTATCCTTTTAGGAAATAAACCACAAATCTTTTGCCATTGTTAGGTATTCCTTTTTCTCATACATTCTTTATAATTTGATTTATCAAGTTAGATAACCATTCTATTTTACCTTTTTATTATAGGAAGGTATTATAAAAAAATTTCCAAATTGTTTATGAAATAATGTCATTGATTGACTTAGGGATCCCTGATTCAGTTGTTGTATTACTTTCTATAAAAAAAAGGGTCTGATTAAAGCTGAAATGAACATTGATTTATCTTTCTATAAAATGTTTTCAATTTAGTTTTGCTCAAAGAATAGCATTCATTTGATGTTCTTTCATGACATATCATTAATGAGCGTTTTCGTGATTAAAGCAAATTTAATGGCACTGCTTTCATCTTTTTCTTTTGGTTGATGCTTCACTATCATGGATACTGGAAATTTATTGAAATAGTTTTATTATTTAATTGATTTTTGATTTGGAGGGTATTGGACGGATAACAATTAAAGTCTACAAGATTACCCATGACATCTTATTTTGAAGTTGTTCTGTGTGCTGTGTGTGTATATATATATATATAATACTTTATATATATATATTATATCTATATATATATATATTGTTTAAACCAACGGACAAATTCTTGTCGGACGAGTTTTGTTAGATCCTTTCTAACTGGTCTGTCCATCTTTTTAATATCTGGGTGGAATTGATATTATGGAATTCCACCAAAGTTTTTTTTCATGAGCGCTTTCTGCACGATATTTATGGTGTATATATATATTATATATATGACAATCTCTCACCATCCTTCCCTATCATCATGCACCTGGAGGTCCCTGTGCAGCATCCAGTATCCACGCAGAGTGATATCTTATTATGTCTTGCTGGCGCGACCTACTCTAGCTGCCCATGTGATGGCTCCACAGAAAACGTCACTTATGCAGTTATCTTTTGCTTTTCCACAGGCCCAGCATGTCTGCACCTACACACGATGGTTTGTAGTGCATAGGCGACAGGTGGGCCATTACAGCTGTTTTCTCATGGGGTTTGTTTTTCACGTCTTGTTAATATTGCACCGTAGCATTTTCATGCAATTCCATCTTAGCTTATTCTCCAGGCGCTTCGTAAGAGTCCAGGTGTTAGCCGTTAACAGTAACACTGATACAAACTATGGCTAGGAGATTTTTCGTTTTAATTTGTCAGCAGAGAATTGGATTTCCTATCACTTGACAATTGTTTAAAGCAGCCATGTCTTTCCTATGCGTGCATTGACGTCACTTTCTGTATGATGACGATATTCTATCTAGCGTACATGAATTGTTTCACTGCTATTTATAGGAGTGTGGAGATGTCTCCTTCAGTTTTTAAAACATATTGAATGGTTTTTGGACTTCCACATATAGGCCGATGTTCTGTGCAAAGATTCGGCCTGTGCAGGTATATTTGTGAGCAAGTGCCAGATCATCTGCAGTATCGCATCTAATGAGTTTGGATTATTATTTATATATATATCTACATCTATAGTCATATATAATATATATATTATAATTGTAAGACAGCACCATGATTTCTATTATTTGTCAACTCAATTAAATAACAAAAATATTTCAATATATTTCAAGTATGCATGATGTGGAAGCATCAACCAAAAACAAAAGATGAATTGAGACATCCTATATACATTTATTTTGATGTGTGTTCGTGTGTTATGTATGTATATATAATATATATATATATATATATATATATATATTATATATATATATTATGATACCCCGCCAAACTATACGGATGCGGACTATGCAGATTGATCTCACTTCTCACAATATACCTGCCACAGGCCGAATCTTGCAAGAACATCGGGCCTATATGTGAACTCCTATAAAACCAAATTCATATTTAAAAACTGAAGGAGAATCTCCACACTCCTAAAATTCAGTTTGAAAACAATTCAATGTACCTAGATAGTTAATTATCTCATCAACAGAAAGTGACGTCAATGCACGCATAGAAAGAACATGGGCCTGCTTTAACAAATTTGTCCAGTGATATGAATCCAATCTCGCTGACAAATTCTAAAACGAAAATTCTTCCTAGCCATAGTTTATCAGTGTTACTGTACGGCTACACTACCTGGACTCTTACGAAGGCCTGGAGAATTCAAGCTAGATGGGAACTTGCATGAAAATGCTACGTGCAATATTAAACAAGACGTGAAAACAACACCCAATGAAGGAAAAACAGCTGTTTATGGCACCTGTCGCCTATCACACAAACCATCCGTGTGAGGTGAACAAGACATGCTGGGCACTGCTGGAAAAAGCAAAGATGAACTCATAAGTGACGTTATTCTGTGGAAGCCATCACATGGGCACGCGTAGAGTATTGTCGCCCAGCCAAGACATACATAAGATCAACTCTGCGCTGGATACTGGATGCCTGCACAGAGGAACCTCCCAGGTGCAATGATGATAGCGGAAGGATGGTGAGAGATTGATATATATATTATATATATATACACATACATATCGTGCAGAAAGCGCTCATGAAAACCTTTGGTGCGATTCATATATCAATTCCACCCAGATTTAAAAAGATGGCCAGACAGTTAGAAAGGATCTAACAAAAACTCGTCCGACAAGAATTGTCCGTTGAGTTTACAATATAATATATATATATATATATATATAATAAATATATATATATATATACACACACACACACAAACACTATCAAAATAATGTCATGGGTATTTGTAGATTTAATTGTTACTGCAAATACCCCAAACAAAAATCAATTAAATAATAAAACTATTTCAATAAATTTCCCAGTATCCATGATAGTGAAGCATCAACCAAAAAGAAAAAGATGAACAGTGCCATTAAATTGCTTTAATCACAAAACGCTTCTTAATGATATTCATAAAAGAACATTCAAATGAATGCTATTTCTTTGAGCAAACTAAATTGGAAACATTTTTTATAGAAAGATAAATCAATGTCATTTCAGCTTTAATCACACCCTTTTTTTTATAGAAAGCTAATACAACACTGAATCAGGGATCCCTAAGTCAATCAATGACATTTTCATAAACAATAAGGAAATTTTTATAATAAAACCTTCTATAATAAAAAGGTAAAAATAGAATGGGTTATCTAACTTGATAAATAAATTTAATAAAGAATTGTAATTTGAGAAAAAGATAACTAACATGGCAAAGAAATTTTGTATTTCCTCAAGGAAAGCAATAATGATCATTATCTTATTAACTATAGCTGCATAAATATATTATAAATATATATATTATATAATATATTAATATGAGGTTAAGAAACAATAAATGTGTTTATTTTATATGGCTTAAGCTGACAATTTTGGAGGATATGTGCTTAATTGAAGTCAATACCTAATTTTTTTGAAATTAATAGTTAATAATTAATGAATTTTTTTTAGGCGGGCATATATGTTTCAAATGTAAGGCTAAACAAATCGAGGAAATGTCAAAATGTACATTCAGCGGATTACATTTCTCGACTTTTGTTTGCCCCTATACATTTTGATATCAGTACATGCCCACCTAAAAAAAATTCATTTAATATTAACTAATTAGACTTTTCACCAATTTAGGGTGGATGACTTCAATAAGCACATATCCTCCAAGCTACCGTAGGATATCTTATATATATATATACGCTATTATATATCCATATCTCTATTATCATAATGATTACATAGTTCCTCTACTCTAAAACATAGTAATAGTAGGATTTAAATCAGTTTCATATATGCCCTCATTTATTGATAACTGGTATATTAATATAATAGAATAATATAAAAATATAAAAATAGAATGGGTTATCTAACTTGATAAATCAGATTACAAAGAAATCTATAAGTAAAATGAATCCATGTTATTATAGCTTTAATGGCACTCTTTTTTTGGAAGCCTTAAGTAGAATAATGCTGAATCATGGATACCAAAGCAGATTACATTGAATGAGAGGAAATGGGCACTGCCAATTAATCTTTATTGCTCTGAGATAATAATTATTCAACATGGCATCCCAATTACCTACAAAGTTTATGGAGGAAACCTTAATCCTTTTTAGGGTCAGATATTCTGATTGTCTATACATTTTTTTATTCAAGTTTTGTAATTTACTTATAAATTCCACTGACATTGATTCTAATATTTTTGTTTCTATAGTTTTACTTAATCTAAAATTATTTTCTTTGTAAATAATAATAAAGGAACCTAATTGTAGTATTGTACTTCTTGTTCTGTAGTAGTATATACTACAAAACAAGAAGTACAATGATTTACATGTATACTAATATTATAACACATAGTTTATAAGATTTGTTTCAACAATCTTTTCATAAGCAGTGATGCTGATAGCTTTTTGATTTAGTGCATCCTGGGACGCACATATTTGCTTTGAATGAGTCCCACAGGAAAATTTATGGGTCCCAACTAAAGCTGTCTAACTCCTACATTGTTACCTATCCTGTGTAATTAATTTCTAAGAAATTCTATTACAGTTAGCTTGAAATGGTGAGAAAGAAAAAAACAAAACACTAGGACGCATGGATACCATTTTACTGCGTTCTTTTGTGCGTCAGGGACACAGGACGCGTTACCTATCAGCATCTCTGCATAAGAGACATTGTCACATTCTGTAAAACTACATAATATTTATTGAATAATTTATTTGAATTTGTAACTTATAAATAAAACAATATAGAAAAGAAAAAAATCCAGAGATGAAATTAAAACAAAATTAATTAGCAAATGACCACTGTGCTGACTTGCTATTTGTATTTATTTACCCTGACTCATACTAAAAAGTAAATTCAGCACGTAGTTGCTAAAAAAAACAAAAAACTTACCTAATTTTTGGCTTTATCCTGATATTACACATTGGCAAAATAATGCATGGGTTTCACTTTGCATATTTTTAGTTAATACCTCACATATCCCTTTGAGTAGTGTTTTTTTCTTTTAATGATTTTTTTTTCTCACTAAAAAAAAAAAAAATTCAGACTTTGTTAGGAAGTTTTTCATTAAAGCATTTGACTTTATTATAGAAACTGACTTTTTTTTTCTTTTTTTTTTTCAGCTGGTTTGGATAGATTCAGTGTTTATTTTATGTTGGTTTTAACATTGTTAAAACATTGACATTTCTTTATATTCTTTTTTTTTTTTCCTTTTTTGTTGTTCCACATTTTATATTTAAGCAAATGCATAAGCACATATGAATAACATTTTTTTATTTTACTCCTTTAACAAAATTAACATTAATTTAAAAAATTATAGAATAACTAGCAGAGTTGCCTGTGTTGGCATTTATCATATGAAAAACTAGAAGTGGCTATCCATCATCGCCTAGGTAGAGGGGGACAAAAAAATCCTAATATATAGATTTTTTTTATTTTGAGATTTACAAATGCTAGATATTTTTAAGTAAAATTTCAATGCTATTTCTATGTATACTTTAATTTTTGAATATCTTGAAATAGAAATCCAGTCTTCCTAATTTTTGCACAAAAAGCAAGAACTGTTGACATTTGATGTGTATATATATTTACTTTGTCATTAATTGTTTTATTTTCATAGTTTCGTCCGGACATACATACACACACACCAACTGCCTTTTATATATGTATAGATGAACACCATGCAGTAATGTAAAAATTTGACTTCCATTAGTATTAGTGTGCTGTAAGAAATATAACATTTTGTTTGTTCACTTAAATATATTCTTGGTTTTGCTTTCTGATACCAGGATAAAGATTGTTTTGTTTTACGGCATATTCAACCCCTTACAAGTCATTTGATGCCAAATTAAGTCCCTTTGATAAACAAAGGACTTGGGTTACAGTACCTGTTGTTGCTTAAGTGGCCAGGATGATGAGATCCTAATCAGAGTTTTTAACTCTTGAAAGACCAACATAAAGCTGACCATGGTTCTGCAAGATTAAATCCAAGAACTATTAGTGATTATTGTCCTAGAGATTTATTAATGGTCTTTGCAAAGCTGACAGGAAAACTGAAGCCTTTTAAATTCAAAATGGCAGATCAGATGATCTGCTGAAATATTGTAAAGAAAGAAGCAGTTGTCTCAAGCAAAAATCAAGACATGAGAAGCAATCCTAATTTTGATAATCTTGTGTTTATTGCAAATTTTTGGAGCATCAAAACCTGTGACCCAAACCTTAGTAACAGATTATGTAGAGCAATCCTTATTGGTTCAAAGCTATTGAAAAACTCAGTTGAATAATTAGCCATCTTGTCTTGGGAACTGATGGTGTCAATTGATTTATGAGATTTTTCTTCTCCAGGAAAATAAACATAAATCTTTTGAATATCTATCCAAAGTTCTTATATTCATTTATTTTACTGAAAAAATTTTGTTACTAAAATTGCTTGATCACAGATCTATTTGGTATCAAAATGTCAAACATAGATGTTATTCTTCAAATTTTCCCCATTCCAAAATATTTAATTTACATTTATCTAGATACCTCTTTTAATTTTTTTTCTTTCCATTTCAATTTAATGTTGGGTTTCTTTTGTCTTTTTTTAAAAAAATTTTTAAAGTTTATAAATAAAATAGATTAACTCTTAAAGTCCTATACCACCTCATTCCACCTGGCCAGAAGTCTCATTCATTTTCCTAATCCACTCCAAACGATAGCCTTTGTTTAAATATAATATTAAACATATATTTAAAAGTCTTTGATTTAAGGGAAATAACAGGTAACTTTTGATGCAAAGGTCATTTTTAGCCATTTTTAATATATTCTTATAGGAATGCTTTGGACTTAGAAAATTCTTAACAGGATGTTAAGAGTTAAAAAATATTTTTGTTTTGGGTTGTTTTGTAAACAACCCAATTAAAGGGAGACAACAAAATTATTTTTTAATTTTTTTTTATTTCACCTATTTCAAGTACTGTAAAAAAAAAAATTCTATGGTTGATGTTTAACTTGTAGTTTTTCAAGAGAAATTCGGACAGACAAAAACTTGCTGTTATTTGGCTGAAACCATTTTATAGGAATACCATGTAATTTCTTTTCAATTTTTACTTTTAATTTTAAACTTTATATTTTGTACATAACTGCATGGTATTATTTTCATATGCTACATGCTGACACAGGCAATGCAGGGTACTCTGCTCGTTATAATTGATTTTAAAACATTTAAAACTATTAATAGATTAAGATTAAAAATGGAAGTAAATCTAAAAAAATAAATAAATAAAAACTTTTTAAAAACTAAAATGTATTTACAGAATATTTTTAAAATTTTGCAAAATAAAATAAAAAAATTGTGTTCATTTTATTGCAGTTTATGTTGTATATACAATTCGGGGCAAATTTTCTATATCTCTTCAAAAAAAGTTGTTTTTTTTTGGGGGGGGGGATAAAAATTCCCCTGATTAGAATTTTCTGGATAATTATCTTTATCAGACGATAGCTATCTAAAACTTCAATTTTTTAAGCGTTTTTTTTTCCTCATGTCACCTTTTCATTAAAAGTTCATCTTTGTTGCCTATTTTACAGTTTTGTTCAATTCAGAGAAAATTTTCATTATCTACCTTTAAAGTTGTAAAAAAAAAATCAATTTAAATTTCCTGATAACTTTATAAGTAATGTAGTCATTTTAAGTTTTATTTGAGTTTTTACTTAGAAATAAGGTAGAGACTGAATATTTAAATTGTTGTAGTTTTTTTCTTAGAAGCAGTGTAAACATATTTATTCTTGTAGCATAGAGTTCTGTAGTCCTAAAGCCAATAAATTCTTTCAAGACATTTCTTAATGGTAAAAAATTTACTCTTTTTTCAGTATATTTTGTGATGTTTTGCTTTCTTTTTTTTTTTTAAATGGTTTCTTTTCATTGAATGTATCTATTTTAATATTGAATGAAAGCAAAACCTGACAAACCTTTTATGTAAAGAAAATAATTAAAATTATTGTTAACATTTCAGTTTATTCCAATTTAAAAACTTTATAATTCATCTTAGAAAAAAAAAAAGAAAAGAAAAGCCAAAAAACTATAAACAAAGAGTTTCATGGTAGATGTTTGTAATTAATTAAATGTTTATTGAGAGAATTGAGTTTATCCTACAAGTTTTTAAAAAAATAATAGAATTAAAACTAAAACAAAACAAAAATTTTTAATATTATTTTCATTTCATAATTGAATGTCTTTTTTCTTTCTTTTTTTTTTTTAACAAATTCTAAAAATTACTTTTTAATATTTTTGACATTGAACATATTCAGTTTTTTTTTTTTTTTAAAGAAAGCTGGTAAATATTTTACTGCTTTGTTGTAGGGCCAGTTTAGCTCAGACAATAGAGCATCCGGCTCAGAACCACAGGGTTCTGGGTTCAATAACGGCCCACACCAACTCAGCATATGGGTAGCACAGTTTGGATCTGTGTGGTAAAGTGGGGAGCTGATGGCAGGCGTGGCACTCCACTTCAGATTCAGAAACAATCTCCCTGGTCTAGCGCTCGCTGTCCAGCTGATACCGACAATAGGCCACTTCATCTACTTTACTTACTACTTGTTGTAATTGTAGCTATGCATTATTCATAGTAGAATAAATCAAAGGAATATAGTTATTTATTAAACTTTGCTTAGATCTGGCACAAGGCCAGAGTAAAGGGCACCCCATGAGAGTTGAATTCACTATCAATGGTCTGCTAATCTATCTTGCTAACCATTACACCATATGAGGTGCCCAAACCAAATGAATATAAAGAAAATATAGTTGTATGCCATTTGGAGGTAACCAGGCAACTATTGGTCATAAGAAGAGGACGATTCAGACATTTTTCCTTCTATCAAAATTTAATTTTATAAAGGTATTTTAATTTTTTCAGTTTTACTAAGTTTCATTTCTCTAAAGCAATTGAATAGTTTTATTGAAATATTTTTGTAAAAATTTTATCACAGGGAAATTTCTAAAAGTTTAAAATTCTTTCTGAAATATTCAGTGACTTGAAAATTTATTTTTGATATTTAGTCCTTTAAAAGTTTTTGAACGAAAATAATGTTTTAAAAGATTCTAAAATGACATTGAAAGCTTGATCTGAATTGATAAAAGTTCATTTTTATTATTAAATTCTAATTTGAATTTTTTTTTTTTTTTAAATTATAAAAAATGATTTTAAAAAGAATTTTAACATTTTTTATTATAAAAAAATAATTAAAAATAACTACTGAAAAATGTAACCTTCACTTAATATTTACTTTTATTTACCTAGGAATTTTTCTTTCTTTCTCCCTCTTTCCTTTCTCCTCTTTCCTTTCTCCCCTCTTTCTCTCTCCCCTCTTTTCTCCCCTCTTTTCTTTCTTTTCCCTTATAAAAGAATGGATACCATTTACAAGTAAATCATGAAAATCTTTTAATCTCCAATTCATTACACAATTTTTTAAACTTATAAAATTTGGGTATTTCTGTCGTCTCAATATCTTTTCAAATAATTATGTGTTCCACAATAAAACTATATGCATAACAAAACATTGCTTTTATTTTCCCTCAACTCTGAATAAGCTTTTAAATTTTCTCTGTGTAAAGAAACTCTTTGCTATGTTTTTGCTTTCCTTCTATAACAATTTTTCAATTGCAGAAATCAACATCAGAGCTTTGCCAATCAATATGCCGTAAAATTTAACCTTGTGATAAGTGTCTATTTTAATTCTCTATGATTTGATTGCCAGAAATTAAAATATCTTAAAATATCTTAATTCCTTACTTAATTGATCTTGGCTTTGTTTGTACATTTAAAAAACTGTTTGTGGATAGCTCAATATTATTTGAATGGTTTATTATGAGCAAGTTTTATTTGAGTAAAGATTGCCTGATGTTTTTAATATTTATGTTCTAAATTATTTTCAGTTGATTATGTTGAAAAAGCTAAGAAATTTCTTTGATATTTTCTAATAAATACTCTTACAATTTTTTTACAAATTGATAATTTCTATTATTTTCAGGTTTTTTATACATATGCACCAATTTTAATTTTTTTTTGTTACTTTCCAAATGTGAATTTTCTTTTAATGCTATAATAGTTAAATTTGTTTTGCTTATTTTCAAAATTTATAAAAAGGAACTGTTACCAATTTGATTTAATTTTTGATGTCTTAGTATCAATTAAATTTAAAGGAATATTCCTGTTTAATCTTTTAAATTGTTAATTATGACCAGATTTTTGTATTTATATTACCAAAACTGGTACAATAGTTTTCTTAGTACAGTAGTGTTTAAATACTACTACTACTGTTACAGCATTCACCCTGGGTTGGTTGAGCCAGCTCCAACGAACGAATTCATCTGTGGTGAATTCATGGAAGGAGTAACAAGGGAATATAAAATTCCCAAATGGTCCCCAAACCCTGCATGCATATCTCGGGCAGGGGAAGAAGATGCCTTTGTTTGCTGCAGATTTTCCAGACGCTATGATAAGTAATACAAAAGCTGTTTATTCCTGATGATGGAGACACCCTTTGGATTTTTGCCAGAGCCCCTTTGGCCAGGTTATGACCCTAATATCACTGGGTGCCAAACATATCCACCTTGGGGGGGGTCATACCAGGAACTTAAGTTCTTGACTGCATGGCTCTGACACTACCAAGTTTACACGGCCCTGGACGTTTAGAAAGAATGTGCTAGATGGCCGTTGAACTTCCTCTGCCCTTTTACAGGTCTTGTTTTTCGTTCTGCAGGGTGCACCCTCCTCACCACACAAAATCTGTGGGGTTACCGATTTAGTTACAGATGATCCAACTAGTGTTTAAATACTTAAAGATAATATTTCCAATGCAATAGTCAGTTTGTTTCATATAATTCTTCAAGGGAGATAACTCTTAAATGTTAATTATAGAGTATTTTACTTATTAATTTACTTGCAATTATACATGGTTATATTATGCAATTATATACAGGGTGATTGTAAAATAACTCCCCTATTTAAAAAAAAATTTATAATTTATTTCTGAATCATTATTTTTATAAAAAAATGAATGTGGAGCACCTCTTCATTACCATTGCTCCCATGTGCACTCTGACCCATAGTAGTTGTACCTGTTAGGGTCCCATTTATGGGTTAAATAGAAAGTTTGTTTGCAAAAAAAAAATTGAGTTCCAAACTATTGCTATGAATCTTTCAAAACTTTGCCAGCATTAAATGATTCACTGTGGTTGATATGCTGTAAAACAAAACAAGCAAACAAAGAAAAAATGAATATGAAAAGAACATACATAACAAGGAGTTTTATTTAAAATAAATTTTCCTATTCATGCTTCAAGTTCTTCCAAAGTTGTTGGTTTTGTAGAGTAGACTTGCTCCTTTTAACCAACCACAAAGAAAAAAGTTGCATAGTATTAAATCATGCCATCTGGTCGGCTACTCATCCATCTCCCAGGAAAATGAGGATTCAGCCATTCACGAACAACAATAGCAAAATGTGGAGGAGCACATTGCATAAAAATCAAGTCTTCAATATTCTCCCAAGTATTGACCACTGGCCAGATTTTATTTTAAAAAAATAAAAAAATAAAAAAAATGGTAGTTTAAAATAGGGAGTTAATTTCCAATCACCCTGGATATGTGTGTGTATTGTGTGTAGTCTGCAGATTCTCTTGCAGATGTATTTTATTTAAAATGTCGGACAAGGATTTAGTGTTTAACTTTTTATTCAGTTTTTCTTTTTGGTGAACAAGATGTTACAAGCGTGGTTGAAGGCAATTTGGAAACTGTCCAAAGTCTGTGTTAGTGTAGTCCAATCATCTTCAGTCGTTATCGATGATGAGGCAACTCTTGTGTTGTAAAGTGCTGGATTGATTCTGTGCTCAAGAAATTTTTAAGTGGACATCTTCATCATATGTCATGTGATGTCATGTGTGAACGCATGGGCCATTCATGCTGGTTTGAAAGTGTAAACTAAGTGGAGTGGTCTATTATTAGTATCATCTGGACATTAAGGGAGTCTATACTTTTTTTCGCTAGCACTAGACCTGGAAGATTATTTATGTGTCTGAGGTGGAGCACCACATCTACCATTAGCTTCCCCATTTTACCGCACAGATCCAAGCCATGCTACTCATGTGCGGAGTTGGTGAGGGCTGGTATCAAACCTAGAACTGATAGGTTCCTTAGCAGATGATTTACTGACTGGACTGATAAAGTATTTTACTTGTTTATTTGCAATTATTATTATTATTATTATTATTATATATATATATATATATATATATATATATATATATATATATATAGCTTAATGACTTTTAAGTAGGTCATTAAATGAGTTGTCCTTGTGTTTATTGTTATATACACAACGTTTCAGTCAATGTATCTTCCAGCCTTCCCGCCCTGTCAGTTGGGGCGTTAAAATGCACCGACTGCACCTCTGCAGAGGGGTAAGACTCCCCCAATGGGGCCACCTGTTGGCCATGGGTGGCGACCCGTGATGCTTAAGGATAGAACCCAGGTGGATGAGCAGTTCATGACTTGCAATACTCCACTTTGGCCCTATCTTGGGCTAGACGGGCGGTCAGAGAAGCCCCCTCCGATCAATCAGCTGGTCACGTCAAGCCCTAGCATCTATATGATTTTCCCAACCCTATTGCCCTTATTTCAAGCCCCAACCCCTTTTATCATATGGGTGCTAGGAGGCGGTGACTGAGGGTCTACATGTCCTGGGAATGACGTTAAACTTTATCTGATGGTGAGGTTCCAGTTCTGGAGGTTTGTGGAATATGGAGCACCCCTTCATCACCATTGCTCCCTGGTCCACTCTGACCCGGAGTGGTAGTACCTGTTAGGGTCCCATCTATGGGTTAAATAAAAAAACATGAGTTTATAAACAAAATTGTATTATTCATTAAGAATTGATTTATTTGAAAACTTTATTGGCATTAAATAACCCACTGAGGTTGATATGCCGTAAACCAAACCTCCAGCCTTCTTCTGGTGTATCTAGTTGAATTCTGAAACCTTCTTGTTATAATCGGGAGCCTTTATAGAACTTTGAAATGAACCCTTTGATTTAATCCATTGAGGTAGATTATTCTCAATCTGTTATCCATGACCGAGTTCAAGTATTAAGCTATCAAAGTATTCTATGTTATTTAAATCTAAATAATACAAATTACCAAACCTCATCTCGGAAATTTTATTCAAATAAAAAAAGAATCCGTATCGTTAGATTGTAAATAATAAAAAAAAAGAAACAAAAAAATCATACATATACTGAAACTTCATCCTGTTTTTTTTTTTGTTCTCAAAAAGATGAGAATTTCTAGTTGAAATCAGAAAAGTCACCATTTCAGAATATATATTTGTATATTAGCAATATTATGCCCCCCCCCTCTCCGGGCCTAAGTATTTAAATTTGGATGTAATGAAATGTATTAAATTAGAAAAACTAACAAAATTAAATAACATATAAAAAGATTACTTATTTTAATTATATTTTAATTGGTTTCTAAATTATTCATAGGATTGGTTTTAATATGTTGGAGTCATTAACACCAAGTAATTATTTATTAAACCCACTTTTGTTAAAACCAGTATTCAAATTAACCCCACCATATATTATGTAAACCTTTATTTCTTAGATATATAAGATACATTGCAGAATTTTAAATGCACTAATAACATGGGCTGTTTTGAGGCAAATCTAACTCAATTTCCATGGAGACATCGTTAATAAATAAGATTTGTTCTATGTATTAATGATTTTGATTATAAATGTCCCATCATTTGATTGATTCATTGATATACTTATGCTATTCCTATAGCAATGATGTAATTTCAGTTACAGATAGACAGCAAATCTCCATTTTAAGTATTCAAATGCTTAATTAAGGAGCAACTTTTATTTATCTTATTAATATTAATTGTTCTTTATTCTATGTATTGAAGATTTTGGGTTTTGTGACTTTTGTGTACAGACAAATAGAGACCGAGTCTTCCATTATAATAAGAGATATATTATTGTATTATTTATTCATGAAGACAGATGCAAAAATTGAGTGTAAACAAAAATCCATTTCTTCTATTCATTTTGTATAAAAGTATAAAAATTCTCCTCAAGATTCAATTAGTTGATTTTTTTTTTTTTTTTTTTTTTTTTTTTTTTATATTCTCACCCTGCAGTGCTTTTCCTTTGACTTGTTAAATTTCATGTATCAACAAACTGTGCCAAATGTAGGGTACCTGAAACCCTTTTAAAATATAATATTTATATATTTGTTTTACAATGAGAAAAATAAATCTATAAGTGTCGGGCTAGAAGAGATATTCTGGATCAAAAGATACTGTGAAAAGAGTGTGTGTATGTGTGAGAGAGAGAAAAAGCAGTATCGCTAAACTGGCCCAAAATTGAAGCCCCTCCCCCCAAAAAAATACCTTGTCTCACCCCACTTACCTTACCTAGGTCACAGTTATTGTATGCACACTTCACCTCAGGAATGTTCTTTTTTTTCTTTTACTGTTTTATTAGAAAAAAAATTCTGTTTAATTCATTTTCCCATCTTTATTAGGAAAGTTCTATTATTTCTGACACATGAGAGGGTGTCCCCTTAAGTCTTAGTGTCCATGTTGCCAGTACTTTGTGGATGGCTTTATCAACAAACATTTGCTCATTAGAGATTTTTTTTTTCTATTCTTTTAATGGATCTGAATAGTTGAATTGACAAATCTGATAAAATAACTTTGAAATATTTTCTATTTTATAGTTACAATTTGTTTTTCCTTTTAGCTGTGGGGATTTTTATTCAAAGTTTTTTTTTATTTCTTTGATCTCTTGTATTTTTTTGTAAAAATGTTTTGATACATTATTACAGTTTTGTCCATAAAAGGCCATAGAATATTTTTAAATTAGGTAGCTCTTATAACTTGTAATTGTTTCTTATATATTGTTATGATTCTATGTGAATTAATGTACAAAACTTTTCTTCTTTTTTTTTTTCTTTTTTTTTTATATAGGTCAAAACAATTTTATATTTAAAGTTTAAAGCAAATTATTTATTTTAAATCAAAGACTTCAACTTTGATCTATCAATTCCCAACCTTATAATATTCATTAAATTACCTTTTTGTAAAATATCTTTGTAGTTAAATCATATCTAAATTATAAATTGTTAATCATAGATAAATTTGTATTTGCTACTGTGTTTTTATTATGAATAATTATATCCCAAATAATTATTGGTGTTTATAGCAAAATAAATAAAAATTGATATGTATACTTTTTGTTTGCTTAAAAAATCATTTGATTGTTTAAAAAAAAAATGCTGTTTTTTTTTTTTTTTTTTTTTTTTTTTCTAAATTTTTTATGCTGTCATTTTCAACTTGGCTGATATTAAGCTTTACTGTGATGCAATTGCTATGTCTGCATTTTTTTCCAGAGTTTTTTTTTTTTTGTGCGTAACTTATATAAACATGGAAAAGTTATTTTCTTTACCCAGTAAAAATTTTTACAGTTTTTTTTAAAAATATTATCAAAGTACATGAAATTAAATAGACTTGAAGTTCAAAAATTAAGGAAATAGTCTTTATTTGTAAGTCTTATCTAAAAAAAAATTATTTTATTTGAAATATATCCAAAGTTATCCAGTAAGATATTCAAAAAAGGGAGATAACTCTGAAAAAAATAGGTAATAATTATCAAAATTGAGTTGTGGGTGATATTGGTAATATTTTCCTTGTTTATTCACATTACTGTTCTGAGTATGACATAAATAAACACTAAATTATTAGTAAAATCAATTACACTATTTATTTATTTTTAAATTGAATACAAACATTTTTTTTTAATTCTATGTTGGACAGTCATGTATTCTAATTATGGTATGTAAGTAAAAAAAAAAAAAAAAAAAAAATATTAAAAAAAAATGGAAACGAATCCAACAGATGTGTTGAAAAGATAAATGGAAGAAAAGTAGATGAAATTTATTATATGTCAACATGTGTTTTAATCAGAATTTGTTTACACATATAGTATTTAAGAATTAAAAAAAAAAAATCAAAACACTCTGTCCTGATGATGACTTATTGTATATATGCTCATTTTGTGTTTTTTTAATTTTATATCCTAATAATTTTAAATAGAATACTATATGTGTAAGCAAATTCTGGTCGAAACACGTGTCGACATATAATAAATTTCATCCGTACCAATTGAGTATATATTTTTCTTCCATTTATCTTTTTGACCTGAAATTATTTTACTGAGTAAATTTTATATTTATTTACAATATGAAAGCAAAAATCTAAAGTGCTTCTAAAAAGCTTGCTTCATGCCCTCTCCCCCCCCCTATTGCTGCCGTATATTTAAATTCTTCTTTCTCTTTTGTGTGGATTTCTTTTTAAACCTCATGAGAACCAGTGTTATTTAGATTGATTTCAAGAGTCATATTTTTTTCTTTTATTTAAGAGTGAATTGTATATTCTTTTCTTTTTTTTAATCAACAATGATGCTTTTTTTATTATTTAGATTTTTCAGACTATTGTCCTCATCTTTATTGTTATATACACAACATTTTGGCTGATGTGCCCCACAGCCTTCTTCTGGTGTTCCTCGTCAAACTCTGGACAGTCCAGTTGGACTAATGGTGCAACGGATATATGGGTGGAGTTAATACAGTTCTAGGTGACAATTATCTGTAGGTTGCTGGTTCAATCCAGACTACAGGCGATAATAACCCAGTAGATTAAATAAAAGGTTTAGTTCAAAGTTTTGTGAAGGCTCCTGAGTTCGACAAGAAGAAGGCTGGACGGCATATCGGCTGAAATGTTGTGTATATAACAATAAAGACGAGGACAATAGTTTGAATAATACAAATTATCAAGCCTCATCTCAAAGATTTAGACAAATAATAATGCTTTTATTAAGAATTATTAAATCTTATCTGTTTTTGATGGCTTTTATTCTTCTTTGCCAGATGATATATCTTTTATGTCCAGTGTAGCTGTCTATTGTTCAATCCTTATTAGCAAAATTTTTCTCTCCCCTTTTTTTTTTCCTTAAGTGGTGTTGGTCAAGTAACAAGAAATCTTCTTACCCCCCCCCCCCCCATATTTTAATTAGCAAAAATATAGTATCAATTCCCTGTATTTTAATATCATTGAAATATACAGTGATGAAATTATTTTTTTAAAGTCTATTTGATTATTGTAAATGTGGAAAATAGAAAAACAAAGTATTCCAAAAAGATGAATTTATTCTTGATGGAGAAGTTGACATTATAATGTTTCAGTTTTAGCTACCTTCATCAGGACTCAAATTTTGGAGACTGTCCAGATGACTTGCAAAAAATGGGATAATGGTAATTTCGCAAGTCATCTAGACAGTCTCCATTATTCGAGTCCTGATGAATATTACTAAAACCAAAATGTTATAACATTGACTTCTTCATCAATCTTTTTTTTGGAATGGTTTGTTTTTCTATTTTCTACATATTGTCAGATTTATTTCCCTATTTCACTGCCATTGTTGTAAATGTTACTTTTTAGATTATGAAGTGTGAGAATCAGAGGAAGACTTCAGCTAAAATTTATTTGCAATTTGATGTTGATATGTTAATCTTAGAGGTTTTTGAATGTGTTACTTTTAAGATTATTAAAGTTTGATTTCCAAATGTTTGCGGCCATTTTGTATCCTAGAAATGTTACTTCTCTTACAACCTGATTAATTTTGTCTTTGATTTTTTCATGTCAGTGGTTTTTGTTATTTAAATATTAAATTCTCATTATGCTGGAAGGAATTATTTCAGTTTTATTGTTACATGTGTGTTTTTTTTTTGTTTTTTTTTATTTATCATTTCATCAATAATATAAAAGGTCTTCACAGTTTCTTTTCTTCTCATTTTTATTCAATGCTTTTTTATTGCTTGCTTTAAAATCAAAAAAGCAATTTTAAATGTACTCATCTTCTGTTTAGTCAGACCACAAGAGAATGTTAAAAAATTAAAGTGTTATTGTTTGATTTTTGTTCAGAAGATTTTTTTATAGTGTGGATCGTATGCTATTTATAGTATGGATCATATGCTATTTATAGTGTGGGTCGTATGCTATTTAAAAGTGAGCAACCAAAAAGACAATCTGGATATACATGCAAATCTTTAGTAAATTTAGTAAATGAAACAGCTGAAATATGATTGGCTTTTTTTTTAGTTATATTTTCTTGCTTGCGGATAGTTTTTAAAAAAATAAATTATTTTCATTAATTTCAATCCCGAAACCTCATATTTAATCAGCATCATCGTGTTCATTAGGTAGTTTGCCTTATATTTCAGGAAAAGGAATCAGCCAGGTCTCAACACTCATCAGAGGACAACGAAGTAAGATTTTTGTTGTTTTTTTGTCTGGATCCAAATTTTAATCTTCCTGACCTGAAATAGTTCTATTTCTAGATTCGGTCTGTTTCTTGTTGTATTTCGTTCATTGTTCATTTGCTTTTACACACAGATATTAAGTGTTGTTTTTTTGGTTAGTTTATTTTTTTAGCAATTCTCTCTACTTTCTCCTCAGCATTATGTAGATGGTTAAGCTGTGTTACTATTTGTTAGTTTAAATGTATTCTCCTTATTTGATTATCTATGCTATTTTCTGTCAGTTGTATTCAAAACATTTATTAGCTTGTATGAAATATTTGAAATGAGTTCATTATTGAAAAAAAATAGGATTTTATAAAATCATTTCAATGAATTTTGGAATATGTAAACATTTAAATATACACTATTGTTGCTTTAGTCACCATGGTATTTTGAAGTTTTTTTATACTTTTTATATAAGTAATTTACTTGCCATGGTATTTTAAAGCTTTTATAGTTTTATTTGAATATCTTGATTTTTTTTTTATTATATGGATCTAGCAAAGATGATGACTGATTTTAAATATTATACATTCATTGCTTGTGTCAAAATGAATGTCAAACATTTAGTGGCAATTTCACATTAAACTGAAATAGTTATTTAATTATGAATATTTAAAATGTATCAGGTCATTCTAAAAGTTAAAACTTTTCAAAGATTTTGTTTATTTATATATATATATATATATATATATATATATATATATATATATATATAATATTATTATTATTATTATTATTATTATTATTATTATTTATATTTTGCTTGAAGGCAATTACAATGCGTATATCGCATAAAATTCGATAATTATAGAAAATAATCATGACAAGTGAATCTCGGCAAAGAATTGTTCGGTGTGTAGAACATCGTACAGACTGTTTCAACTTTATTTGATTTCTGTCGGAGGGAAATCGTTAGTATACATCCAAACAATTCTTTGCCGAGATTTACTTGTCATGATTATTTTCTATAATTATCAAATTTTATGCGATATATGCATTGTAATTGCCTTCAAGCAAAATATAAATAATAATATATACTTTATCAACAATGCTTCTAAAAAACAAACATCCAAAAATGTTTTTATATATATATATATATATATATATATATATATATATTTTTTTTTTTTTTAACATATATTTTAACATTTTTGGAGCTGATGGTAGGTGTTGCGCCCCCGCCTCAGACACTAAAGAACAATCTCCTTGGTCTAGCGCTAGTGAAAAGGGGATAGACTCCTCACTGTCTGGCTGATATCGTCTTTAGGCCACCCCGACGACAACAACTTTATGTGTGTGTGTATATATATGTATATATATATATATATAATTTTATGTTCTATAAAAATCCCTCAACAAGAATTAAGTTTTCAAGATGATCTTGATATTGGGTATAAATTAGAAAGCTATGGATCCCAAAATTTTTTCAGACAATTTAAACCACTTATCTATGTCTGCTGAAATAAAACATTTTGTGCAACAAATATTTTTCTTAGAAAGAAGTTTGTTTCTTTTGTGAAATTTACTCAGTTATTTCTTAGTTGAACATTTTTAAGATTTTAAAAGTTTATTAAAAGTAAAAATCATTGAAATCTGATTCTTTACTTATTTGTTATTATTTCTATTGTAAAGCTGCGTTTTTATTTCCAGAAAAGTACTTATAAATGGGGAAAATATTACTCATATTTTTAAGCATTTAATGATTTGATTTAAACTCTGGTCACTTTTTTTTGTAGAACTTGCATCTAAAAAATAAAAAAAAAAATAAACAATTTATCCCAAGAAATATTAAAATCATTTTTTTTTTAATATTTCTTAACCCATGATAAAAATTATCAGTTTAATGAAAATAAACTAGCAAAATTTTAGAACAATTTTAAAAACAAATGCTTAGTTTTTTGCTTTTGAAAATAGTTCCATAGCTTTTAGTATGGCCTGATATTTAAAAAGAATTGTTGAGCTATTTGATTTTAGAATAATTTTAGAAATCAACTACTATTTTAACAATGTATTCTGGTTTTATTTTACTTCAATAAATAAAATCTTTTAAATCCTTTTGTACAACTTGGATATATTAGTGGATGTAAATATGATTTTTTTAATATCTAATAAACTACTTCCTGTTTAGCTGAAAAAAATGCTCTATCTACAGGTAAATCAGATGCACACAATTCAATGGGGAAAACCTGCACCACTCCTTTCTCCTTTTCATTGTTATCCATTTTCTTTATGAATTTAAACATTTTTTTTTTTTTTAAGTAATTATGCAAATAATTCATCTAAAATTCTTACATTTTTTTCTGTTTTAGGCATGTTTGTAATGTGAATGTTTTTTTTTTTCTTTTTGCTGTTTTTTTTTTTTTTAATTATTTTTTTTTTTTTTTTACACTGATTGCTTATTGCTTTTCTATTTTTATCATTGAAACTTTTTCTATCAATTGTATTTTTAACATTTATTTAATATCTTGTATGAAATATTTAAAATGATTTCATAGAATCATTTCAATGAATTTTGAATATGTAAACATTTAAATATACATTATTGTTGCTTTAGTCACCCTGGTATTTTGACACATTTAATAGTTTAATGAATGCACAAAAATACAAATTTTGATATCCATTCAATCAATTTCCTGTAATTTCCATTTTTATACTTTGCTAAAACAGTAAGGACTCTAATAAAATCCTTTAAGTTTTCATATCATAATTAGATTAATAAAAAAGAGGTTGCAATATTTTATTGTTGAAATTATGCATTTATTCATTCTTTTAAAAATTTTAATCTGAAGTTTGTTGATAAAACTATTTTAAATTTATATTTGAATAAAGATATCAATTATTTTTGAACATTATGACAATTCTTCTACAAAATGATTGAATTGCAGAATAACTGCAAATATTTTTAGAAAAGAAAATCAGATTTTATGTTTTTCCCACCAAAATAAATGAGTAATAAAATTGGACTAAGAATTTATCAATTGATATAATTTGTCAAGGTAATCTATTCATTTGTATGAAAAATGATACGTATATTTGAATGTTTATTTTTAATATATGTAACTAAAGCTGGAGACTAAGAAACTTTTCCTTTTCTCCCTGGCATATTTTTCACAGGTTCACTTGCTGCAGCTATCTACCTCTACTAAAATGCTATATGTATCTGTATATTTATTTTTGTCTGTAATATCCCACATAATAAAAATATTTAAAAATGTTCACATTATGCACATTAGTTTTATGTGATGTGTTGTAAAATATTTTTAACTTCTTGCTTTCACTATTTATAACATTTTTCTAGTTTAGTTAAATCTTTTCATTTTTCAATGATAATATTTCTTACATGAATAGAATCTAAATACTAACAGAATATAAAAGTTATTGATAAAAAAAGAAAGAAAGAACAGAAAATTAGCTGTCCTACCATTTAAAAAATTTTTTTTTTAAAATACTCTGAAGAAATTATATCATAAATAATTTACCATCAAAATTAATAACCTCATGAAATGAATAATTATTGAAGAAAAAAAAACATTTAAAGACTTGAATGTAAAACCTAATAATG
This sequence comes from Doryteuthis pealeii, assembly GCA_023376005.1. NCBI lineage: Eukaryota > Metazoa > Mollusca > Cephalopoda > Myopsida > Loliginidae > Doryteuthis > Doryteuthis pealeii. The sequence goes on along the minus strand of CM042140.1, from coordinate 21,855,628 downwards.
TTAATGACTTAACAAAATATTAATTTCATACATGCTGTTTTTTTTTTTTTTACACTAGTAATAATATGATTACTGACTATTGAATTTGGTTTTTAAACACCATGCTCTATTCATTCATTGTTGTATTGCAAAAGTTTCATTTTTTTTTTTTAATTGTTTTATTCTTTCATGTTCTTTTTTTTATTTTCCTTTTTTGCATTGCAGTTTATTTTTCATTTTGTTCTATGCATATTTGTGATGAATTTAATTTTACCAAATAATGATTTTATGTTAAATTTTTATCTGTAAAAAACTGAATTTTAACTAATTGCATTTCATAAATCTATGAATGATTTTATGTATTTATTTGTTTGTATATTTAAAAAAAAAATGGCAATTTACATGAAATATTTTAACTTTTCTTCTCATTTTGCAATAATCAATGCTTTCTGTTTTATTTCAAGAAAGGCGGACGTAATGAAGGAGAACTCATGCAAGAATGGTTCAATTTGGTTCATGAAAAGAATGTTTTACTTCGTTATGAATCTGAGTTAATGGTGCAGTAAGTAATATTATTGAATTTTTCAATTTTCATGAATTTTTTCTTCTTTTCATCTTTCACTATTAATATTTCTCTCATACTCACAAGAAGTATATACATTCTTGAGAAACAAATAAATAATAGAATTTAGTTAATAATGAAAAAAAAAAAAGTCATCTGTTGACAGGCAACACTCTATAAATCAGGATATTTATATTTGAACAAAATTTCAATACTCCCAATCTGAATTTAAAAATTATCTTCAGATTGATCCTGATAGTGAAATGGCGTGACAGAATTAGGTGGTGTGGCCTGAAGCTGTGATATGTGTGTTTGTGGGTTTAGTGAAGAAGAGGGCGAAACCAGGGAGTCATCTTAGACCCAGAGACAGCACACAGTGAAAAGATTGGAGAGATGAAGAGAAACATTGAAGAAATGCCGCAAAAATTAACCAGAAGTTTGCTTAAAAATTCTCTCTCTTTCTCTTCATCTTTCTCTTTCTCTCTTTATCTTCCTCTCATCTTTATCTTTCTCTCTCTTTATCTTTATCTTTCTCTTTCTCTCTCTTTCTCTTTCTCTCTCTTTTCTCTTTCTCTTCTCTCTCTTCTCTTTCTTTTCTCTTTCTCTTCTCTTTATCTTTATCTTTCTCTCTCTTTAAATCTTTATCTTTCTCTTCTCTTTCTCTTTTCTTTCTCTTTCTCTTTCTTTATTTTCTCTTTCTCTCTTTTCTTCTCTCTTTCCTCTTTCCTCTTTTCTCTTTTCTTTCTCTTTCCTCTCTCTCTCTCTCTCTTTCTCTCTTCTCTCTCGTTCTCTCTCTCTCTCTCTCTCTCTCTCTCTCTCTCTCTCTCTCTCAATGCAAGTTTTTGGCGACTTAATGGTTTTGGTTCAGAAAATGGAAATTTGTGTGCCAAGGTTCAAATCTACCTTGACACTTTTTACCAACCCTAGCCTCAGTCAGTATTAGCTCTATGTGAAATGTAAGTCTCGTCCAGGATTTGAAATCTGATAGACAAGTCATTTCTTACAACTTTAACCATTACACCATGCACCCCCAGTTTTTATTTTCCCTTTTGCACTAATACTCTTGGAAAAGGTATGAATCCACTCCTCATTTTGGAAGACAGTTAAAGAAGACAAACCCCTGATGCATCAATGAAAGGGTCAGAATGTGACTATTGACTGGAGTTTAGCAAGATATTGCAGCCACTCATTTTTCTTCTGAGGAAAAAAGGAATATGATTTGTCTATATTGATATAAAATCTTCATTGATCAATTCTCAACATTAGGAAACAGTGTCAGCCATTTTAGGGAAGACAACTCAAATGTTCTGATTTGAATTCAGAAATCTATGTAAAGTTTTTTTTTTAAATGATTTTCTAATTTGTTTTTATTTTTAATTATAATTTAAATTATTTTATTATTTAATTATAATTTTATTTCTAATTTATTTATTTTCAACTTCTATTCATATAATGATTTCTTCTTTTTTTTTTAAATGATATTTTGTCTAATTTCAATTCTGATTTTTCTTTCCCCCACCCCAGGGCAAAAAGAGTTGGAACTGGAAGATAGACAAGCCCGCTTGAAACAGAACTTAGAAATAAGATGTCTTCTGATGATGGTAAGATAAACACAACCTGACTAATGAGATGATTATTTTTGTTTCTATGATTGTTAAATGAATAGGAGACCAAAGATTAGGAAAAAAAAAATATATAAGTATTTGCTAACATCTTTTACTTAGGATACTTTTATTAAATATCTTTAAAAAAATTTTGATTTTAGAGTCAATTAATGGAATTTATTAAATTCTAATTGTATATTTTTGTATTTCATTGGAGTTTTGTTGTAAACTGACTTTAAACTGCTTGTAATTTATAGTTTCAACCATTGCTCTTTAATTGTAGATAATGTCTAAAAATATTCAGTTAGGAAATATTTCTTTAACCAACGAAATTTATTTGTCTATATTTTTGAGATAAGGCTTGGTTGTATAATTTTGATTTTTCAGACTGTTGCCTTCATCTTTGTGGGATGTAAAATCACAACATTCCAGCCTTCCATGGGTGTTTCCTGTGTATCCAAGCATAGCACTGATCCAAAGTATTCAAAATGATTTCCTGGGTTGGGTCATTGCTATGCCTGGATACACAGGAAACACCTGAGGAAGGCCGGAGGATACAGCAGACGAAACATTGTGATTTTACATCCCACAATAAAGATGAGGATAACAGTCTGATAATTCAAAATTATTAGGAACAATTTATTTCCATTTTTTTAAATTATCAAATATAAAAAACTTTTGTTTTTCTTTTTAAGACAATTAGGTTTCTTTTTCTTTTACATATTCTCTTATTTTAAATTTCTTTTATTTATAAATTTGTCATAAGGATGGCGATGATACATGCTGTCTATAAAGTTCGTGTGCATTTTGAATTTAAATATATATATATATATATATATAATATATATATATATTATATTATTATATATATATATAAGTGCACACAAACTTTATGGGCACATATATAAAGGTAATTTTGGATAATGAATAAACAAAACTTATTATTTAGTAACTGATCCAAAAAAAATTTTTTCTTACAATTTTAAAAGCAAGTGAGGGAAATTGTAAAGTTTTTTTTTTTTAAATTTGCTGAAAATCCCTCAGATTTTTTTTTTCTTTCTTTTTACTCTTCTTTTCCCTTCATGTTGATTTAATTTCAGGTCGATTTTTTTTTTTATCGCATGTTGATCAGGTGGTTTGAATTCATATCCATTATATAAGAGTGAACTGAAAAGTTCTCATTCCAACTAAAAAGGAAAATGACTTAGAAACAAATGCTATTTCCACATATCAAGTCTCTTCATTGTTGGCAATAAATTCTCTTTTAAAGAAATCATTTTATTTGGTTGACTGAGAACTTTTCAGCACTCGCAATATGAAAAAATGACTAATGATCCAAAATTATTTTTATTTATTTATTTATTTTTAGATAATCTTGAACCTGGATATTTTATTAGATACTTAGAAATCTTTTGGTTCAGGTAAACTGCAAATTGCAAAGTTGAACTCAAGTTGGTAGAGCGTCTGCCTTGGAAATCAGCGTATGAGTAGCACAGGAAATCTGTGCAGTAAAGTGAGGAGCTGATGGTAGATGTGGCATCTCACCTCAGCAAAACAATCTCCTGGTCTAGCACTAGCAAAATGGGGAGATAGTTCCCTCGCTATCTGGCTGATCCGACATAGGCCACTCTGCCAACTTTTTATCAACTGGAAAAATAATTATGGATGGATAGAAAGGCAACTAGTTCAACATTAAAACAAACTACCTTAAACATTCAGGGAATCTAGAATCAAACGTATTTACAGGAGTTTCTTTTTTGTCACTTTTTGGCTGACAATTTTGGCTAAATTGTGTTCTTATTTCTAAATTTCTGCTTTCCATTTATAATTATTTTTTTGGTGATGATTTCTCCAAGTCAGCAACTTCCAGTGAGCTAAACTGAAGATTGATGAATAATTTGAGGGAGAAAAAAAATGAATTTAATAATACAGTTGAACTACTTTCCCAACTGAAATATTTTTAAATATGCAAATTTAAGATTAGGGTATTCAAAGAAAGGTTTTACATTGAACTAATGCTCTTACATATAGGCTGTGACAAATACAACATGTATATGGTATGTATATTGATCAGTAAAATAAATCTTTACTGCCATCTCTGAATATAACAGCAGCAGTATTTCATATTTTCATTTTACTTTTATTTTCTAAGACTCTAAATAACTTTGGTTTTATTATGATTTGAAATGTCTTCCTTGCAGATTAATTTGGGATTTGTGAAGATTATAATTCCAAATTTCAATTGTCATCTTATAAAAAATTATAGTTTCAAAAAACGTTTTTTTTTTTAAGTTTAGACTTAAAAGTGGATTTGGTTTACAAAGAATCTTTAAAGACTTTTACTTGTTTAATGGGAAAACATTTTTTTTTTTTTTTGTCATTCCTCAGTAAATCTTTATTCAATAGACAAATTGAATTTTAAATATACATTTTAACAATACCGCAGAAATTTATAATTATAATCCTTTTGCATTTAATAAGTAAATTTAATTAGTGTTACTTGTATATTTTTTTCCTAATCTGTCCTCTATTTCCTAAAAACTTTTTCCTTTTATTTGAAAATTTTCTTTCTGTTGAAGCTATTTTTCTGATTGTGAATTGTTTTATTTGCAATAATATGCAATGAAAGCTTGTCTTTGTCTACTATGTATTAATTCAAGATTAGTAAAGTCATGTTTAACTGCTTTTTAAAAAAAAAAAAAATATTAAGCATTATTATATTGCTTATTGCTTAAAATGATTTGCTTACCTAATTTTAAAAGCAACAGTTTTTACTATTAGTTTTATATAATAATTTTCATGTACATGCAATTATCAAACTGAATAATGAACAAATTTTAATAAATCATAAATTATTCTATTTTGAGTTTACAACAAAATACAGTTTAAAGTTGAATAAAGACTGTAGATAAAATTGCTTTTTAAAACTTTTACATCCGAATGGTTCATGACAAACCTTTTAACATTACGGTCAATTTCATAATTGTAAGATTTGTCATAAGATGCTAAAAAATCTTCTGAGAACTGTTCGGTTTTATAAAGTGTTTTATTCACAGTCTGCAATTGATTTTGTAATGGATCTAACCCAGCCAGATATTGGGTATATATGGGGGGGAAAAAACATAAGTTGTGTTTATTTTTTTGTTACAATTTTATATATATAGATAGAGAGAGAGAGATTATGACGCCTAAATCATTATATTTAAAAATATAAGCTTTGTATTTATTTTTTGAAATAGTTTGTATTGCATGTCAGATGTATTTGATGGCATTTATTGAGACAATAAATCTTACTAATTGCATGTTATAATTTTTGTTTGTTTATTGCATTGGTCGTGTCCCGGGTTATGGTTCCATAAAAAACATTTTGGGTCTGCACTAACAACAACTAATCAATAATCTAGTGACTCACTTAAAAAAAAAAAAAAACTAAAAATTTAAAAAAACTAAATGTAATTCCTTTAAAAAAAAAAAATTTTAAAAAAAAAAAGAAACAATTTATTCATGTTGTTTATGGATGATAAATATAAATTTGGAATTCATACAAAAAAAAAAAACTTTTTATTTCAATTTGTTATTGTAATTATCCAAGTTCCTATTTGAATTAAATGGATTTTTATTTCTTACTTCTCGTGCTATCATTCTGCTTTTCACACCATTTTTAATTTGAGGTCAATAGATTTTGTTTTCTTTTGCTGCTTTATATTTATGTCCATTTTCAGTTTTTCTTATTCTAACTTTTATTCGGACTTTATTAAGGCACAAGTATTTAAGTGACAAAAAATAATAAAAAGAGTAAAAGATTACAGTTACAGGGAGAGATTAGAAAAATTAGGAATTAACTTCTTTACTAAAAAGAAAGATGAAGAGGAAAAAACTTTGAATATGATAGATGATAGACATTTTTTTAATGTTTCTCCTTAAACTGGAAATTTACTATCGAGGCAGATTTCAAAAACTAAAATATATTAATAATTGGATTTTTTGGATGATATATTTTTGGAACAAAGTGCTAATCAGATCAAAAACGGCAAATAGTGTAAATATGAATGAAATCAAATTAGATAATTTCAGAAAAAAATGAAAAGAAAAAGAAATTTAAGAGGACATTTTGGGACTACCGGATAAATGTATTTAACAAGTTAATTTGATTCTGTTATGTAGATATTTATATATTGCAAAGAAATGGCTTTCTTTTCTCTTTTTTCACTTCTTTTTTTGTTGTTGTTTGTTGTTATAAAGAGTTGATGTGAGAAGATAGTAAAAGGAGGCATAACAAACAAATAATTATGGTTCCATTGTCGTATAACAAAGAGATTTAGCAATTATAGCGTTTTTCTTTATAAAGTTAAAATGATCCTGGAGTTTTGGTTAGGGAATTATTTTTCAAATTTAATGAGTGATATACAAATAGAATTTATAGATAAATTCTTCAAACTTGAATGGTAAATAATTAACCTAATATTATTACTTATCAGAAATTAACAATCTGAACAAATGTTTATATCAATAAATCTATTGTATATCACTCATTTAAATTTGAAATAATTCCGCTCCAAAAACTCCAGGGATCATTTTAACTTTATAAGAAACAGTATAATTTGCTAAATCTCTTTTGTTTATAGCCGAACAATGGAACGCAGTAATTAATTGTTTGTTTTATGCCTCCTTTTTACTATCTTCTCACATCAACTCTTAGTAACAACAACAACAACAAAAAAAGAGAAAAAAGAAAGAAAGAAAGCATCTTTGCAATATATACAATATCTACATAACAGATCAATTCTGTTAAATAATTTATCCGTAAGTTCCCAAAATGTCTCTCCTAATTCTTTTCTTTTCAATTTTTTTTCTGAAAATTATCTAATTTGTTAAATTCATATTACACTATTGCCGTTTTTGATCTGATTAGGCACTTTTGTTCAAAAATATATCATCAAAAAAATCCAATAGTTTAATTATTTAGTTTTTTGAAATCTGCCTCGATAGTAAATTTCAGTTTAAGGAGAAACATTAAAAAAATGTGTATCATCTATCATATTCAAAGTTTTTTCTCTCATTCTTCTTTTAGTAAAAAGAAGTTTAATCCTAATTTTTCTAATCTCTCCCTGTAACTGTTAATCTTTTACTCTTTTATTATTTTTATGTCACTTAATACTTGTGCTTAATAAAAGTCCGATAAAAGTTAGAATAAGAAAAACTGAAAATGGACATAAATATAAGCAGCAAAAGAAAACAAATCTATTGACCTCAAATAAAAATGGTGGTGAAAAGCAGAAAGATTAGCACGAGAAGAAGAATAATAAAAATCCCATTTTAATTCAAATAGGACTTGGAATAATTACAATAAACAATTGAAAATAAAGGTTTTTTTTTTTTTGTAATGAATCCAAATTATATTTATTCATCCATAAAACAACATGAATAAAATTGTTTCTTTTTTTTTAAAAATTTTTTTTTTTTAATGGTCAATTACATTTAGTTTTTTTTAAATTTATGTTTTTTTTTTTTAAAGTGAGTCACTGAGATTATTGATATGTTTGTTTGTTAGTGCAGCCAAAATGTTTTAATGGGAAGGCCGCCCCCCCGCCCCCGCCCGCCCCCGCCGCGCCCCCCCGCCGCCGCCCCCCCCGCCCCGCCCGCCCGCCCGCCCCCCGCCGCCCCGCCGCCCCCCCCCCCCCCCCCCCCCCCCGCCCGGCACCATAACCCGGGACACGACCATGCAATAAACAAACAAAAATTATAACAGCAATTAGTAAGATTTTAATTGTCTCATAAATGCCCAATCAAATACATCCTGACATGCAATACAAAACTATTTCAAAAATAATACAAAGCTTAAATATTTTTAAATATATGATTAAGGCGTCATAATCTCTCTCTCTCTATCTATATATATAAAATTGGAAATAACAAAAAATAAACACAACTTATGTTTTTTTCCCCCCATATAGTACCCAATATCTGGGTAGATCCATTACAAAATCAATTGCAGACTGTGGAATAAAAACACCTTTATAAACCCACAGTTTCTCAGAAGTTTTTAGCAATCTTATGACAAATCTACAATTATGAAATTGCTCGTAATGTTAAAAGGTTTGTCATGACCATTCGGATGTAAAAAGTTTTTTAAAAGCAATTTTATCTACAGTCTTTATTCAACTTTAAACTGTATTTTGTTGTAAACCAAAATAGAATAAATTTATGATTTATTAAAATTTGTTTCATTATTCAGTTTGATAATTGCATGTACATGAAAATTATTATATAAATAATAGTAAAAACTGCTGCTTTTAAAATTAGGTAACAAATCATTTTAAGCAATAAGCAATATTTTAATAATCTTAATATTTTTTTTTTTTTTTTAAAGCAGTTAACATGATCTTTACTAATCTTGAAATTAAATACATATAGACAAAGACAAAGCTTCATGCATATTATTGCAAATAAAACAAATTCACATCCAGAAAAATAGCTTCAACAGAAAGAAAAATTTTCAAAATAAAAAGGAAAAAAAGTTTTTTAGAAATAGAGACAGATTAGGAAAAAAATATACAAGTTAACACTAATTAAATTTACTTATTAAATGCAAAAGGAATTATAATTATAAATTTCTGCGGTATGTTAAAATGTATATTTTAAAATTCAATTTTGTCTATTGATAGATTACTGAGGAACTGACAAAAAAAAAAAAAAATGTTTTCCCCATAAAACAAGTAAAAGTCTTTAAAGATTCTTTTGTAAACCAATCCACTTTTAAGTCTAAAACTTAAAAAAAACGTTTTTTGAAACTATAATTTTTATAAGATGACAATTGAAATTGGTTGAATTATAATCTTCACAAATCCCAAATTAATGCTGCAAGGAAGAACATTTTCAAAATCAATAATAACCAAAGTTATTTAGAGTCTTTAGAAATAAAAGTAAAAAATGAAAAATATGAAATACTGCTGCTGTTATATTCAGAGATGGAGTAAAGATTATTTTACTGATCAATATACAACATTACATGTATGTATTTGTCACAGCCTATATGTAAGAGCATGTTAGTTCATATGTAAACCTTTTTCTTTGGAATACCCTAATCTAAATTTGCATATTTAAAAATATTTCAGTTGGAAAGTGTTTCAATCTGATTATAAATTCATTTTTTTTCTCCCTCAAATTAATTCCATCAAATAATTCCCCCCTTTTTTTTTAACAAGTTTAGCTGCCTGGAAGTTGCTGACTTGGAGAAAATCATCACCAAAAAAAATAATTATAAATGGAAAGGCAGAATTTTAAGAAAATAAGAACACAATTTAAGCCATAAATTGTCAGCAAAAAGTTGACAACAAAAAGAACTCCTGTAAAACGTTTTGATCTAGATTCCCGCTGATGTTAGGTAGTTTGTTTTATGTTGAACTAGTTGCCTTTCTATCCATCCATAATTATTTTCCAGTGATAAAAGTTGGCAGAGTTGGCCATTGTCGGTATCAAGCCAGATAGCGAGGGAATCTATCCCCATTTTGCTAGTGCTAGACAGGGAGATTGTTTTTGCTGAGGTGAGATGCCACAATCTACCATCAGCTCCTCACTTTACTGCAAGATTTCCTGGTGCTACTCAATACGCTGATTTCCAAGGCAGACGCTCTACACTGAGTTCAACTTGCAAATTTGCAGTTACCTGAAACCAAAAGATTTCTAAGTATCCTAATAAATATCCAGGTTCAAGATTATCTAAAAAAATAAATAATAAATAAAATAATTTTGGATCATTAGTCATTTTTTCATATGGAGTGCTGAAAAGTTCTCAGTTCAACCAAAATAAAATGATTTCTTTAAAAGAGAATTTATTGCAACAATTGGAAGAAGACTTGATATGTGAAATAGCATTTGTTTCTTAAGTCATTTTCCCTTTTAAGTTGGAATGAGAACTTTTAGTTCACTCTTATATAAATGGATATGAATTCAAAACCACCTGATCAACATGCATAAAAAAAAAATCGACCTGAAATTAAAATCAACATGAAGGAAAAGAGAGTAAAAAGAACGAAAAAAAAAATCTGAAGGATTTTCAGCAAATTTAAAAAAAAACTTTACAATTTTCCTCACTTGTTTTTAAAATTGTAAGAAAAAATTTTTTTTGGAAATCAGTTACTAAATAATAAGTTTTGTTTATTCATTATCCAAAATTACCTTTATAGTATGTGCCATAAAGTTTGTGTGCACTTATATATATATATATATATATATAATAATATATATATATATATATATATATATATTATATTTAAAATTCAAAATGCACACGAACTTTATAGACAGCTGTATCATCGCCATCCTTATGACAAATTTAATAAATAAAAGAAATTTAAAAATAAGAGAAATGTAGAAAAAGAAACTAATTGTCTTAAAAAGAAACAAAAGTTTTTTATAATTTGATGATTTAAAAAAATGGGGAAAATAATTGTTCTAATAATTTTGAATTATCAGACTGTTATCCTCATCTTATTGTTGGGATGTAAAATCAAATGTTTCGTCTGCTGTTGCCTCCGGCCTTCCCTCAAAGGTGTTTCCTGTTGTATCCAGGCATAGGGCAATGACCCAACCCAGGAAAATCATTTTTGATACTTTGGATAGTGCTAATGCTTGGATACACCGAAACACCCATGGAAGGCTGGTAATGTTGTGATTTTTAGCATCCCACAAGATGAAGGCAACAGTCTCGAAAAAATCAAAAATTTACAAAACAAGCCTTAATCTCAAAAAATATAAGACAAATAAAAGTGTTCGTTGGTTAAAGAAATATTTTCCTAAACTGAATATTTTTAGACATTATCTATCAATTAAAGAGCAATGGTTGAAACTTAATACAAGCAATTTAAAGTCAGTTTACAACAAACTTCCATGAAATACAAAAATATACAATTAGAATTTAATAAAAATTCCATTTATTTGACTCTAAAATCAAAAATTTATTTTTAAAGAATATTAATAAGTATCCTAAGTAAAGGATGTTAGCAATACTTATCATATTTTTTTTTCCTAATCTTGGTCTCTATTCATTAAACAATCATAGAAAACAAAATAATCATCTCATTAGTCATGGGGGTTGTGTTTATCTTACCATCATCAGAAGACATCTTATTTCTAAGTTCTGTTTCAAAGGCGGGCTTGTCTTATCTTCAGTTCCAACTCTTTTGCTGGGTGGGGAAAAGAAAATCAGAATTGGATAATTAGAACAAAATAATCATTTAAAAAAAAAAAAAGAATCATTATATGATAGAAAGTTGAAAATAAATAAATTAGAATAAAATTATAAATAAAAATAATAAATAATTTAAAATTATAATTAAAATAAAACAAATTAGAAACATTTAAAAAAAAAACTTTACATAGATTTTCTGAATTCAAATCAGAACATTTGAGTTTGTCTTCCCTAAAATGGCTTGACACTGTTTCCTAAATGTTTAGATTCGATCAATGAAAGATTGTTATATCATATAGACAAATCATATTCCTTTTTCGCTCAGAAGAAATGAGTGGCTGCAATATCTTGCTAAAACTTCCAGTCAATAGTCAATTCCTGACGCCTTTTCATTGATGCATCAGGGTTTGGTTTCTTTAACTGTCTTCCAAATGAGGAGTGGATTCATACACTTTTCCAAGAGTATTAGTGCAAAAGGGAAAATAAAAACTGGGGGTGGCATGGTGTATGGTTAAAAGTTGTAAGAAATGGACTTGTCTAATCAGATTTCCAAAAATCCTGACGAGACTTTACATTCACATAGAGCTAATACTGACTGAGCTAGGGGTTGGTAAAAAGTGTCAGGTAGATTTGAACTTGGCACACAAATTCCATTTTCTGAACCCAAAAACCATTAAAGTCGCCAAAACCTTGCATTGAGAGGAGAGAGAGCAGAGAGAGAGAGAGAGAGGGAGAGAAGAGAGAGGAGAGAGAAGAGAGAGAGAGAGAGGAAAGAGAGAGATGAGAGAGAAAGAGAAAGAGAGAGAAAGAGAAAGAGAAAGAGAGAAGAAAGAGAAAGATAAAGAAAGAGTCAAAGAGAAAGAAAGAGAAAGAGAGAGAAAGATAAAATAAAGAGAAAGAAAAGATAAGATAAAGAGAGAGAAAGAGAAGAAAGAGAAAGAGAGAGAAGAGAAAGAGAGAGAAAAGAGAAAGAGAGAGAAAGAGAGATAAAGATAAAGAGAGAGAAGATAAAGAGAGAAGAAAAGATAAAGAGAGAGAAAGAGAAAGAAGAGAAAGAAGAAAGAGAAGAGAAGAGAAAGAGAGAGATTTTTAAAGCAAAACTTCTGGTTAATTTTTGGGCATTTCCTTCATGTTTCTCTTCATCTCTGCCAATCTTTTCACTGTGTGGTCTGTCTCTGGTCGTAAGATGACTCCGCTGTTTGCCCTCTTCTTCACTAAAAACCACAAACACACATATCAACAGCTTCAGGCACACCACCCTAATCTGTCACGCCATTTTCAACTTATCAGGATCATCTGAAGATAATTTTTAAAAATTCAGATTGGAGTATTGAAATTTTGTTCAAATATAAATAATCCTGAATTTATGAGTTTGCCTGTCACCAGATGACTTTTTTTTTTTTCATTATTAAACTAATTCTATTATTTATTTGTTTCTCAAGAATGTATATACTTCCTTGTGAGTATGAGAGAAAATATTAATAGTGAAAGATGAAAAGAAGAAAAAAATTATGACAATTGAAAAAATTTTTTTCAATAATATTACTTAACTGCCCCATTAACTCAGATTCATAACGAAGTAAACCATTCTTTTCATGAACCAATTGAACCAATTAATTGCATGATTCTCTTCATTACGTCGCCTTCTATTGAATAAACAGAAAAAGCATTGATTATTGCAAAATGCGAAGAAAAGTTAAAATATTGTCATGTAAATGCCATTTTTTTTTTAAATAATACAAAACAAATAAATACATAAAATCAATTCATAGATTTATGAATGCATTAGTTAAAATTCAGTTTTTTACAGATAAAAATTTACATAAAATCATTTATTTGGTAAATTAAAAATTCATCCAAATATGCATAGAAAAAAATGAAAATAAAAACTGCAATGCAAAAAAGGAAAATAAAAAAAAGAACATGAAGAATAAACAATTTAAAAAAAAAAAATGAACTTTTGCAATACAACACATGAATAGAGCATGGTGTTTAAAACAATTCAATAGTCAGTATATCATATATTACTAGTGTAAAAAAAAAAAAACAAGCATGTATGAAATTAATATTTTGTTAAGTCATATAACATTATTAGGTTTTACCATTCAAGTCTTTAAATGTTTTTCCTTAATAATTATTCATTTCATGAAGGTTATTAAATTTTGAATGGTAAAATTATTTAATGATATAATTTCTTCAGAGTATTTAAAAAAAAATTTTTTAAATGTAGACAGCTAATTCTGTTCTTTCTTCTATTTTTTATCAATAAACTTTTATATTCTGTTAGTATTTAGATTCTATTCATGTAAGAAATATTATCATTGAAAAATGAAAAAAGATTTAACTAAAGAACTAATAANAAAGAGAGAGATATTGATGTTTTGTTTTTTTTTTTTAAAAAGGGAATGAAGAACCTACCCTACTAGACAGCCAGACTTATCTATTAACCATGCCCTACGGCGAGGCAAACAATGAAACATTGTAGAAGTGACCTAATAAGACTTACTGATTTTACTACTTTTAAATTACTGTATTCCTACAAAATTCTTTTGTCTAAGCAGAAAACGGAAGCATTACTGTACCCAGCACCCGGCATCCCAGACAATATATATATATATATATATATTATATATATATATGTGTGTGTGTGTGTGGTGTGTTGTTGTGTATGGGTGTGAGGAGGGGGAGAGTAAATGTATATATCATCATCATTAGCATTTCAGTCTCGGAAGACTATAATAAATTTTTAGTGCGCCCCTTGAAGTTACAGCGGCCTCCTGTGATTGTGAAGTCCGATGTTTGAAATTTCGTATTTGAAGGCTGCCCTGAAGAGAGAGAGAGAGGAAGAGAGAGAGAGAGAGAGAGAGAGAAAATTATATATATATATATATATATATATATATATGTTGTGTGTGTGTGTGTGTGTGTACGTGGGTGTATATGTGTGTGTCTGATTGTGTGTGTTGTAATGTATATATACATATGTGGTATATATATATGCATGCGCGTATTACTGAATAGGAATTTATTTCACCGTTCCCCTCTCTCTCTCTTCCCTCTCTCTCTCTCTTCTCTCTATATATATATATATATAGATATATCAATAGTGTATGCATATATTTACGAGTATATGTGTTATGTTGTTGTGCATGCCCGCATGTATTATGTATGCATATTATCTGTCTATTTGCCGTTCTCTCCTCTCTCTCTCTCTCTCTCTATAATATATATTATATCATATATATATATATATATATATATATATATATAATATATATTGATTGTGTGTACACGTTTGTGCATTATATACAAGGGAGAGTTTTATGTATATATATATATATACATATAATATATATATATTATATATTGATGGACTCTCCGTCGAATCGCTGTATGAGTGTACATACAATGAACATCCACACAGTGATTGTTTATAGTGGTGAAGGCTTGTGTTGGACGCATCCACCTTTTTGGTAGCAGTCGATAGGGAAAATTGGGCATCAAGTTGCCACAAACCCAATCAACGACCGACCTCAGAATTTGAATTCAGAGTTATACCCGTCTCCCTAGACTGGTTTACTACCCAAGCTGGAGGCCCAGTCGCCGCTACTATTTTACCCATAGCGGAAGGGGAAATATATATATTATAATATATATATATTAATTATATTATATAATATTATATATATATATATAGTGTGTGTGTGTGTGTGGTGTCGTGTGTGTGTACATGAGTCAAATAAATACACACTTACGCATGCACACAGACCACACACAGCCATACACAATACATATATATATATATATATATATATATATATATATTATATATATATCTTTAATAACTAATGCACTAATCCACGCAAACCCTCTAAAATAATGACTTCTCTAATTTAAAAACAAATGAAAAAGAAAAAGGCGAAAAAAGAAACTAACACCAAATCTATACCCCTCTCCCCCGCCGAAGTCGAAAGTGTATTGTTTGCAGCAACCTTTTTCTTTAAAAATGTTTCGTTAAACTGTACTGACGATTCGTGTCGGATGAGTTTTATGTTTGATCCTTTTCTAATTAGTTTCATTACGAGCGCTGTCGGTTGTCGACTGCGCAATCTTCAGGTATGTTTCATATAGGGTATTGATTTGGTGTTAGTTCTTTTTT
This sequence comes from Doryteuthis pealeii, assembly GCA_023376005.1. Lineage (NCBI taxonomy): Eukaryota > Metazoa > Mollusca > Cephalopoda > Myopsida > Loliginidae > Doryteuthis > Doryteuthis pealeii. The sequence continues at coordinate 21,840,134 of CM042140.1, read as the reverse complement.
GATGGGATGTTTCAGGTGTCTCGTTTTAAAAACACGAGCAGTTATGTAGGAAATTGGTAGTGGAGGTATATATATATATATATATATATATATATATAATAATATATATTCTCCCATACAATTCTTATCAACCTCCCACTACCATTCCTAATATATTATATAAATATATATATATAATTATATTATATTAATAACATGCTTAGTTTTAGTGTCTATGTATAACGTTAAACTGCATACTAGTGAAATTCCAATTCTGGAAGTTCTGGGGATTGTGTATTGTATCGCTTGATCGCCATTACTCTCAGGTCCACTTCGACGTCGTTGGTGCTAATTAAGTTAGGGTATTATCTATAGGTAGATTAGATTTTTTTAATCAATTTTAAAATGTGTATTAAAAAAATTGAGTTTTAAAAAATGAATAACCAACAAAGAAGAATAAAACAAAACGTCTTCAGCATAAATAACCCAACAGGCTTGACACCTGCATAAATCCATCGAACCAAATGTTTAAGAAAACGAAGGCGTACGAAAATAAAATAATGATAGTCCCAAATATGGTTCATCTAAAAAAAAAAAATTTAATTTAAAAAAAAAAATCTTAAAAATAAATAATCGGAAGGTGTTTTATTTTACCTTCATACTTAAAATCCTAGATAACCTATGAAGTATCAATGAAGCAAGGTAATCTGTGGAGAAGGCGAGAAAGGTGTGGGTGAAAAGAATGTGGCACGACTACCGAATTATCCAGGGGCATGGGATTTTACCTTTGTTGTTATTGGCCTTCTTTCATTGTAAGTCAAGTAAGGCGTAGAAATTCGAGAGCGTAAAAAAACGAAGGTAACAACAACAACAAAAAACAAAAACAAAAAAGCAACAACAACACCGATCGAAGCCGCAACGCCCTCGATCAATGGCATATATATATTATATATAGATATTAGTATATAATATATATATATATATATATATTACCGTGTTACGGGCCTGTGAATAGAGACGCGCCAAACAATTAACATGAACGCCAGGCGCAATAGTATAATCTTGATGACCCCCTTTAAAGAATGTTGATACTTAATATTTGTTTGCCAAAGAATTCACCTGAACCTCTTCGCTCGGGGAAGTCGACTATTTTCGTTTAATTTTGAATACATCATCATCATCATTAATTATTATATTATTATTACTACAATATTGCACCCTCGGGTGCAAAGGTTATTTAAAGTTTTAATTTGTAATGAAATATCGTATAAATTAGAAAACGCTACATGAAACTAAATAAGATACAGATAAAAAGATTTGAAACAGAGGGGGATATAATCGAAACAATAGAACTACTGAAATTTACTTTTCCATCACTTTCGTCTTTTCATTGTTATTTTTTCTAATTTAAGTATTTAGTTTAAAAGAGGAAGTAAAGAATAATTGACAAGTTATTTTTTCTTGTAATGGATTTCTTTTAAGATTCATGAAGAGATTTTTGCTTATATCATTAAAAATAAAACCAAACCGTTAGAAACCATAATACTAAGCACATATTTATTAAAATTACATTTTTAATATCAATATGCAAATAGCCTTCCGTTCACACTGTAAACCGCTATTTTGGTGTATATATAAATACAATGCATGTTATTAGTATGTAATATGGTTAACAGTATAACATAATGTAAAACAATTTTCTTATAATTTGAGGTTAAAATAAAGATAAATTCATAGGTGAATGTGACGTCAATACTAAGGGAATTGTGACTTGAGTAGAATTTAGTTTCGGTTACGCCAGAAAAACACACAATCCCATTATAATAAGATTATTATTATTATCCATTATTATTACTGGCAATAAAAAAACGCCCTCTGGGCGACGTAAAATGGAATATATTGCCTGAGGGGATAGGAGTTGAAAATTTAAATTCAGCGAGTTTTGTATGCATAGTAAAGGTAAAATCATCAATTTATTAAAAGGAGTAAAAATAAAAATAAATTTATTAACGGAGTAAAAAAAATAAAATATTTATTAAAGGAGTAAAAAAAAATTAAAAACTTGAAAATGGAAACTTAGTTCTGATAACTTTTAAATATTATATTAAATAAAAAAAGACTATATATAGATAGATAATACCAGGTATGGTAATTTATTAAATACTGTTTAAAAAAAACAATGAGGACTGTCCTACATTGCATGTCAAATTTTGAGTGTATTTATTCTACCGTAATGACGTTTTAGGTATGTGACGTAATCAGTGACGACGTTTTTTGTTACAGAAGAAACCGAAGCCGATCTTCCATTATTAATAGATTATGAAAAGAAGTTTTGTTACACCTGGCGTCTGAGTGACAACAGTCACCCCAACGCGCTTCCTATCGCAAGTAAGGACCAAAGCGAGTGTTGCAAGTCATTGGATGGCTGCAGTACCCGGGTTTCCATTCTTTAAGCATGTATGGGTCGCCACCCACAACCAAACAGAAGTGTATTCTTCTGCCCCGCAGCTGATAGGGTTGTTTCAAATTCACCCAGGGACGTTAGGATTTTTTTTTTATAGGGGACAGTTTAGGCCAGTCAGTAGAGCATCAAGCCTAGGAATATAAGGTTCAGATTTAGATTACCGGTCTTCGCCAACTCAACGCATGAGTAGCCAGTTTGAGATATGTGTGTAAAGTGGGAAAGCCGACGGTTTGTGTAGCGCTCTACGTCAGTGGCAAAAGTAATCTGCCTGATATTCGCTAGTGAAAGGTTAGACTCCCTCGCTATCCTGCTGCATACTGTCAATAGACACTCGTTGATATTATTTATATTTTGGCGAGTTTTTCATAACTGTTTTAAACTTATGTTTTTTGTGGTTGCTTTTTTTTCACGCGGTCTCAATGACTCTTCTAGGTTTGTTTGGTGTCTTGATTTAATGGCATATCAGCCTTCTGTGCGGTTATTAACTGGCCAAAGTTCTCCTTGTAGATAATAGTAACTGGGGTAATCTTCCATGTCAAATCATCCAGAAAAAAGTAAAATTTGTCACCCACACCTTTGAATTTTTCTGAATTTTTTTCGCAGGTGTGGACTATGTTAACATTAGACGAGATCCAAATATTTGAGCTTCAAATTCCAAAATTGGTGGAATTTATATTAAATTGTCTGTCGTAGACCCAGTGCCATTCGGGAAATTGATCTTGTATGAAAAACCCAGAAATCATCAATAACTTAAAATTGGTTGATTTAAGACGTCTTAATAGCATTTTTGGTTTCTTTGGGTAAAATGCTTTTATAAAAAGTATTTTTTAGTATGGGGAAGCTCTAGAACTCATTTTACAGACAAAAATACATTACAAAGAAGTTCATCATTTTTGGCGCCCTCCTCAAATTTGGAGAGTAAAAATCTACATGAAATCCGCCATTATGGGATTGGAAGCTAAATTTTGGGGATGCGCTAACTTTATTTAACCCACAGTTGAGACAAAATTTCAGAAAATTGAAGAGGGTGGGGATTAATGGCCTGGCGTGATTTTGACATGGAATCGCACCCACGGGTACATATTTAATACATATCTAGGGAATGAGAGGGTTCATACTATCTCAGAGTATTAGTCCGAAAGTTAGTGTAATAGAGCGAATGGAGTCGAACCCGTTTAACTGACGAGGCCACAGTCCAGCACGTTAAACCCCCATTTAGTATGAAGAAAGACAAGGTCGTTGGATCAAACTCTCTACTTGAAACAATTCCTCATTTGTTATTTAACAGTAAGAATGTGCATTACATTCCTGACACTGACAATCCTTCTTTCTAATTTATACTGAGTTCTAAAGTAATATTTTCCTGTTCAATGACTTTCTATAGTTAAAATGATTGATCGAAGATATATATTTATATACATTATTATATTAATTATTTTTAATATTTTTATATATATATATATCGTGTCTGTGATGACTGATATATATAGGCTCCCAACTTTCATGATAGAGCACTGAAGGGGAGATATTAATTGAAATTTCACCGCTTGTTTGTTTACAGACTTGAGTTCTCTGTGATTTGTAAACAACATATTTCCTGTAAGTTAATGTATCAATTAATTGTTCAGCCCGGGATCACAGTCGCTGACGGCCGTAAGGGTCAATGGAACTTGCAGACGAAAATTCTGTCGGTTTGCTCCCGTCTAGAGGTAGCTGTAAAAAAGTCAGGCAGCACTGATGAGACATAAACGTAAAAACACGTGTCTGTGGATGATTTGATTATATACATATAATATGCACAACAAGTTTCCTGTTCGATATCGACCTCGCCAAAAACATCGTATTGAAGCACAGGGATCTTGTGTGATAAGGGAGGAGCTGATGGTGAGGTATGGAGCCTCATCTCAGAGGCCAAATACAATCTCTTTTAGTCTGACGCAAGTGAAAAGGTAACAGACCCCTTTGCTGTCTGGCTTATTACCGACTTTTAGACCACCATTACGACATTATATTATATAATATGATATATATATATTATATTATATATATATAGATAGAAGAGAGAGAGAGAGAGAGAGAGAGAGGGAGAGGGGAGAGAAGGACAGAGACAGAAGACGAGACAGAGGACAGACTATATATATATATATATATATATTATATATGCAGAGAGAAAAATAGCAGGTCATACTTATTTGAGCCGACACCGATACACACACACACACATGTATATATATACATATAAAGAAAATTTGAAAAGCAAACAAGTGATTCCGAAAATGGGATGAATTTAATTAATTATTTAATTTGATAATTAAATTCATCCCATATATATCGGAACAACTTGTTTTTTTTCAAAATTTTCTTATATTGTCGGATTTACTCCCATCATATATAATTATATATATTATATATATATATATAGTATATATATATATAGTATATAGAGAGAGAGAGAGAGAGAGAGAGAGAGAGAGAGAGAGAGAGGGGGGGGGCAGACAGACAGAGGGGGTAGATAGACAGACAGGGAGAAAATAACAAGTATACGTATTTATGGGCAATTGTGTAAACAACCCACAGACACACCACCACGCATATATATAATATATTTATATATATATATAATTATATGTGAGAGATAGAGAGAAACAAACAAACAGACAGACAGGCAGATAATCCTGGAGATAATTAGATAGTCACGAGAGATAAGAGACATATTGAACACATTTACCTCTACGCATTTGAAGGATTTTTGTAAACAAAAGAGAAAAAGAAAAACGGGTTAACACGTGACTGGCCTGTTACATCTGGCTAGAAGGAAGAGTTAGGGAAACCGGAAGTGAAGGCCCGCATTAGAAGAAGAAAAGGGAAAAAAAGTCAACCCAGTGCAGATATTATAAATACTTTTCGTTTTTTTGTTTTTAATTATTTTATTAATGAGGCCAAGGATTCAATTTTATCCAGAAATAAGTCAATGTCAGGCTGGACTGATGATATGGTTATTTGCATGTGTGTTATCTATAGATATACGATAGATAGATAGAAAGAAGTAACAGAAGAAAAAAAGACATCCCCTGGGAGTGAGAGAAAGATTCATCAAAATAGAAAAAGAAGGAAAAAAACATAGATATAGATAGTAGATAAGATAGAAAGTAAGTAAAAGTAGTAAAGTCGTCGGGGCGTCCTAATGTCGTACCAGCCAATCAGTGGGGAGTCTATCCCCTTTTCACTAGAGCTAGACAAGGATATTGTTTTTGCGTCTGAGGTGTGCACCAGACCTACCGTCAGCTCTACTTTACGCAACAGGAAATCCCTGTGCCTACTCATACGCTGAGTTTGCGAGGCCGGTATCGAACTAAGAACCTCCCGGTTTTTAGCCGAACGCTCTAACGATTGAGCCGAAAGAAAGAAAAAAGAAAGAAAGAAAGAAAGAAAAGATATACACTAGAGAGTGAGGAAAGTTTATTAAACATGAAAAGAGGAAAAAAACATAGATAGATAGATAGATGATAGATAGATAGATATGAGAAGAAAAGAAAGAAAGAAAGAAAGAAAGAAAGAAAGAATACGTTAAGGAGCGACAGAAAGATTATCAAACAGGAAAAAACTAGATAGATAGATAAGATAGATAGATTAGATAGATAGATATGAGAAGAAAGAAACACAAAGAAAGAGAAAGAAGAACGCCAGAAAGAAATACAGAAAAAGAAAGAAGGAAGAAGAAAGAAAGAAAGAAAGAAAGAAGAAAGAAAGACATACGTTAGAGAGCGACAGAAAAAGATTATCAAACAGGAAAAAAACATAGATAGATAGATAGATAGATAGATTAGATAGATAGATAGATAGAAATGAGAAGAAAGAAACAAGCAAAGAAAGAAAGAAAGAAGAACGCCAGAAAGAAATACAAGAAAGAAAGAAGGAAAGAAAGAAAGAAAGAAAGAAAGAAGAAGAAAGACATACGTTACGAGGAGCGAGTGTCAGCAATCATCAGGTGAACTTGTTTCAAATGCAAAGAAAATTGAAAAATTACAAAAAATTACAAAAAAATTAATAGACATAGGATGTGTATGATTGGATGAAATGTTAAGCGTATGTATGTGGTGTTGTTTTGAATGTGTATGTGTGTTTATGGACAGTGTAAAGGTTATGTATACGGGATAACGGTTCTCATATATAGTTATCTAATGAGATTAGGATCATATTGAGTTCTAGTTGAAATAAATTTACTATAACCAAATGACGGTTTGTTAAGTTTTTCTTTCTTTGAAAGTATAAATATTGCTCTGTATATAATTAATTTATTAGTTATTATACATTGAGCTCTCTTAGGGATTTGTAAAATTCCTTGTATAAATCTATATGTATGCATCAACATGAACATACATTGTGGATGTACAGGAGATATTGATGATCCCAAATAGAATCATCGCCTACATACCAGTCAATTGGATTCTTTTACCTTTAAGTGCATGTATATATATATATATAATATATATATATATATATATATACTGTGGGGTTGTCACTGTTTCAGCTTTTACTGAAACGGTGTGCCAAATACAGTATTATTGGAAGAATGCTCGATATAAAATAGAGCTCTTAAATATAATAAAATAAATATATAAAGGTTTTACATATCTATTTATTTGGTGACAAAGGAACAGTCAGGTGTGACTGTTCCTTTGTCACCAAATAAATAGATATGTAAATCCTTTAATATTTTATTATATTATATATATATAATGTTTAGTCAGGGTTTCCAATAATGTCTTCATCAGATTGAAACCCAGAACTACAAATGCGGTTTCGAGGCTTTAATTAATTACCGTTCATTCTAAGCACTTCAGCAGTATAAAACTAATTATTATACTACTAGAGATTGGGAAAATTTATTGTTATATTAGGTGATATATATATTGTTAATAGTTTCTAAAATCTGATAGATATCAAAGTACAAATTTTGTTCCAATATGATCATGAGTATGTAATACATCTTAGGATCTTGTATATGCTTCTAAAATAGTCAAGAATTTAGAAAAAATTCTCTTAAAAAACTTTTCATGGACAAAATTTGTTTTTAACTGGACTCATATTAAGCATGTGAGTATTTAAAAATTTTAAATTGAGAATTCAAGCAATTTCTGACTTACCTTCTTAAAATTTTATCTAGGAATGATTTGAGTAATTATTTTATCTATTTATGCCTATTTCACACCTGGCCTTAAATATATATATATATATATATATATATATATACGCACTATATATATACGCTCCCAATTTTCAGGTTGAGCACTCTGTTTAGAAGGGACTAATTGCAAAAATTCACTGCTTCAGCGCAAAGCTAGTCTCACTTGTTTATATAAGTTAGAGACCTCTGGTGAGTTTATTTCCAGTTTAGGAAATATAGCGATTATTCTGCCTTCTATTCTTGGCAGCTGCTTGTGGACCCATCGGTAAGAGACTTGACGAGCGAAAGTTCGTTCGGGTCTCGAACCTGACCAGAGGTAGCTGCTGAAAAATAAGTATAGCTGCACTGATGAGGGGTAAACCCCGAAACACACATCTGTAGATTGCTTTATATATATATATATATATATATATTTGGGCAGCATTTTTTCTTTAATGTATACGGTATTAAACGAGACGGACATCTTGTGTCTTACAAGTTTCTTTTTGATTCTTTTAAGTTTTCTGGACAATTTCTTAATATCAGGGTAAAATCTGTTGATTAGTACACTAAAATTTGAATCCCTAGTACTTTCAGCACTCTGAAGTGCCATCTTCAGGGTGGGTGTAATTGAGAGTGTTCCTGGTTTTATTTAAACATGGTATGTGGTTAAACGATCAAGTAGTATTGGGAGAAAGTACTCAGGATGAAAATTTTGGTGTACTAATCAACAGATTCCACCCTGATATTAAGAAATTGGCCCGAAAACTTGAAAGGATCAGAAAGAAACTTGTCAGATACGAGATGTCTGTCTTCTTTAATATTGTATGCATATATATATATATATATATATATATATATATATATATATATATATATGTGTGTGTGAAATAAAATGGAAATTAATCCGACAGTGTGAATATGACATATTGAAAAAACAAAGGATGTTTACAAATGCATGGGCTCATCAGGAGAGAATGTGCAAACCGTTTCGGGGCCTTCCTCTCTACGGTTTTAAATGAGGAGGGCCGGTTTTGTTGTATAAAACCGTAGAGAGGAAGGCCCCGTTACGGTTTGCACATTCTCTCCTGATGAGCCCATTCATTTGTAAACATCCTTTGTTTTTTCAATATATCATATTCACATATATATATATATTATATATATATATATATATATATATATATAATCATATTAGTAGAGAAAAAGAGTTAAGGGTCTATTATGGTTTCAATCCAAATGATTTCAACTAAGTCGATGTAATTCCTTAGTTAATAAAAATATTAATGAAATTTATTGTGTACAGTGCTCAGGTGCACCACAACTCATCAAAGTCTCATGTCTAGTACACAGAATAATGTATTAGTGTCAGGAACATGAACAGCATGCAGTAATAATATACATGTATGTGTGGATGGGAGTATCAGGTATAGTGTTGGCGGACTACAGGAAGCATGGAGGCTTTGAATGATGCAGTGTTTCGGCAGTCTACAACGGATGCAGGCAGCTTATTCCATGCCTCGGAAACTCTGAGTGTGAAAAAATGTAGTGGGATAAATTTCTTTTCAGATAATAACGGTTGAACACTATATTAGTTAATATTTTTTCTCTCATTTGGATTGAAACCATGGTAGACCCTTAACTCTTTTCCTCTACTAATATTATTAATATCATCATTACTACTCTATATTTTTAATATATTGAGCACTTTTGGATTATTTACTGATGCCACTGCAACAGAAAGGTTAAAGCGGCAATTGGATTATATATATATATATATATATATATATATATATATATATTATATATACTATTTTATTACATTACATAATATCTATGCTGGTAAGTGGTCAAGACTTAGACCACAAACACATTTAAACTAACATGATTTAAAAAATCTTTTCAACTTCTGTAATTTTTCTAAACAATATTTATTTTACAGTCTTTGTTGTCTATCACACATTTCCTCCAAACAGTCACATACAATAATTGTTACTATAACAAAAATAAATATATAAATAAATAGTTTTACTAATCATATTTATATTATCTTGTGAAATTGATATTTGTTCCGTGAAAAATTTTAGAGTTTTGTTGATTAATATCTTAAAGTTTAAATGAGAGACACTTGAAGAGTTAATAAAGATTATGATCTTAATATCACTTTTATAAATATCATAGAAGATAGTCTATATTCTATGATAGTAATTATAGATATTATTCATTAATATAGAAATTATAAGATATTATAAATATTTTTTATGTATATATATATATATATGTTATATATGTTATAAATACATATGTTATATATGTTATATATACATGTTATTTATGTATATATATACATATATAATATAGAAATTATTAGATATGGAGATATGGAATAAACTGCCCGCGTCTGTTGTAGGCTGCCGAAGCACTGAATCTTTCAAAGCCTCCATGCTTCCTGTAGTCCGCCGTCACTATACCTGATGCCACTCTCCACATACATATGCACACATGTGCACACATACATGCATATTACTACTGTAAACTGTTCATGTTCCTGACACTAATACATTATTCTGTGTACTTGACATGAGACTTTGATGAGTCGTGGGGCACCTGAGCACTGCACACAATAAATTTCATTATTATTATAAATATCATAAATATCTTAAAGTTTAAATGAGACACTTAAGAGATTTATTAGTTTAAGCTTTTTTTCTTTTTTTTTTTTTTTTTTTAGATTATTTCAGATTTTCCTAACTAAATAAAAGTGTTATGTAATTAGTTCTCATATATCCAGCTTGCATAATTATCTCTAAACCTAATTAGTAATTAAATGTAAATAATTATTTTAATAAGACAAATAATTCATTATTTTTACTGGATGCAAATATATCATTACCCTGTATTCTGTTTGCAATACAAACAAAACATTATATAGACTAGCAAAAGAAAAAAAAAAAATTTTTTTAAGATTTTGAGTTAAAAATTCTGTGTCAGAGGGTTTTTATCATAAGTAAGTAAAATCATCAAATTTATTAAAGGAGTAAAAAGAATAAAACAATTTGAAATGGAAACTTAGTTCTGTCCCACTCAAATAAAATGTTGCAGGCATCTTTTAATTATCAATTAAAATGATTATTTTGAATATTTTACACATAAATTTTACACAAAATCGTAGGTATTTATTAATTTCTAAACTTTTTAGTTAAACTCTTGATACTGAAAAAAATGACTATTTCTTGTTTGTAAATAATTTTCTCGTAAAACTCTATACATTTAGATTACTTTAAATATATATTAAAATAAAACAAACTATATATAAATATATAATACCGGGCATGTATTTATGAAAACTTGTTTTAAAAAATGATAAGGACTGTCTAAGTTTGCATACTCAAATTTTGAGTGTGTATGATACAAGTTTGTTCTTTATTCTATGTATTGACGATTTTGAAGGCGCGTGATGTAATGGTTAAGAGCCATAGGATATGGAAGTGTTGACCTGAGTTCAAATCCTGGAGAAGGCTATTTGCATTTCACATAGTGCTAATACCCTTAGGAAAGGTATGCATACAACTACTCTCCCTCCAGCTATGGGTAAATAGTGAGACAGACTGGGCTCTTTTACCTTGGCTAGGCAACCAGTCTAGGAGAAGGAAAACTCTGAATTCAAATCTGTTAAACTCAGCTTAAGAAATTGACCTTGTGTTAGATCCTACTCGTGCGGAGGGGTTGATAAATATATATAAACTGGAGATTATTTGCCTGTAACTGAGTCTATGTCACCATCAACGTCACATATTCCCTTAGTTATTTATGTTATATCCCTGATGATTATCAAATAATCATTATTTGATGTAAATTAGCATCTATAAACGATGTCTATTTTAAGTCTAGTTGTGTTAGATTTGCCTCATAAACAGCCATGTTATTAAATGTGTTTATACTATTGCAATATGTATCACTAAGAAATAAAGACTTACATAGTAAATGGAATGGGTTATTTACATACTGGTTTTGACAAAACCGAATTTATAAAATAATTACCTGGTGTTATTGATTTCTAATATTATTATTTTATTCTCAAATGTATTAAAAGCAATCCTAATTTAAATATTTAATTGTTTAATTTTATATAGAAATCAATTAAAATAAAATAAATGTAGGCCTTTTTATATGCATTCTTATTTAGAGTCGTTACTTTTTTTAATATAATATAATGTCTTGCTACATTAAAAAGATATTTGCACCCAGAGGGTGCATATTTCTGCTAGTAAGTAATAATAAAAGTAAATTAAAACTTGATAAAATTGTTTAAGTTAATTTGAACATTCCTCATTCAAAATTTCTCTGAGTATTTACCAAGAGAAATTTGTTAATGTTGAATTAGTAATGTTCAAAATGCAGTGAAACATTGCTTTTCCTATTTCCTTTTCTTTGGCAAAAACATTTTTTTTTTAAAATAAAAGAATACATTTCTATTTAGTTCATTCTATATTAATAATTAAGAAGAGTTTGTCTATCCTCTATAAATGGTTTGATATCATCATCATCATCATCATGTTGTGCTAGTATATCCATAACAATTTCTTGCTAACTGTCCCTATCATTCATTGCTCTCGAGAGGTCCTTGCACAGCATCCAGTATCCGCACAGAGCTGGTTAATGTAAGTCTTTCGTGGGCAGCCACACTGGCGGGCCCATGTGCTGATTTCCATAGGAGAACGTCACTCATGAGTTCGTCCCTGTTTCTCCAGCAGTTCTGAGCATGTCTTGTTCATCTCACTCTGATGGTTTGTGTGATAGGGGGAAAATGGCCATATAGCTGCTTTCTTGTAGGGTGTTGTGTCTACAATTTGTTAATATCGTGCGTAGCATTCTTGTGCAGCTCTCATCTAGCTTATTCTCTGGGTGCTTCATTAGGGCCCAAGGGGTGCAGCCATATTGTAGCAGTGGTTTGATGAATAGCTACCAAATTTAGTATTTAGGAATATTGGACCTAAGAAAGAGTTTTATTCATTAAAAAAATAATCATGGCAAAATGCAGCTCGTGTTAATATATTCCTTATGAATACTAGCAAAAGTATGCCCCCCTCCCTGGGCACAAGTATTTAAGTTTTAATGTGAGAAAATATTTTATTAAACCGTAAAGACTAATGAAACTAAATAAGAACAAATATAAGAATATTACACTTATTTTAAATAATGAAATTTATTGTGTACAGTGCTCAGGTGCACCACAACTCATCAAAGTCTCATGTCACGTACACAGAACAATGTATTAATGTCAGGAACATGAACAGTTTACAGTAGTAATATGCATGTATGTGTGCGCGTGTGTGCATATGTATGTGGAGAGTGGCATCAGGTATAGTGTCGGCGGACTACAGGAAGCATGGAGGCTTTGAAAGACTCAGTGCTTCGGCAGCCTACAACAGACGCGGGCAGTTTATTCCATGTCTCCGCAATTCTGAGCGTGAAAAAATGTTTCCGAAAGATGTTATTTTAATTGATTTCTATATAAAATTATATATAGGATTGCTTTTAATACGTTTGAGAATAACATAATAGTATTAGAAATCAGGAACAGCAAATAATTATTTATTAAACCCAGTTTTTTTAAAATCATTATGCAAAATATTCCCATCATATACTATGTAAATATCTATTTCTGAGTGATATATGACATATATTTCAGGATTTTAAATGAATAAAAAAAAATGTGCAGTTTTGCTGCAAATCTAACTCCGCTCGACTTTAATAGAGACATTGTTAATAGATAATATGCTAACTAAGATTGAATAATGATTATTTCATAATCATTGAGAATATAACTTAAATAACTAAGGAAATCGTGACGTCAGTGGTGATATAGTTTTGGTTTCAGACAGCCATTATGATAAGATGAGTAAATTAGTGCATGATAATGAAAAAAATTTGTTTTACATACTTGGCATATTATTATATTTATTAAAGTGATCAATGTAAAAATAATAATTAATTCTATTATTTAATTGAACAAATATTTTTTTTAATGAAAATTTTCAGTTATCAGTATAAGATTTTTTTTTTTAACCTTTGTTTCTCAACCTTTTTACCCTTGTGTAACCCTTAAAATAAATTACATGTCTCAAGGAACTCCTGCGCAAAAACAAAATTATATATCATATCTTTCTCATTTTATTTTCATTGTAGTTCACATGATAAATATCATAGTATATGTTTTTGAATAAAAATTGATACTTCTTTGTCAAATTTTTTGTTAATGCTAAATAAAAATTCATACTGTTTGTTTATAATACTTCATCAGGGAGTTTTCATTTACACAAAAAAAATTCTAACTCGAATGTAAAAAATAAACATAAGTAACCAATATCATATACCTATAATATAAATGTAAACAGATTTTAATGGATCATCAGGATAATTCTGACTTCAGAATTATCCTGATGATTCGTTAGGAGAAACCTAGGTAGATATTCTCTGACTCATTAGGCTTACTATTATTTATTGGCTTTACTTAGTGTATTGAGCACTTTAGTATATTTAACTTATTTAACTTAGACAACTTTTTCAGTATTTTTACTTTTGGCAATTACAATAGTGCTAGCTGATTATTTTCAGGTGGTGCATATGTTTTAGTCTTTTCTTTTTTTTATGTATTTTTTTTCTCCAGGAAGAAATTTGTATTCTGTAATTACAATTTATATTAGTGGGAGTTTTTTTTACGCCATCAGAGTTTTAAAATATATATTTTAAGGAAAAATGGAAATGAATCTGATAGTATAAAAATGAAAAAACAACAAGGTGTTTAGAAGAATGATATTCATTACTTAGCTGATGTTACTTTTTCATTTTTATATACTTACATATACATATATATAGTTAATTCTTTGTTAGTATTGGAGAAATGATAATAAAGTGCTCAATTACTTCTGTAAGAGCTGTATTTATTTATTTATAGTTTACAATACATTTAAAAGTCCGTTTTACCAATGGTTTTGGAACATCACTTTTAGGTGATTGTTTGTCATCAGAAACGTTCACTTTTTCAAAAATGAACATTTCTGATGATGAACAATCACCTAAAAGTGATGTTCCGAAACCATTGGTAAAACGGACTTTTAAATGTATTGTAAACTATAAATAGATATATATATATATATTCTAATCTTAATGAGTCTGGTACTACTATATCTTTCTTTTGGCCAAGTGCTAATTGATCACTTTCGGTTAGTGCAACTCTCTTGGTCTTTTCTTTTTTTAATTTTTTCCCAGCCAGTTATTTGTAGTATATTTTTATTTGTAAATTATTTACCTGGGTTTTTTTCCTTACCGCAAGGGTTTACTAATAGGATTAGCATAGTATATATATATATATATATATATATATATATATATATATATTAGAAAAAACAAACACATGATGTTAAAATTCGCTGACAGAATTCTGTTTCGACCCTTTATTGAAGTGGTCTTCATCAAGAGCGAGTTGTGTATGATAGAACAGTTAAAGTGGACTGTTATGAGACATAACATATATATACAATTAAAAACGAATGGTTTAAAATATGGATCGTTTAAAATATACTGACTCGGGTTTCTTGGATTAACGTGAATCTTCGGAGTATTTTTTTGTTTGCCATCGTTATGAAATATATAGGTGGGTTGTACCCATTTTCAATGTCGTGGGTGTATTTTTACTCGATTTTAGTGAAAAAAACCCGAAGTAAATAAGGTGGTATACTTATTTACTTAGTGGATTTTTATTGTCACTGCGGTGTATGTATACATATATATATATATATATATAAAATGCACTGTCAAAAAGAATTTTAAAAATTGAAAGATTTGCTAATGGCAACACCAGCAAATTTTAATTTGTATAATGAAATATTTTTGAATTTTTTATATTAGGCGTTGCCAACCTTTTTTTGCTGAGGGTACACTTTAGAAGCAGTGTAAATTCAGAAATGTATTAAAAAGATTATTTATATATTTTAGCTTCTGAGATTATTTAAACTACAGAAGATTATTTGTAATTACACTTTAAGTTTTATATTTCCTCTCTCAATTTTTAGCATTTGAACAACTAAATTCTCATAAAGCTCCAAAAGCAAAACATGAGAACATTTTTGAAGACATTGAAATTTATATATTGAATAGAAAAATTAGCACAGTATTATGTACAGTAATAAAAGGCTGCAATGTTTGTACACTTAGTACATGCATTGTTTTAAACAAAATCTGTATGTGCAGTTTTAATTCATATTATTCAATTAACCCATTTTATCATTTGTAAAGAATATAGTGCAACAAACTGTTAACTTAAAAACGAAAACAATATTATTTAAAATCTGTTCACTAAGGACTTTTTAAAAATATTTTTTTAAATTACTTTTTTGTCTTTAGAAATAATGATTGAAGAAATATTCATAATTTTCAAAATGCAATTTTGTACAGAATCAATCTTTTCTTAGAAATTGTTAAAACTAGCAGGACCTGTGGATATACCAATGTATGATAGTTTAATTATTACAACGTTTGATATGTTTACTTAAGAGCTATTGCTAAATAGTTCAATATGTAAAAAGTATAATAATCTTGATTTAACTCTCTCTCACTCTTTTTTTTTTCTTTCCATCTTTTCATTATGTTCAATTGAAGCATTATTGCTTCCATGTGCTCACCCCCTATCTCTATCTTTCCCTTTCTTTCTTTCTTTATTATAATTTTTCTGTGTAGCATGTCCTATTTCTCCCCGTTCTTTCTTTATGATAAAAACAGAATAGTCCATTATTTACCTGAGTGACACCAGCTAATCAGGATTTACATTTTTGCATTTCATCAATTTGACAGTCTCATTTTTATCCCAGAGGGCAGGGCTCGATATTAACGCCGCCCCGTCGTCCGGGAATGATAAAAATTACATCCGGGACGATCAATATGTCAGTTTGCCGGGGACGGTAAAAATTTTTCCTAAAAGTTAGTACTACATTCCAATATTGGCTGTCCAGTGATTGCCCGAATGCTGACCTCAGAATGAGGCTACGGCACCGCAGGTCTATTCACAAAGCCATGTAATGAATAATGGTGGAGGGAGATAGTTTAAAAGGCCGAATTATGTACTACTAACCCTACTCAGGGTAACTTAAAGTAAAAAAAGTATTTTTTTAGCTCAAAACACACTAGGAAATGGATTTTTTGTCCAAATATCCAGAATTATCACTGCTTCAGCTTTTCTTAATGTTTTATTACATGTTATTATGCTACTGATGACTGACAAGTATAGATGATGCTAATGAATTAAACAAAAATATTTTGATTTTGGGACGGTCCAAACCCCATTCGGGACGGTTGATAATTTTTGTTCAGGATGGTAATGAAAAAAGTTAGTGTCAGGGCCTGCCAGAGGGCAAGATGATATTGGTCAGAAGATTAAGGAACAAGAGTATTTATATATAGATCTTTGTGCACCATGAAAAACTATATGCAAAATGACTCCTCCTATTGCTGTAGAATATTTGATAAATTTAGAACAGAAATTAAACTTTTATTTTCCATTATTAATATAGAAAATTATGATTGGGCTTAAAACCCTTTTGCAAAAATTTAATCTGATGTTCATTTGAAATTATGTGAATTAGCAAGCCTAGACGTAAGTATTTAAGATTTAATGTAATGAAATAGATTAGAAAGACTAACAAAATTAAATAAGAATGCATATCTTTGGCATAAAATAAAACAACAAGGGTTGACATGCTATAAAATCCAACCAACCAACATTTTGGACAAAAAATTAAACAAACAAAAACTCAATAAATCTCTTAAGTGTCAATCACTTGAAACTTTGTAAAAGAATTTTGCAGAACAATATTAACTTGTTTAAGATAATATAAAGATGGGATTGATGAGTCTTTTTATTCTCATGTGGATTTACCTTTTCTAGTAATAATTACCTTTTGTAGAAATAATTACCTTTTCTAGTAATAATTACCTTTTCTAGTAAATGTTCATGTCAGTTTTTAATTGACAGTAAAGATTGTAAGATAACCAGCTGCAAACCAATTATTGATTTATTACACAATGTAGACAGGTACTTCAGTCTAGTTTTTCATTATTTATTGATGGTTTTTAACAAAGTTTTTATCTTTTGATCAGCCATCAGTCTAAACAGGTTGTATGAAATGAATAGTAAAATTTCCTTTTTGAAAGACTAACACACACACACACACACACACACACATGATATGTGAAACCTTTGCTGTAGTAATATGACTCATTACTCTCAAATCTCAAGTCAAAAATTGTCTGGCAAGAGAACCATATGAAAGTGTGACTTCTTATGTCGTCTGGCTGATGATGTTTTTTAAGGATCTTTTTCTGTGCATTTTCAACTGTGATAAGTTTATGGGTCATCTAAAATTCCATCATTAAATGCTGCTCACATCATTACAAGTGTTTGAGAAACTTTATATAGACATGCTTCTTCTCTATATTTAGCTCACACTAAAGTCATAGCACTGAAGTAAAGTAGTGATGAGCCTGATCAATGCTTAACTGGGTGACCACTTGAGTAACAGCAGGTACTGTAAGCAATGTGAGTCCTTCGTTTATCAAAAATGACTTGATTCAGCATTAAATAACCTGAAAAGGGTTGATATGCTGTAAAACAAAGCAACCAACCTCTTCCCTGTCTCTTGCCACCTCTCCTCCTCCTTAATTACGGTCAAGTCACATTGAAAGCACCAGTTACCACTAGATCACCAAAGTTAAGTAACGATGAGCCTGTTAAATGCTTAATTGGGTAACAGCAGGTACTGTAAGCGATGTGAGTCCTTTGTTTATCAAAAATGACTTGATATGACATAAATTAACCAACCTCTTCCCCCAGGTGGATGAGCAGTTCATGACTTGCAATACTCCACTTTGGCCCTTTCTTGGGCTAGACGGGCGGTTGGAGAGGCCCCCCTCCGATCAATCGGCTGGTCACGTCAAGCCCTAGTACCTATATGATTTTCCCAACCCTATTGCCCTTATGGCAAGCCTCGACCTCTCTTTATCATATGGATGCTAGAAGGCGTTGACTGAGGGTCCACATGTCCTGAGAATGACGTTAAACTCTATCTGATGGTGAGGTTCCAGTTTTGGAGGTTTGGCGAATGTGGAGCACCCCTTCATCACCATTGCTCCCTGGTCCACTCTGACCCGGAGTGGTAGTACCTTTTAAGGTCCCATCTATGGGTTAAATAGAAAAATGTATTTATAAAAAGTATTGTATTATCCATTAAGAATTCATTTATTTCAAAACTTTATCGGCATTAAATGACCCACTGAGGTTGATATGCCGTAAAACAAACCAAACCAAACCAAACCAACCTCTTCCCTGTTTCTTGCTGCTTCTCCGTAAAAAAAACCCCAACCAATCTCTATATTTATTGGCTAGATTTATCAAGGGATTCTTAGTTGCTTGAACTAAAAAGTTTATTAGCTGAACAAAATTTTATAAGAGTAAGCTAACCAACCTAATGTTTAACTTATAGCTTCATTTGAATTAGAGTTATTATTTCTTTATTTATTTGTAAATATATAATCATCCAGAAAAAAGTAAAATTGTCACCTACCCCTTCAATTTTTCTGAAATTTTATACAGGTGTGGACCATGTTAAAGTTAATCCCTTTCCAAAATTTGAGCTTCAAATTCCAAGAATTGGCGGAGTTATGTCGATTTTGAGCTCTCCAAATTTGTTGGGGTTTGCAAAAAATGTAATCTATTTTTGTCTGTAAAATGAGTTCTAGGAATTCCCTACTCCTAAAAATTGGTTTATAAAAGCATTTTTACCCACGAAATCCAGAAATGCTATCACAAAAGTCTGAAAGTCAACCAGTTTTAAGTTATTGATGATTTCTGATTTTTTCATAGCAAGATCAATATCCCAATGTGGCACTGAATCTAAGACAAATTTTTTTCTATTATTATTTCACATATATTGAACATTATTTGTACCAAAAAGATAGTTTGGTGTTCTGAATTTTTTAGATGAAGCTTGATAATTTCTTTTATTTCGATTTTTCAGACAGTTGTCTTCATCTTTATTGTTATATACACAACATTTCAGACAATGTTTCGGACGATTATTAGAATTTTCATACTACCTCTGTCCCATAATAGTTGTTACATTTAATATATGAAATATGTATGCAAATGTAACGACTGTTATGTTACTGAAATGGCATATTGCAAATAAACTTGGACATAAATTTCATATATAATTTGTTTACTTTATATTTTAACAACTTGTTTGATTTTCACAAATTAGTTTTTTGAAAATACTAAAACTTGATTTAAAGTTTGATTTACAATGTAAGTATAATGCTAAACTAGACCCTTACTTTTGTTATATACCCCATTCTGGGTATATATATAATGAGAGGGACATCTGTGTTTGTGTCCTCATTTTTAATCTTATCTTTTACTTATCTTTAGGAGTAGCACTTTCTTACTTCTCTATTATGAGAGATATCCGTGGTTATATCTCCCATACTAAATCTTCTTACTGTGTACTCACTTTTTCTATTGTCTGGAGTAGCACTTAGTTGATTCATGGTCTTGGTCCAGTATCAATTCGTCAATGGATGGTTTAGTCTTTCTTCTTACTTTTAACTTCTTCAAGGTTCTCTGGTTCTGGCTTTTTCTAAGATGTTGGTGATATCTTGGTTGTCGTTGTTTTTAAAGACAAGCTCAAGACATCTATTTTGTAAATCACATTTTTTATTTAATCTTAAACATCGAACCTTAACCACGCATGGCTGAGCCCTGCTGGGTATGTCCTTACATTATGGCGACCAGCAGCAGACTGAATACCTAAAAGTCAATCTCACACTTGCCTCGTAACAGGAAATCGAGGTCAAGCTAAGGTTATTAAGTGTCACTTAATCTAACCATCCAGACCCAGACCCAAACCCAAACCCAAACAACATTTGAATTCAAATCTATTTTCTACACTATCTGTTCAAAACTGATGGTATGCCCATCAATGTATAACACTTGGTGTGCATAAGCTTAGCTGAATCAGATCTTATCTTTTTGTTTACCCATATAAAATAGAAAACAAACTGAAAATTTTATAACCAGAAACGAAAGTTATAACCTTTTTTATATGATACTTTTTCTTATAACTTTTTTGTAGTCACTGGAATATCAGAATTAAAAAAAGTCATGTTATGTGTACATTTGTAGTATGAACAATAGCTTCACTTCAGCAGTACATATACTAAAATTGGAACAATAGCCACTAGAGGGCTATAAACATGAATTTTTCAATGATTTTTAATAACTTATATAAGATCTTATAAAAACATAGGAATGGTTCATTATTTAACTGAGGTGACGACACTCATAAGAAATAAGAATTCAATGGATAAGCAACACCAGATAATCAGGATTTACAGTTTTTCATTTCATCTTGAACAATTTGGACGGTCTCATTTTTAACCAGAGGGTGTTGCAAGATGATAATGAACGGAAGATGAAGGAACATGAGTATTAATATATAGACAATTTAGACAGTTTCATTTTTAACCAGAGGGTGTTGCAAGATGATAACAGATGTACAATTAAGGAACATGAGTATTAATATATAGATTATTTTTTTAGAGGCCTGTAATCTATCATTTATTTAGTGATGAGTATTTAATTTGAGTCATTAATAACAGCTGTACATAAGGATAAAACAATTCTTCATTGCATCACCAATTTAACACTTATAAAAATGTCTTCCTCAAATGATTTAAATATTTTGCTTTTTTTTGTCATTTTATCAAGATTTTTTATAACTGAAAAATTATATAGAGTCTATTGTAGTGCATTCAGGGACTTGTACATATAGACTTTTCATCATCATCATCATCATCATCATCATCATCATCATGTTGTGCTAGTAACTTGGATATCCATGACAATTTTATATAAAATCTTTTTATATGCGTTCTTATTTAATTTCGTTTTTCTAATTTAATATATTTCATCGCATTAAAACTTAAATACTTACACCCAGAGGGCGTATATTCTTGCGAGTTTCATTTAATGTTTGTAAATGTGTGGATAGAAAAAGAATTAAAAATATTATATTGAAATTGATTAGTCAGTTGAGAAGAGTTTTGTATTCTATTACATTTACCAAATTAAATCTGTTACCAGTTAGAACTAAATTTCACAACAAAAATGTATCAACTTTATTATAAAACAGAAAATTATGAAATATAGAATTCTACTTTTCAGTGTAATTTCTTTTGTTTGGGATTCAAATTTCTTTAAATACTCAATTCAAACTTTTCATAGAAGTATATTTCTACAAAGTCTAACTTGAAAGTTTTGTAATCATGGAAAATGATAAGTGGTTCATATGCTTGTTGTAAAAAACAGAAAGAAAGTTTGGTTTGGTTTGGTTTGTTTTATGGCATATTAACTCATTTCAGGTCATTTGATGTGTATGTATGTTTGTCTGGATGAAAATACAAAAATAAAACAATTAACGACAAAGTATATATATATATATATACAATACATATACATTAAATATCACCGTTTCTTGCTTTTTGTGCAAAAATTATTAAGATTTGATTTATATTTGAAGATATTCAAGAATTAAGATATATATAGAAATAGCATTGAAATTCTACTTAAAAATGTTCAGCATTTGTGAATCTCAAAAGTAAACAAATCAATATACCAGGGTTTCTTCCTCTACCCAGGCAATGCTGGGTCGCCATTTCGAGTACATATATAAAGGGCAGTTGGTGTGTAAGTATGTATGTCTGTCCAGATGAAACTACAAAAATAAAACAATTAACAAAGTAAATGTATTTACACATTAAATATCACCATTTCTTGATTTTTGTGCAAAAATTATGAATATTTGATTTATATTCAAAGATATTCAAAAATTAAAAATATACATAGAAATAGCATTGAAATTCTACTTTTAAAAAAAAGTCCAGCATTTGTGAATCTCAAAAGTAAACAAATCAATACACCAGTGTTTCCCGCCTCCTACCCAGGCATTGCTGGGTAGCTGCTTCCAGGCATTGAATAAAAGCTCTAGTATGGATATTGTTGAGGTTTCTATTCACTTTTGTCACCCCTCTCTCTCTCTCTCTCTCTCTCTCTCTCTCTCTCTCTCTCTCTCATTAATGGGAAAGAATTTGACTGTCCTTTACAGATAACCAAACAATGTTGTTATGTGTACTTATCTGTTTATGTGGCTTTACTTTTTATTCTCTGTAAGCATTCAGCATAAATGTTTAATAGACATTGTTTAGAAAAGTGTAATTTGTAGAAATAAAGGATTTCTGACTTTTCGCCTGTTAGTCATACCATGTTTATGATTTGGAGGTGCATGGTGTGTAATGTTGAGAGTGATAGGAAATGGACTCTTTAACCAGAGTTCAAATACTAGACGAGGCTATTTGCATTTCACATAGTGCTAATACCCTTGGGAAAGGTATGCATCCAACTACTCTTCCTCCAGCTATGAGTAAATAGTAGGCCAGACTAGTCTCTTTAACATTGGATAGGTAACCAGTCTAGGAGAAGGAAAACTGAAAGGGGAAGGAATTGAAACCTGTTAAACTCTGCTTAAGAAATTGACCTTGTATTGTATCCTGCTCATGTGGAGGCGTTATACACACACACACACACACACACACACAGTTTTCTAATCTCTTTAAAAGAATTATCTATATACATAAAGGAGTCGTATCTGTTTTAGTATGCATGTGTTGACTTATATCTCAGGAAAGTGATGTCATTGAACATTAAAATCGCGCATACACATTGATATGTTTATGATTAGGAAAAGAACAAAATTTAGTTTTTGATTTTTATTAATTAAATGATATAATTCAATAATTAGAAATAAATTGTTCTTCAAAAGTAAGTACAAAAACTAACCCTTACAAAAATAAAATTAATTTTCAAACCACTCACAAGTTTAGAGTTACATTTTAAAAAAATAATATTTTGAATGTAAACAAAAAAACAAAACAAAAAACAAATAATTCCTAAAATAAACAAATACTATAATACCCGGATTCTTAGATTCTTTTATCATTAGAATTAATCTCTCTCTTTCTCTCTCTCACTCTCACTCTCACTCACTCTCTCTCTCTCTCTCTCTCTCTCTGTCTAAATTCCTTTTACTACGGTCATGGACCGGGTACTTCTGCTAGTATGTACATGTTTTCTTTTGTTTTCTACTTTTTTTACATTTCCTTAACCTTTTGTTTTTGTAGAGAGTAATATTCTATTCACCTACTTTTTTTGTTTTTGTTTAATGTCTTTGTGTCTCTGTATTGTCTCACACTCAACCATTTCTTCCTCTTTTCCACTCAACAATGAATGTATCTACAATAAAAGTTGTAATGAATCAATTTATACTTTAAATAAGTGACTACATTTCCTAAGACCTACTGACACCTCCACAATCAGTATCTTTTAAAAGGAAAGTTATCTTATTATAATAGAAATTATGTGTCTGTCTGTCTGTAACCAAAACTACATCACCACCAACGTCACAATTCCCTTAGTTATTTACGTTATATTCTCAATGGTTAACTTATTAATTAAATAATCATTATTTAATCTTCATTAGCCTCTTTTTTTATTCATTTTTATTAACAATGTCTCTATTAAGGTCTAGCTTAGATAGATTTGCCTCAAAACAGCCCATATTATTAATGTCTTTAAAATCCTGCAATGTGTGCTATATATCATTAAGAAATAAATGTTTACATAGTATATGGTGTGAATAATTTGTATAAAATTTTAATAAGATCGTGTTTGATAAATAATACTTGGTATTATTTATTTCTAATATTATTGTTTTAATCTCAAACGTATTTATAGCAATCCAATATATAATTTTATATTGAAAGCAATTAGAATAAAGTAAAAATAAGTGTAATCTTTTTTGTGTTCTTATTTAATTTCATTAGTCTTTCTAATTTGAGATTGATATTTAATTATATTGATATTTAAATACTTGTATTCAGAGGGCACATATTTTTGTTAGTACTACTAATAGGACTGCTATTTCATAGATTCATCAAATGGGGTTTACTTGTAATAATTTTAGTCATAGTTGTTTTGTATATTTAGATATGTGAGGTTTTACAAGTACATTTATGGAGAAATAAAGTTTCAGAAGGAAGATTAAGTTTTATATATATATATATATATATATATATATATATATATATCGCAAAAGATTTATACACACACGCGCAACCACACACCTAAAAAAATGCACAATGCTTTCTTTTCGATACACACACTTACACAGTCCCATACTCACACCGTAAAAGAGAATATTTGACGTCATATTTCAAACCGTCTCCTTTTTTCAAACCTCAAATGTTAAACAGACTGAATAACAAGGACTACCACTCACTTTTCTCGTTATTCTGTGATAAAAATTTCTTATTACCTTCCATATACCAACAAATGCCCAGAAGATGATCTAATTAATAGATCGAAACACTGCAGCGTTGGCCAATAAACTCACCACTTAACTCATTTAAACCTGTGTTTTTTCATTCTTTCTTAATAACTATATATATATATATATATATATATATATATATATATATATATATATTGTTTAGTGCCTTGTTCAAAATTAGCAGTACTAGCAAGAATATGTGCCCTCTTCTGGGTGTAAGTATTTAAGTTTTAATGTAATGAAATATATTGAATTTGAAAGACTAATGAAATTAAATAATAACACATATAAAAAGATTACATTATTTTAATTATATTTTAATTGGTTTCTATATAAAATCATTTATAGGATTGATTTTAATATGTTGGAGAATAAAACAATAATATTAGAGATCAATAACACCAAGTAAATGTTTATTAAACCCGGTTTTGTTTTGTATGCAAATCAACAACATCATATATTATGTAAACCTTTATTTCTTAGTGATATATAAAACACATTGCAGGATTTTAAACGTACTAATAACATGGGTTGTTTTGAGGCAAATCTAACTCAGATGTTCAGAGAGACATCATTAATAAATAAGATTTATTCTATGTATTAATGATTTTGACTATAAATTAAGTACTCATTGATAAACTTATGCAATTTCTATAGGTATTGTGATGTAAACAGTGATGTTGGTTTTGGTTACAGACAGACACTGAATCTCCATTTTAATAAGATTCTGTCAACTTTTCTCTACCTTAAAAAATGTTATATTTCTTTTGCTCTGTATATATTAAATGAGGTTCAACCAGCAAAATTAATTAATTTTCTTTATCTGTTGTTTTTGTGAACTTACAAAATAATTTTGATATATCTAAAGTAAAGTTGGTGTAGTGGCCTAATGTCGGTATCAGCCAAACAGTGAGGAAGTCTATCCCCTTTTCGCTAGTGCTAGACCAAGGAGATGGTTTTTGCTGAGGTGGAGTGCCACACCTATTGTAAGCTCCCATTTTACCACACAGATCAGATTACCCAATCTGTGCTACTCATACACTGAGTTGGTGGGGATCAAACTCAGAGACTTGACGATTCCAAATTAGGTGCTCTTCCGACTGATTGATATACCTAGTATTAATTTTTAATAGATCTTATTGAATAAATGACCAAATTATTTTAACTAATTATTTCTATATAATGAAAAAAGTATAGTTATTTTAACTTGGTTCCTTCTGTATTATCTGTTTGAATCTGTTGATATTTTAACTATTACGTTTGATATGTTTACTTAAGAGCTATTGCTAAATAGTTCAATATGTAAAAACTAATAATCTTGATTTAACTCTCTCCCTCACTCTTCTTTCCTTTCTTTCCATGATGTTCGATTGAAACAGATTCACGTTATCGCTTCCTCTATCTTTCTCCAACTCTCTTTTTTTTTTCTTTCTTTCTTACTATATTTTTTCTGTGTAGCATGACCTTTTCTTCCCTTTCTTTCTTTATTTATAATAAAAACAGAATGGTCCTTTATTTAACTGAGATGACGACACTCATTAGAAATAAGAATTCAGCAGATAAGCTACACCAGATAATCAGGATTTACATTTTTTGCATTTCATCTTGGTTGATTTGGTGGACAGTCTCATTTTTAACTAGAGGGTGTTGCAAGATGATAACGATCGGAAGAGTAAGGAATAAGCTTATTAATATATAGATGAGCTGCTTATTTTCAACAGTTTGGTTTAGTTTGTTGGTTTTACTGCATGTCAGACCTTGTTGGGTTATTTTATGCCAAAAACATTTTGTTCTATTCTCATTAACCCATAGATGGAACCCTAACAGGTACTACCACTCCATCAACAGTCTGGTTATAAAGCGTATCTTTTCAACATAGAATTTACTAGACTTTTGTTTTCTATTGAGAGAGAATAAGTGGAGAATTTTTTTAATAAGTTGAATGAGTATTTACAAATATATTTGACTACCTCCCTTCAGAGGTAGTTTTGACATATTGTTATTTTAACAAGGGGGTTCATGTACATATGTATGGGTAAGGCAAAAACTGCAGTGAGTGTCATGAAGTCCATACTTGTCGCATTTCTTCTCTTCCTTCCTATCCTGTCTCAAAATAAGAACATAGTTGAGAAAGATAAACAGGTACCACACTAGGTAATTTATGAGGAAGTGCGTCCGGTCTCCCGCCTCAAAAACCGCTACCCGGTGACTATCAAAATAACAATCCCAGCTCGTCATAATTCTTGTTTATTTATCATAATTTGTTGTAATTCTTGTTTAGATATGAAGATGGATATATAGTTTTGAATAGACTGAGATAGATAGATAGATAAACAAACAAAATAATATAGATAGATATGAACAAATGGAGATAGATAGATATTTTCGACAAGTAAATGTATTTGGGGGGGGGGCGCTTCTTTTTTCGTCGTAATTCTTGTTTATTTAAACTAAAAACAAGACAGTAAACAAACATGAATAAAAAAAAATCTTAGTATTTAAAGTAATATAGATAAATATGAACAAATTGAGATAGATAGATAGATAGATGGATAGTTTTGAATAGATTGAGCTGGGTCATTATTTTAATAGTCACCGGGCAGCAAATTCCACACTAATTCCAGAATGAAAACCAGTATTCTATATTTTTGAACTCTTTTGTATCTGGTCTAAATATTTTCACCAGGAGTGTATATGCTCAGCTATGGATTAAATAGTACCACTATTGTTCTTTTACCAGGAAGGCTTTAACATTAAATTACCCATGAAAGTTGATATGCCATTAAACAAAGAAACTAGATATATATGATAAGTATTTAGGAGGAAAGCTTCTTTTTCAATAGCTGTTTGTTTGTTTTTTTAGTTCCCCTCCTACTCTTCCTCCTTCTCTTCCTCGTTGTGTCTCTGCAAATGATTGTTTGTTACTTGGGACACAAATGGAAAGAATAGACAAAGAAAAAAACAAAATTAGACATAATAACTTTTGGAGGAGTGCCTTGGTGTTTGTAAAAAGAAAACTGGTGTTTATTACAATTCAACCAAAATAAATTTTTATGACTAAATTTAAAAAAAAAATCATATTTTTTTTTTGATTGGTTGGTTGGTTGGTTAATTTTTTTTTTTATTTTTTTATTATCTACAATAAATACAACCAGAAAACTATAAATCATTAAACTAATGTAAGAGGTGAATTTTAAGTTATCTTTTTCCTGTACAGAGCAATTTTAAAAAAAATATCTTTCTCCAAAATACAAATGTTTAAGGATGGAACTCTGGTGGTTGAACGATTCATAACATGCAACACTCCACTTTGGCCCTTACTTAAGCTAGGCAGTCAAAGAGGCCACCCCCTCCAATCAATTGGCTATTCACAAGCCCGAGCACCTATATGATTGTCCTTATGGCAAACTCCAAATCCTTTGTATCATATGGGTGCTAGAAGGCGGTGGCTGTGGGTCAATGTCCTGGGTATGATCTTAAACTTTATCTGATGGTGAGGTTCCAATTCTGGAGCTCTGGGGAATATGGAGTACCCCTTCATCACTATTACTCCCAGGTCCACTCTAACCCGAAGTGGTAGTACATGTTAGGGTCCCATCTATGGGTTAAATAGAAAAAAATATGTTCTAAAAAAAATTTGAATATTCATCAAGAATGAATAAAACAAAACGTGTTCGGCATAAAATGACCCAATAAGGGTTGACATGCCGTAAAATCCAACCAACCATGAATTGTTTGTGTTTTGAAGGTAGCCTAATTCTAAAGAGAAGATAGCAGATATGACAAATACCATGTTTGTAAGAATAAAACCTTTAAAATTTGCTAATGGGTTAAATAGAAAAAAATGAGTTAAAAACTATTTAAATAAAAAAACTGAGTTTGAAAAAAATGTTGGATACCCATCAAGAATGAATAGAACAAAACGTCTTTTTTACGGCATGTCAATCAGGTTTGACATACTGTAAAATCCAACCAATCAACCAAAATACAAACATAGCTAATAAACAACTGGTCAGTGTATTCACTCATTCAATATGAGTTTTATTTCTTTTTTACCAAATAATACAATAAATATTGCATATCATAGTGAGATTTTTATTAGTGCAATAGCATTGACATGCTATAACTTTAGGTGCAGAATTTTAAAGTTAAATTCAATTTTTGTGCTTCCAAAATTTCAATTATTATATTAAAAAAAGGGAAACTTTTAAAAAACTTATTTATCATTTCTGATGGTATTATTTACATTATTTACATATAGATTAGCACTTTTGCTTAAGATCAGAGTGTAGTATCTGTGTATTTTACCTTGTAACAAAGTTATGCTCCCTGACACTTCTGCTAGGATTAGAATGTAGTATCTGTACCATGGAAATCCCATGACTATTTCAAATATAAAATATAAAACTAAATAACATACTGTATAACTTCAGATTAATAAGATTTGGACTAAAGTCTAATAATGACAAATACAAAAAGCATGTTACTATAACAATTGAATTTCTCATTTCTCAGTAGTGAAACAACATTGCTAATATATTGTTAAAAGCTTTGTAAATTCATGTATGTGTGTGATTGCAAATGATTAATAATTACCTTGTATTACCATAACAATAGACATTCTCATTACTCTGCAGTGAAATCTGGTTACATGACCTATATATATATATATATATATATATATATATATATATATATATGTTTGTATGTATGTCTGTAATTTTATAAAAATAAAAATCAAGTTTTATTGACAGGTTTTTTCATTTTATAAATTACATACTGTCAGATACACTTCCAATTTTCCTGATCTCTCTCTATCTATTTATCTATCTATCTATCTATCTATCTATCTCTCTCTCTCTCTATATATATATATATATATATATATAATATATATATATATATATATATATATAGGGTCAGTCAATAAATATGGAAAATTGAGAAGAAAAAAACACAAAATACACTCCTTTTTTTTTTCAGAATTTTTTAGAATTTAAAAAAAAAATGTAAACTCTTCATTGTTTAGAATTAGTCTATAGCAAAAATTATTTTAATCTCACAAAAATATTTGTTTTGAGTCTATTCAAAATGGCAGCAAATCAAAGTGAGTGCTCTAGGCTTGAAAAGAGTTTTGTTATCCAATTTTTGGTGTCTGAGAAAAACAAAGTAAATTTACACAAGAATATATTATGTTTTAAACATGGGTTTGTCCTTACGAACCTAAGTTGAAAATACGGTCAATGGAGTGGAAATACACTGACTCTTTTGTAAAGAAAAGGTTCAAGGCACAGTCAGTAAAGAAAGGACATGCTGACAGTGTTCTGGGACATGAAAGAATCAATCACTATTGATTTCCTTGAAAAAGGGGCAACTGTAAACAATGCTTCCTATTGTCAACTCTTTAGGTAAAATTCACCTTATTTATTGAATGATCTTTTGTATATATAAAATGACACTGTGTTTTAATCAGAAGATTATAAATGTTCTGTATTTATATCAGAATTATAAAAATACCATGATGACATTTGACAGATTCATAATGTAATATTTCTAATTTATATATTAATACTCGTGTTCGTTAATTGTGCAACCGCTATCATCTTGCAACACCCTCTGGTTAAAAATGAGACCGTCCAAATCAACCAAGATAAAATTAAAAAATGTAAAATGTGATTCTAAAGATATTATCTCTTGTGTGCTATTCTGCATTTGTTCAAAAATCAGTACTGTAATTTGATATTCAACTTTTAAGCAAATTCCAAATTCCTTTTTAAAAAAAAAGTATGTCTCAATTTTTTATCATAATAATTTGATATTTGATCAGCTATGCTTTGAATTACAAAAATGTAAATACTGATTATCTGGTGTTGTTTACCTGCTGAATTCTTATTTCTTAAGAGTGTCGTCACCTCAGCTAAATAATGAACCATTCTGTTTTTATCATAAAAAGAAAAGAAAGAAAAAGGACATGCTACACAGAAAAAATATAAGAAAGAAAGAAAGACAGTAGGGATAAAGATATAGAAGGTGTGAGCATGCAGAAGTGATAACGCTAATCTGTTTCAATAAAACATAAGGAAAAGAAGGAAGGAAGAAAGAAAAAAATGTGAGAGAGAGTTAAATCAAGATCATTGTACTTTTTACATATTGAACTATTTGGCAATAAGTAAACATATCAAATGTTGTAATAATTGAATTTATCATACTATGGTATATCCACAGGTCCTGCTAGTATTTTAATTATTACTGTAAAAATTAATGCTCGTGGATAAATAAGAATAAAATCTTGTGGATCCCCATATAAATAAAAATGAAATTCATCAAAAATATTTAATGAAAATCACAATATTTGCACTGAGTAATAACATTTAGTGAGAGGGATGTGCTTGCCTTTCTTGGTACTAATTGTCAATTCTTGGTGATATTTTTAACAAAAATACACACAATACACTTTGTACAACAAGTCTAGATATGTATTGTGCTGGAGTGTTGAAATTGCCGTTTCACATAAATATGTTTTTGCAAAAGGTAGCAGCATTTTGACCGCCTTTTAAGACAACAGGAATACTCAGAAGCCACTCTAAGCCAAAATTTAGGGTGTGGTTACTATTTTAACTGAATTTTTATAGGTGTGTGCTAGTAACTAGAAATATAAATTTGCGGTTCTATTGCCAATTGGATAATATAAATTTTCAAGACACCCTTGCTGCGTCTGCAGACCCCCCTCCCCCTGTGTTCCCTGGACCACAGTTTAAAAACCACTGGTGTAGACAATGTATATTTTTTTAGATTAAAAAGTCATGATTCTAGATCCATATTACAAAACCCTATATGTTAAACTGCATCTAGTGGTGAGGTTCCAATTGTGGGGAAGGGGAGTAGCCCTTCATTGCCATTACTCCCAGGTCCATTCTGACCTGGAAAGTTAGTATCTGATAGGGTCCCATCTATGGGTTAAATAGATCAAAAGATGAGTTAAAAATAAAAATGAGTTTAAAAGAAAAACGAGTTTAAAAAAAATTTGAATACCCAACAAGAATAAGTTAAACAAAAATGTCTTTGGCATAAAATAACCCAACAAAGGTTGACAATGCCATAAGAACCAACCAACCAACCAACCAACCCAGTGATGCTGATAGCTTTTTGATTCACTGTGTCGTGGGATGCACATATTTGCTTTGAATGTGTCTCCAGAAAAATTTATGGTTCCCAAATAAAATCGCCTAACTCCTACCTTGTAACCTATCCTGTGTAATTCATTTCTAAGAAACTATTGAAATGTATTTACAGTTAGCTTGAAATGGCGAGGGAAGAAAAAAAAAACACTGGGATGCATGGATATAATTTTACTGTGTCCTTTTAGATTTTTGTGCGTCAGGGATGCAGAACGCGTACCTACCAGCATCTCTGCCAACCAAATATAAAATTTAAACTCACTTAATGATGATAATACCTATTTCATTACACAGAAAATTATCATGCAAATTATCATGTAAAAACGATTAAGTTTTTCTTAAATTATTGTTTAGAATTACTTAAATGTATGTATTATTTGGATTATTCAGATTATTATATTCATCTTTATTGTTATATACATGTTTTGGTCGATGTGCCCTCTGGCCTTCTTCAGGTGTTTCCTGTTAAACTTGGGAACCTCCTCATTAAACTCGGGATCCTTCATGTCATAATCAGGAACCTTCACGGCAACTTCAAACCAAACCAAACCATTTTAGTTCAATCCACTGGGGTTGACTGTTCTCATTCTGTTAACCATGGGTACAAGTGTTAAGCTAAAATAGGTATTCTATGTTGATATTGCCCTTGGCCAGGATTGAACCTGCAACCTAGAGATGACTGTCACTTAGAACTGTTTTAACTAAACCGTTATATCCGTTGCGCCATGTGTCCAACTGGATACAAATTATCCACCCATCTCTTAAAAATTCAGACAAATAGTACCCAAATGTAACTTTTGACATTTTTGTCTTTTTATGAATTGAATTGATAATATATACAAAAAAAGTAAAACTTGTGACACATTATTTATTAAAAAATCTCTTTGTAATAATGTATAAAATGCTAGTACTTTAAAAGTGAAAGTTAATTTGTATCTAGAAGAGTAGTTTTTAGACATTCTGGAAGTAGGCACTTCATCTTGGCCAAAACAGGATATATTAGGAAGGGCTTTGCTGCTTGTACTGACCTCTATTAAAATGATGTTTTAGACCACAGAGTAATGTAGTATCAGACTTAAATTTCTTCTGTTTTTTTTTTTGACTACGTCACATTTAAGAATGTCTTTTTTTTTTTTGGTTAGTTGTGGGAATTGTGGCTATTTAACAACATTTTCTCTTAAAAAGTAAATAAGAAAAGAGATAAAATTAAGAAAAAAAAGTTTTTATTCAAGATGTGATAAGATTCACTAGACACATTTTAGGAAGAGAATAAATATATTTTGACCTATTTGTGACTGTTATAAGGAAATTTATATATTTGTACATGATATATTTATATATTATTCTATTATATTATATATCAATATGTATATTATGTGTGTATATATATATATATATATATATTAGTATATATGTATATATTATGTATGTGTGTATGTATGTATATATATATATATATATATATATATACAGTATCCAATTGCTGCTTTAACTTTTCCGTTGCAGTGGCATCAGTAAATAATCCAAAAGTACTCAATATATTAAAAACATAGAGCAGTAATAATACTACTAATATTATTATTAGACAAAAAATAAAGGGTCTACCATGGTTTTAATCAAATGGAAATGATTTCATCAGGACCCTACCCTACGTTTAACTAAGTTGATGTAATTCCTTAGTTAAATTAAAGATATTTTTTGGATAATAACGGTTGAATGCTACCTTATTTTTCTCTCAATTTTTTAATTGAGAAATAACAATGTATCGTTCCACACATGTATTCATTCCTTAATTCTCATTTCTATATTGTTATCAATTTAATTCTAATTCTAAATAATAGCTAGTAAAAGCAGTTAAAATTTAATTCTAATTATATTTTAGGGGTTTAATATTACTAATTCATAGTTTTAATATTAATAATCCTTTCTATATTATCTGTGCAAGAGAAACTAATTTTTAAATTGTTCTCGTTAACAATTTTATGTAATATGTGGTTGTCTGGAAAGTGTTAACTAAATTTAAAGACATTTTACTTATTTTAGTTTTTACTTGTAAGTTGAAAAGGGGGTTGTACCAGATAATTCTTCTATTTTTCGTTCTAATTTTTTTGTTCTTATCTCGTGGATTACTTTTATGCTCATTGTTAAATGTTAAATTTAATTTTTTTTTTTTGTGTGTATCCGCTATCATGTAATGCTTTATTATATGAATTGCTAATATTAGAAAAAAATTGGTTCATTAGAGGAATTTTTGCTAAGTCTACATTCTATTGAATATGGTATTTTGCTAATTATTGAAGATGGGTGGTTAGATTTTGGGTTTACATATAAAGGATTTGCATTGGGTTTCATAAATGGTTTAAAATTATCAGTTATAAGGTTGAACGTAACATCCAGGAAATTTACGATTTTAATGTTCGATTGAATATCAACCATTTTCCTTCAGCGTTCGAAAAATGAATTTTCTAATCTGGTCGCATTTATATCCAAAATTGAAAATATTTTGTGTTGGTTATTCATTATTTTATCATCTTGCAACACCCTCTGGTTAAAAATGAGACCGTCCAAATTAGCCAAGATGAAATGCAAAAATGTAAATCCTAATTATCTTGTGCTGCCTATCCACCAAATTCTTATTTCTTATGAGTGTCGTCACCTCAGCTAAATAATGGACCATTCCTTTTTATTATAAAGAAAGAAAGGGAAGAAAAGGGACATGCTACACAGAAAAAATATCAGAAAGAGAGTAAGGGAAAGTTAGAGAGGGTGAGGGTGTTCAATTGAACATAAGAAAAAAGAAAAGACAAAAAGAAGGAAAGAAAGAAAAAAAGTAGTGAGAGACTTAAATCAAGGTTATTATACTTTTTACATATTGAACTATTTAGCAATAGCTCTTAAGTAAACATATCAAACGTAATAATTAAATATCATACTGTGGTATATCCACAGGTCCTGCTAATATTCTATAAATCAGGTAATTTTTCAGTGATTTTTTTCTTTCTGCAATCAAATTTCTGTTGTTATTTACATTTTCATTGATAATTTATGTAGTTTCCAGAGTAAATTATCTTTCACACTACATAAGACAAAATCTAATTATGTTATATCATATTATATCATAGTTTATTTAAAATGTCATATGAAATACATTTAAAGATTTGAAGTTCAATCTGTATTCTAATGATTCATTTTTTGTATGCATATTACCATCATCATCATCATCATGTCACACTAGTAGCATGGTAGGTCCTCTGCGCAGCATCAAGTATCCGTACAGAGCTGGTCTATGTAGGTCTTTGCTGGGCAGCCCACACTGGCAGTCCCATGTTCTGGTTTCAATAGAAGAATGTCACTTATGAGTTCATCCCTGTTTCTCCAGCAGTGCCCAGCATGTCTTGTTCGCTTCACTTGGATGGTCTGTGTAATAGGTGGCAAGTGGCTGCACAGCTGCTTTCTGTGATTCATTTAATATCACACACAACATTCTTGTGCAGCTCCCATCTAGCTTATTCTCTAGGTCCTTTGTTAGGTTCCAAGTGGTGCAGCCATATGGTAGCACTGATACAACCATGGCCTGGAAGAATTGTCACTTTAGCTTTTCAGCGAGATCGGATTTCTATATGACTGATAACACTAGCCTGCAATGTTTAACACAACAAAAATAACTAGAAAGATTTTTCAAAAATGCAATACCAATTACAGCTGCTTTCTTGTGGGCTGTTAACACAACAAAAATAAAAGATTTTTCAAAAATGCAATACCAATTAAATTTCTCTTAGAGAATAAAGCAGTTTTCAGTCCAATTTGTAACTTGTTGGTTCTGTTTGCACTCACCCTGATCTTTATACTTAAGGAACATACACATTGTATTATTTGGATTATTCAGACTATTGTACTCATCTTTATTGTTATCTATACAATGTTTTGGCTGATGTGCCCTCTGGCTTTCTTCAGGTATTTCTTGTTGAACTCGGGAGCCTTAATGTCGTAATTAGGAGCCTTCATGAAACTTCAAAGCGAACCCTTTATTCAATCCATTGGGGTAGACTATTGTCATTCCATTAACCATGACTGGATACAAGTGTTAAGCTATGTTGATTATTCTATGTTACTGTCACCCTTGGCCAGGATTGAACCTGCAGCTCTCAGATAACTGAGTAATTCCATGTCAAATCATCCAGGCCATGTCACCCAACCCCTTCAATTTTTCTGAAATTTTGTCCAAGTGTGGATTATGATAATGTTAGCCAATCTCCTTGAGCTTCCAATTCCAAAAATTGGTTGAATTATGTAGATGTTTAGCTCTCTAAATTTGGTACTAAATATGCTAAATTATTCTTAAGTTTTAGGATTTTAGATATGTTTGAAAAAAAATCCATTTTAATTTGTTCTGATTAGTCATAATCTGCAATTCAGTCAAAAAAAAACTCTCTATGTATATCTTGATTACCTCCTCGTTATATATATTAGTTTCTCTGTGTGAGTAAAGAGATAGATAGGACAGTGATTGTGAGTTTATTTGTCTCTCATCCCACCTATGAGGGCTGGACACAAGGTCATTTTTAAGTGGGCCCACCCATAAGCCGAGACTCATGGGTGGTAAGCACAAAAATTGTGTCGATCCCATCGGCATTCCACTCAAGGGGGCGCCTCAGGTGCTGGGCAATAAACCCAGCCCTACCCCTTTAAATCAAGGGATCGACGCTATTAATTTAACCTGGCAGGTCCAGCGGCCGAAGCTCACTGGACCCTGGCCGGTGATTGTGAGGGGACATTTAACTTCTCACTTTATTTGTATGTTAAGATTACGCAGTACTTTTTAAAATTCAATTTACTTTGCAAACTTTTTTTCCCTTAATCCCAATTATCTACCAAGAGCTGAATGGGTGACCCAAAGGATCACGTTTTGTCTAGTAGATTCTATAAATAGAGGCTGATTTGATGTTGACCTTTATGTTTTAGCTTGCATAACATTTTTTTAAGCTTGATAAACCATGCATTTAAAAATATATTCAATAGATTTTTTTTTTTTTTTTTTTTAGATTTTTTTTTTTGTAACGTTTTATTTTATTTATTCATTTTTTTTTCTGCAATTTCTCCTTTAAAAATTTCATTATCAGAATTGAAGCCTTAAAAAATTGTATATCTCTGTTACTTATCTTAAGAGCTTTTGATATTGTATATCTCTTTTACTTACTTAAGAGCTTTTGTTTATATGATAAGTATAAAGTAAAATCTGTGGAGTGGTCTATTGTTAGTATTGGAGAGATTATTGTTGCTGAGGTGTAGCACCACACCTACCGTCAGTTACCAGATGCATTAACGCACAGATCAGATTACCCAAGCTGTACTACTTGTGTGCTGAGTTGACGGGGACCAGTATTGAACCCAGAATCTTGCGACTTCTAGGCGGATACTTTACCAACTGAGCTAAACCAGCCTCATCACAGTAAGAACATTAATTTTAAACTTGTAACTTAAACTTGTTTACTTAATAATTTATTCAAACATTGATCTAAAGAAATCCACAGAAAAACTCAAATAAACAGAATTTCACTTTTATTCCTGATAAATTTCTATCAAATGTTTATTTTTTGAATGTCTGGATTTGATAATTTCTTAGTTTTGATAATTTTATTTATTTATTATCTTATATGCCCACTTCTTACATAACAGTATATACATTATGGAGAGGAATCCGTTTAGGTATCTATTCTTCTTATGTATTATGATAGATATGCGTAGTTATATCTCCCATAACAAATCTTCTACTGTGTATTTACTTTTTGAGTTGCTGAGCTGGTATTTCTTACTTTTCTGTACTTCTTCTATCTTCATTACTAGGAATAAATATTGAAAAATAATTTTATTTTTCTTACTAGAATATATCCCTATGAAGTATAGAAGTTAATCTATATTAAGTTCTATTATTTTGTGGTTTATTTAATGTTGGACAATAATTGTTCACTAGCAGGACCTGTGGATATACCACAGTATCATAATTTAATTATTACGTTTGATATGTTTACTTTAGAGCTATTGTTAAATAGTTCAATATGTAAAAAGTATAATAATCTTGATTTAACTCTCTTTCTTTTCTTTTTTTTCCATCTTTTCATTATGCTTGATTTAAACAGATTAGCGTTATCGCTTCCATGCACTCACCTCCTCTCTCTATCTTTCCCTTACTCTTTCTTTCTTGCTTATATTTTTTCTGTGTAGCATGTCCTTTTTCTTCCCTTTTTTATAATAAAAATGGAATGGTCCATTATTTAGCTGTGGTGTCAGCACTCATAAGAAATAAGAAATCGGCAGATAATCAGGATTTACATTTTTGCATTTCGTCTTGGATGATTTGGACAGTCTCATTTTTTTACCAGAGGGTGTTGCAAGATGATAACGGTTATACAATTAAGGAACACGAGTATTGATATATAGATAAATGCAGGTTTTTCAGAGTAAAGAAAAAATTGTACCATTTATGATAAATGGATTTTAGGAAATGTTTTTGTTTTGTATTTCACTCTGATTAAGCGATTGGTTTTCTTATTTGCAAAAGTAAAAGGTCAAGAGTGTTTAGTTTACTGTTTGTAGGACTTGGCATTTTGTTTTTTAAGGGTGAAATATTTCTGCCTCTGATACTGCTTACTCTGTGTGTGTGTGTGTGTGTGTGTGTGTGTGTGTGTTTTGAGAAGTTGAGGAGTGTGCCAGTCAGCAAGAATTGAAGTTACTATTGGATGAGTCAGTTGATGGCTGATTTGATGAACATATTTAATGTTTGGATTATTCAGACTATTGTCCTCATCTTCATTGTTATATACACAATGTTTCAGCCAATGTGCCCTCCGGTCTTTAGGTGTTTCTTGTCAAACTCAGGGACCTTCATGTCATAATCGGGAGCCTTCATGGAACTTCGAACTGAACCCTTTATTCAATCCACGGAGGTAGACTGTTCTCATTCTGTTAACCATGACCGGGTACAAATAATACAAACCTTATCTAAAAAATTCAGCGAAATTATATTTAATGTTGTTAGGCAGGTCTTATATACCCTTTTTGTATTGGTTATATAAATGGTGAGAGGAGAGTTTTTAGGAGGGTTCTATTTCGCCAACTGGCCATCTTTTGGGGGGGTGATTTCTTCCTCTTGTTGATATGGCTTCTTTTGTTCTTTACTCCGGTTGTCTGTGCTTATTTTTTTTTGTTTTAATAATGAATGCAAGACTTGATTTATTTTTCTCAGATGTCTTTATTAAAACTGGAGCCCAAAAGGGTTCAACTGCATGGTGAGAAGATAACTTACTGGGGAACAGATGACCATCATGTCTGGCCCCTTCGACTAACTGCCAAATTCTAACTATTCTAACTCAGGTCCCTTCACACGCTTTGCTTTTAGCCAATAAGAAATCTGCGGCTAGGTCAGTGAAAGGTGAACTGTTCGTTAATCACTTCTATAATGGTCAATGGTAACTATCCATTTACCATACCATTATTTAAATTTTACTACACTACAGTCATAATTTGTAGGGTACCTATGAATTATGTTATACAGGGGATCAGGTGGATCAAATTATTTGGGTATTTAGATTTTGGATAGGAGCAGTGAACAGTTTTAAGTGCAGAATTATTTGGTAAAATATTTCAGTCATAATGTTTTTTTGTTATTTAAAGTTATGGTATTGGTCATTTATTGGGGAAATAGCTTGTTTTATGTTTGAAAAATACTTCCTTACAAAAACCTTATGGTTGGTTTGAAAAAGAGAAAAATAAATTGTCAATTTAAGAAAACAATGTAAAATATATATATATATATATATATATATATATATTTTAATTTTTAAAATTTTTATTTTTAATCTCTGACAGTGCGAAAAATCTCCCAACACTACAATTTGTAAGTACTAAATACAAATTTGTGCCTGGAGAAAAATACATTAAAAAAAAGAAAAGACCAAAACATACGCACCACCTGAAAATAATCAACTGGCACTAATGTAATGACCAAAAGAAAAAATATCAAAAGAGTTGTCTAAGTTAAATATACTAAAGTGCTCAATACTCTAAGTAGAGCAAATAATAATAGTAAAGCTTAAAGAGTCAGAAGTTACCAACTTAGGTTTCACCTAACGGATAAACAGGATAATTCTGATGATCTATATATATATAGTATCCAATTGCTGCTTTAACTTTTCTGTTGCAGTAGCATTAGTAAATTATCCAAAAGTGCTCAATAGATCAAAAACATAGAGCAATAATAATAGTAGTAATAATAATAATGGAAAAAGTTAAGGGTCTACTATAGTTTTGATCTAAATGATCTCATCAGGACCCTACTTTATATTTGACTAATAAGTTTATCTCAGTTTAACTAAGTCAATGTCAATACTTAGTAATATATATATATATATATATATATATATATATATATATATATATATGTTGATGTATGAGTAGTAGCTTACCGGTGGGTACGAGTACGATCGTATCCAGGGGTTAAGACTGAGAAAAAACAAATACAAAGTGCTCAATACAATGTAGAGCAAAAATTGTATTGTTTATCGTTACTTTCATTCTTACTTTTATCCCTTTATATTATTTTTTTATATAATTAACCATATTTAACTACCCAAAACTTCTGTTATCGTAACGCCTACAACCAGACTTTTCCTAATACTCTCTAACCAACCCATGCCAACCAATAAATAATTTTAACTTTTCGTTTTTTAACCATTATTACGCCCCATAATCTACCTTTCATTAAATAGTAATTTAAAAAATAATCCCCACAAATTAATTCAAATTTTTAATCCAATAAACAAAAACGGTTCACGATGAATCTTTGAAAATATAAACACGCGTTCGTCTATAAAAGATAAGTCCCATTCCAATGGGCATGTATTGTACCAACTGAGATTAATCGAAAACTTGATTAATTCAATGGATGTAACCCTGAAGAATCAATCGATGAAACTCGAGTAGGTTACTTCTATCCATTATATAAATTATATATATATATATATATATATATATATATATATATATATAATCAATGTGTATGGTTGACAATATCACACTTGAAGAGGCAGTAGTAAGCCAACGTACAGAATTATTAGGAGATTGCTCAATATCTGTGATAGGGAGTTAATAAATAAATATATGGATAAATAATAGATAGATTTAAGCGGAGCAATCTTCGGGCAGCGAAAGATTGTTTGAAAATTTTTCTAAAAATCTTTTGCTACCTGATGATTGCTCTGCTTAAACAATTAAGTTTGGATAGCATGAAACCAATGGTAGCAGACTTGTTCCTATACAAATATATACTAAAAATATATATATCTATTATTTATCTATTTGTTTATATATATATATATATATATATATATATATATATATATATTACTAAGTAATGACATCGACTTAGTTACCAGTATGGTAGCAGATTAGTTTCTGTGCAATTAAATATATACAAACAATGATATATATTTATTTATTATTAATATTGTTCTATCACAGATATTGAGCACTCTCCTAATAATACTGTATATATTGGCTTACTACTCTCTCATCAAGTGAGATAGTGTTAACCATACACTGTGGTAATACACACACACACACACACACACACACACACACTAGGTGTGTTAAAAAAAAGTATTGAAATTGAAGCTATATTTATCTAGCAAGACAGAAATGAAAATATAACTTTTCTTCAAAATGATTCCCCTTAGCATTCAACATGCTTATTCAAGCAAATCTCCTAAATGTTGAAGCATCTTTAA
Organism: Doryteuthis pealeii; assembly: GCA_023376005.1. Lineage (NCBI taxonomy): Eukaryota > Metazoa > Mollusca > Cephalopoda > Myopsida > Loliginidae > Doryteuthis > Doryteuthis pealeii. The sequence goes on along the minus strand of CM042140.1, from coordinate 21,798,069 downwards.
AACTTGTCTTTTGATATATCATATTTTAATGTCCTCCACATTCTCAAATTTTAACCTTGGAATGAACTTTCAGTTCAGTAAACAAGAAAAATTTGCATGAAATGAGGTCTGGCGGCAGGAATGGGGGGACATATGGAAAGTATTATACATCCTCATTTTATTATATAAGTTGTTCATTTAATTTTTTAAAAAATAATTAATGATTTCTCTGAAATGGATCGGATAAGAACCAAAAGTACTTGATCTGCCAATAATAGTTCATTCGGAGAAATCATTAATCCTTTTTAAAATTATGGCAAACTCCTAAACTCGGTAGAACAATTTAGATACTTAGGCAGTAACATCTCTTCCACAGAAAACGACGTTAATGCACGTATAGGAAAGGCATGGGCCGCTATAAATAAATTATCGGTCATATGGAAATCCAATCTCACAGACAAGTTAAAGAGATAGTTCTTCCAGGTTGTTGTCGTATCAGTGCTGCTGTATGGCTGCACCACCTGGACCCTAACTAAGCGACTAGAGAATAAACTAGATGGGAGCTGCACAAGAATGCTGCGGGTGATCCTGAACAAGACGTGAAAACAGCACCCTACGAGAAAACAGCTGTACGGTCACCTGCCACATATCACCCAAACCATCCAAGTAAGACGGACAAGACACGCGGGACACTGCTGGAGAAGCCAGGACGAACTCATAAGCGACGTCCTCCTGTGGAAGCCAGCACATGGACATGCCAGTGTGGGCTGACCAGCAAAGACGTACATTGATCAGCGCTGTGCAGATACAGGTTGCTGCATAGAGGACCTCCCGAGAATGATGAGCGATAGGGACGGATGGAGAGAGATTATCATGGATATCCGCGCTGACAGCGCGACATGATGATGATGATGAAGATTGTAACATCAAAAGAATTATTAGGAAGCTTGAAAGAAAAAATAACAAAACTTAAAAATAATAAGGATTCTGTTTAGTTTAATCAAATTTGTTTGTGATTATATTTGTATAGTTTTCTTTGAGGCGTGTGGTGTAATGTTATTGTTGAAGGAAATGGACTCTGGGACATGAGTTCAAATCTTCGACGAGGTTGCTTGCATTTCACATAGCACTAATACTATTTGAAAAGATATGCATCCAACTATTCTCCCTCCAGCTATGAGTAAATAGTTGGGCAGACTGGGCTCTTTAACCTTGGTTAGGCAACCAGTCTAGAAGGAAAACTCTGAATTGAAACCTGTTAAACTCTGCTTGAGAAATTGACCTTGTGTTGTATCCTGCTCATGAGGAGGTGTTGGTAAATATATCAATTATCATGCTAAAGCTGAGTAGATCAAGGATTGTTTGCTAAAGGCTTTTTTCCTTTTTTAGTGTAATGACACAACATACATCCCAAAATATTCCTTAGTTTTGGAATTAAGTTATGTTTGAAAAAAAATTCCATTTTATTTGGTTCTAATAAAGTCGTAATTTGCAATTAAGTCAAAAACTCGCCCATCTCTTACTTCACATTCTGTCTGTTACTTTCCCCCTCTCTCTATATATCTGGATCAACTACTCTTTATACATGTTAGTTTTCTCTGTGAGAGAAAACGAGAGAGATTGGAGAGTGTGAGCGGTAGATGAACTTATTTGTATGTTAATTTTCAGCAGCTAACAGCTGGCTTATATATAAGACGGGTCAGTTTTTTAGGAAAATAATTTTAATGTCTTATTCTTTTTTTTTTATTCTTCTGTTGTATATATATATATATATATATATATATATATATATTATATTTTTAATTTAATTTGTTTTGCAAACTAACTTTCTTTCTGATCACAATTATCTACCCAGAGCTCAATAGGTGACCCAACTGGTCATGTTTTCTTCTAGTATATATTGTTTTACTCATCAAAACTATTAAAGATAAATCCTTACAAAACACTTGATATTTTCTGCCTAATCTAGAATGCCTATTATTTTTAAAGCTAGTATTTGTATAAAGATTGTCTGTCTTTTGATTTGGTACAAATACTTTTAGACGTTTGTATTTTGTTATACTTTTAGATATGAGGAGTATCAGATACGGAAATCCGACAAAGTGTGATTAAGAATTGAGGAAATATGGATAAAACACAAAACAACTTTGTTCAATTGATATTTTGCCTCGGTGTGTAACAAAGCTTCTTCAGGATTTAAGCTTCGTTACATACCGAGGCGAAATATCAATTGAACGAAGTTGTTTTGTGTTTTAACCGTATTTCTTCAATTCTTTTAGATATATATTTTTGTGTGTATCATTTGGATCATTTGGGCTATTGTCCTCATCTTTATATTTATCTACACAATGTTTCGGCCAATGTGCCCTTTGGCCTTCTTCAGGTATTTCTTGTCAGACTCTGGAACTTTGAACGTTAGAACCTTCTCTTCAAACTCAGGAGCCTTCATGTGTCCTCTGGCCTTCTTCAGGTATTTATTGTCAGACTCGGGAACCTTCTCGAAGGCTCCCGAATCTGACACTAAATACCTGAAGAAGGCCAGAGGACACATCAGCTGAAATGTTGTAGGTAACAATAAGTAAGTAAGTAAGTAAAGTCAACGGGGCGACCTAAAGTCGGTATCAGCCAGTCAGCGAGGGAGTCTATCCCCTTTTCAATAGAAATTGTTTTAGCATCTGAGATGGAGCATCACACCTACCATCAGCTCCTTACTTTACCGCACAGATCCCTGTGCAATTCATATGCTGAGTTGGCGGGGACCGGTATCGAACTAGGAACCTTGTGGTTTCTAGCCGAACGCTCTACCAACTGAGCTAACCTGGCCCATGGTAACAATAAAGATGAGGACAATAGTCTGAATAATCCAAATTATCAAGCTTCATCTCAAAAATTCAGAGAAATATTTTTGTGTGTTTGAAATTATATGATTTTACATAAAGGAAATTATCCTAATTATTTTATTAGTAGTTTTGCTTCATCTTATTAATGTGGCCTTTGTCACAACATTCTAGGTTTAAATATTAGCAAATCCATAAATGTAATAGTGTGACATTTGATTACATTCTTAACTGCTAAAAGAATTTTGGCAAACCTACAACTACCAAGTTGCATATTTGAGTTAGTCTATATGTAAGTGTTGAATAAAACCATGAAATTTATTTGTATTAGCATTTTTTCATAATGGCCAAAAAACAAAATGAATACATATCTAAAAAAAAACATTTTGTTCAAAAAAAGGAAAGACTATTACTGACCAAGTTCAAATAATAAAATGTACAAGTGTTACTGTCACTTTCAATTATAGCCATGTGTTGATCGAAAGTGGCAGAAGGCAAGAGGAAAGACTCACTCTTTTTCATTGACTGAGTTAAACTCCTCCATCCGCAACTCAAAGGAAGGGTGAGAGACAATGTGTTGATAACAGATTGTTTCTTAACAACACATTACCCTAATGAAAATAAACAACCGTTTTTGCCCAAGAATTTTTGAAAAAGACTTTTAAAAAAACCTTGGGTACTGTAAAATAGCAGTTGTAGCAAAGAAGTTCCGATGCAATTTTATGGAAAATTTATCTTCATTCAAAAACTTTCAAAAGTGTGAGGATATGAAAGCAAAATAATTCTTTACTGAAATTGGCAGATTGATATTGTATTATCATTGTTAACCTTTCAGGCATTGGTTTTTGAAAATTAATTGTCTGTTTTTCTTTTTGAATTAATTTTCATATAACTTAAAATAGATGGTTTTTATTTTGTGGGTCACTGGTGACCCATTGTGCCTGAAAGGGTTAAGTAGAAAAAAAAATGTAATGCAAAAAGGAAAAGTGATAAAGTGTGAGAATCTCTTACAGAAAAAGTGTGATAAATTTTTGTCACACTGTTATGTAACAATGTTTTTTTATAAGTTTACAATCTTGAAAAAAATATTCAGAAGAATAGTAACTTTTACAACTAATTTTGTAACAGTAAGACAACTAGTTAAGAAAAGAGTCTGCCCATTCAACCTTATGGACCAATTCTAGATAATTAATTTACAGTTTACTAAAAGATGACAACCTGAAGTACCAATTCAGGTGAAATTGGTGAATAAAGATAAAGTTACTAAAGTAAATGGAGATCTTACTTTTTACAAATAAAAGAGAATAATTTTTGGCTAGTTTTTATTAAAAAGAGACAAAACTTTGAAGTTGGATTTCTTCCTTCCAACATTCTGATGAGTAAAAAAAAAATCATAGAATCAAAATTCAAACTTTAAAATGATGTGCTATATATTGTTTAACTAATGATTTTATTTTTGAAAATAATTTTTAGTCGTTAATAGATTTGCTGATATGCTAAAGATTATTTTATGCTAATTTTTATACCCAATATGACTGGCTCAGGGGAACATATCAGATATTATTGATAAAAGGTTTTATAGTGTGAGCATTCACAGCTTTTCTTTTAACTCTTAACATCCTGTCGAGATTTTTCTAAGTCCAGAGCATTTCTATAAGGATATATAAAAAAAATGGCTAAAAATGACCTTTGCATCTAAAGTTACTTATTATTTCCCTTAAATCAAAAATTTCTACATACATTTAATATTAAATTTAAACAAAGGCTATTGTTTGGGGCTGATTAATTAAAATGAATTTGACTTCCAGCCGGGTGGAATGAGGTGGTATAGGACTTTAAGAGAATGAAATAGTTTTAAACAACAATTTCTGTACTATTTATTTTAATTTTTGAGAGGAGGCTTGATGATTTTTATTATTTGTATATATAACAACAGTCTGAAAAATCTAAATAATACAAACAATTTCTATATCCTATGTATGATGTCTATTTTAATTTATGAATTTAGGTACAGGATATCCAAGGGTTCAGGGCCTAAGGGTTAAGGTGACATCTATGAAATATGGACTTCAAAAGTATGGGATGGAAGTTCAAGTCTTGTTAGAATCTACTTCTTTATTCTTATTATATGGTGTTTACTCAAGCTGTTGAAAAACATATTGACTTTGTGTTGTGATAAACAGCAGCTATAAAATAAAATAATAATGAAAATAACATTTTAAACATTTCAATAAATCTTATTATAATGGAGATTCAGTGTCTGTCTGTCTAACCGAAACCACGTCACTGCTTACATCACAATACCTACAGGAATTGTGTAAGATTATTAATGAGTATCTAATTTTTATTCAAAATCATTAATTAATTGATACATAGAATAAATCTTGTTCATTAGTGATGTCTCTATGAAAATCTGAGTTAGATTTGCCTCAAAACAGCCCACATTATTAGTGTGTTTAAAATCCTGCAATGTGTCTTATATATCACTAAGAAATAAAGGTTTACAAGATATATAGTGTGGTTAATTTGCATACTGGTTTTAACAAAACTGAGTTTAATAAATAATTACTTAGTGTTATTGATCTCTAATATTATTGTTTTATTCTCAATATATTAAAATCAATTCTATGAATGATTTTTATATAGAAGCCAATTAGAATATAATTAAAATAATTGTAATTTTTTTATATATATATTCTTATTTAATTTTGTTAGTCTTTCTAATTTAATATATTTCCTTACATTACAACTGAAATACTTGCACCCGGCAGAGGGCGTATATTCTTGCTAGTTTTCTTAAATTTTCAAAGGAAATCCTCTACAGTATTTTCTGTAAACCACTACTCTTGCTTTTCTTCTTTTTTTTAGCTATAAATTAATCCTTCCTCTACCAAAAGAAAAATCAGAACAGTAAAACCATTTTTTAATTTTTATTCACTATTGATTAATAAAGTTTACACAAAGAAGATAGCTGGATATTAGGATAGTTTTGCCAAGTAAATTTGATAAATTCTTATATTTACACAAAAAGTTGTTAGATATTTAGAGAATGAAATTGTGACAATAATATTTTCACTATATGAAAGGAAATTATTTACATGAGTTATCTGCCCTTCTCAGTAGGTGGTAACTATTTTTGTTATTGGATTCTGGATAATGCTAGAGTAATCAATTATATTGGAGGTCTTTGTATTATTGCTATGGAAATAGGATTGATAAATCAAAGGGTTGATGAATTAAAGTGAGAATCTTTTTATAGTTTAGTACCCTCCACTTGTTTAGGTAGTTGCAAATAACTACTTAATGTCCGCATTTCCCAGCATGCACCTTAATAATAAAGCATAATAATGATTAAGCAGGTACAATGCAAAAATAAAAATAAAATAGAAAAAATCACACATACAAATAGCCCTATTAACCCTGATGAATATCTAAATCAGAATTTGTTGACCTTGTTTGTGTGTGGGCACAATATCACCTACCCAGCCTTTTATGTCTGTCCACCATTGGCTGGCTACCATTAATGTTTTTATTTAATTTTTAAAATTCTATCATTGATATTTTTAATGTTTTAATGTTACACTTATATATTTTGACTCTTTCAGTCCACAATTTTGTTTTCTTTTAGAGCACAATTTTTTTTAAACTGGTTTCCCCAAATAAATGTTACTACCAGATTCTCAAGTAGTCTCAAATAAATCTTATTATAATGGAGATTATGTAACTGTCTGCCTGTAACTGAAATAATGTCACCATTTCCTTAGTTATTTAAGTTATATTCTCAACAATTATGAAATAGTCATTATTTAATCTTGATTCGCATCTTATTTATTAATGATATCCCTATTAATGTCTAGCTAAGTTAGATTTGCTGCAAAACTGCTCATGTTATTAATGCATTTAAAATCCTGAAATATGTGTTATATATCTCTAAAAAAATAAATATTTATATAGTATATGGTGGGAATAATTTGCATAATGATTTTAACAAAACTGGGTTTAATAAATAATCACTTCCTATTACTGATTTCTAATACTATCATGTTATTCTTATATGTATTGAAACCAATCCTATATATAATTTTATATAGAAATCAATTAAAATAACGTTAAAATAAATGTAATATTTTTTATATTCATTCTTATCTAGTTTCATTAGTCTTTCTAATATAATATTTTATTACATTAAAACTTAAATACTTGCACCCAGCAGAGAGCACATACTTTTGTTAGTTTCATTAATCATTGTTAAAATCTTTATTTTCCTTCTTTTTTTTTTTTTTTTTTTTTCGTAACAACCCGGTTTTAAAGTCAATTTACAATAAATTTTGCTATTGAATAGTTTAATTTGTTTTTAATGAAAATATATTTATTTTGTATCTTTAGGTATTATTCATTAAAGTTTTACAGATAAAAGAATAGAATTAAAAATTTATTAATTATCATTGATAGAGTTTTGATGGTAAATGTTTTATTTTTAGTTTATTTAAATTAATTTTGTTTTGTGTATTATGCTCATTATTTTACATAGGAACTACATGTTACATCTGGTTCATAGTCAAATCATAAACTTGTCTAGATCTTTTTCTATATTAACATTTTCCCAAAAACAGGAAGTTTCATATTAATCTGTTTTGTGCATTATCTTGAATAATAAACATCATGTATAATTTTATTAAGAGCAAATATGAATTTGATATTTAAAAAATGTGGTACGCATTACATTACTGGTAATTATGAATGTGGTCTTCAATAAAAAAAAATAAGAGTGGGGTCTATTGCACTAATAAACTTGTATATTTACACTATTAATAGTCATTAAAATACTCTTCAACAAAAAAAATGTTACACTATTTATTGGTAGTTATGAAAGTGTCCTTCAACAAAAAAAGGGGCTGGGGGATGTTTTCAGTTATGAACTTCTATATTTACACTATTGGAGGTGATGAAAGTACTATTAAACAAAAGAAAGAGGTACACTATTGGTAGTCATGAAAGTACTATTTAACAAAAGAAAGAGGTACACTATTGGTAGTTATGAAAGTACTATTAAACAAAAGAAAGAGGTACACTATTGGTAGTCATGAAAGTACTATTAAACAAAAGAAAGAGGTACACTATTGGTAGTCATGAAAGTACTATTTAACAAAAGAAAGAGGTACACTATTGGTAGTCATGAAAGTACTATTAAACAAAAGAAAGAGGTACACTATTGGTAGTCATGAAAGTACTATTAAACAAAAGAAAGAGGTACACTATTGGTAGTCATGAAAGTACTATTAAACAAAAGAAAGAGGTACACTATTGGTAGTTATGAAAGTACTATTTAACAAAAGAAAGAGGTACACTATTGGTAGTCATGAAAGTACTATTTAACAAAAGAAAGAGGTACATTATTGGTAGTCATGAAAGTACTATTTAACAAAAGAAAGAGGTACACTATTGGTAGTCATGAAAGTACTATTAAACAAAAGAAAGAGGTACACTATTGGTAGTCATGAAAGTACTATTAAACAAAAGAAAGAGGTACACTATTGGTAGTCATGAAAGTACTATTTAACAAAAGAAAGAGGTACACTATTGGTAGTCATGAAAGTACTATTTAACAAAAGAAAGAGGTACATTATTGGTAGTCATGAAAGTACTATTTAACAAAAGAAAGAGGTACACTATTGGTAGTCATGAAAGTACTATTAAACAAAAGAAAGAGGTACACTATTGGTAGTCATGAAAGTACTCTTCAAAAAAAAAAAAAAAATCAATGTCTTCTGCTGTAATGAATTTGTATATTTACACTTTTGGACGTTATGAAATTGCACTTCTATACAAAAGATTAGGGATTTTGCAGTAATGAACTTGTATATTTACACTATTGATACTTATGAAAATGCTCTTCAACAATAAAAAAAGATTGCAATTACAAATTTGTCTATAGAGAATAGACAAACAAACTCTTCTTATTGATATAGATTATTATAGTATTTACTAGCAGGACCTGTGGATATACCACTCTATGATAATTCAATTATTACATTTGATATGTTTACTTAAGAGCTATTGCAAAATACTTCAATATGTTACAAGTACTATAATCTTGATTTAACTCTCTCTCACTTTTTCTCTTTCTTTTCTTCTTTTCATCTTTTGATTATGTTCGATTGAAACAGATTAGCATTGTCGCTTCCACGCGCTAACCCCCTCTCTCTATCTTTCCCCTACTCTTTCTTTTTTTTTCTTATATTTTTTCTATGTAGCATGTCCTTTTTCTTCCATTTCTTTATAATAAAAATGAAATGGTCCATTATTTAGCTGAGATGATGACACTCATAAAAAATAAGAATTCGGCGAATAAGCGACACCAGATAATCAGGATTTATATTTTTGCATTTCATCTTGGATAATTTGGACAGTCTGATTTTTAACCAAAGGGTGTTGCAAGATGATAACAGTCGAAAGATTAAGGAACAAGAGTATTAATATATAGATTAAGATGGAGGTAAAAGGCATTTGACATCTGTATTATTTATCTCAGCTAAACAATTTGGGATAATTTTTAAAGTTTATCGTCTTATAAAAGTTCTTGATAATTATATTTACCTTTATTTGATCATCTTGTTTTTAAATGCCTACAAAGTATTTATACTTTTAATTTTCATTTCATCTCAAATTGTACTGCTAAAATCATTAATAAAAAAATGGGTAATTTATGAGGAAGTGCGTCCTGGTCTCCTGCCTCAGAAATTGCTACCCGGTGACTATTAAAATAACGTCCCCAGCTATGTCGTCTCAGATTTTCTTTTATTCATGTTTGTTTAATGTCTTGTTTTTAGTTTAAATAAACAAGAATTACGACAAAAAAGAAGCGACACCCCCCCCCAAATACATTTACTTGTAGAAAATATCTATCTATCTATCTCCATTTGTTCGTATCTATCTATATTATTTTGTTTATCTATCTATCTCAGTCTATTCCAAACTATATGTCCATCTTCATATCTAAACAAGATTTACAACAAATTACGATAAATAAACAAGAATTACGACAAATTTCTATAATGAACAAGAATTACGACAAATTTCTATAAATGAACAAGAATTACGACAAATTACAATAAATAAATAAGAATTACGCCAAAAAAGAGAAGCCCCCCCACACACACACACTCTAAAATACATTTAAAGCCCTAAGTTGGTTGTTTTCTTTCAAGTAACACCGACATAGCTGGGAACGTTATTTTGATAGTCACCAGGTAGCAATTTCTGAGACAGGAGACCAGGACGCACTTCCTCATAAATTACCAAAAAATGTGCTTGATTTTGTTTTTAAACTTTAAAAGTATTTTTATATTCACTTCTGCTGTCACCTACTTATAATTTAGGACTAGCAGGACCTATGCGAACATTCTGTGGTTTAATTAGTACTAGAAGGGGCTACTCAACGTCAACTGGGTAGAAGTGGGGAAAAAACCTCTGGTGTATTGATTTCTTTATTTTTGAGATCTACAAATACTGGACATTTTTAAGTAGAATTTCAATGCTATTTCTATGTATATTTTAATTTCTAAATATCTTTGAATATAAATCAAATCTTCATAATTTTTGCACAAAAAGCAAGAACCGTTGATATTTAATGTGTATATATATTCACTTTGCCGTTAATTGTTTTATTTTCATAGTTTCATCCGGACATACATACATACTAACTGTCCTTTATGTATGTATAGATATTCCATAATTTACAAATCTTACTGTGACTTAACATATTTTCATTCTTTGTTTTAAATTTTCATCTTTTTATCTTTGAATTATTTTTGTTTGTATCAACATTTTCTATACAACATAGTTTTATCTTTATCCTTTCACTTCTTACTTTTGATTTTTATTATTATTTGCAATAAAAATCACCCTCAGGGCGGTATAAGAATTATTTTCTAAAGATACTGAGGGGGTGGGAAATATATTAAATAGATAAAATAAAACATCTAATATTTAAAAGAAATGTATTACTTACTTAAAAAGCATCATATTCACTCTACTCCTCTGAGATGTTTGTTTTGTTTTACAACAGACAACAATTTTTTTTTTAAATACAACCATTTTTATATAAATCTACAAAAGTTTATGGTACTCTTCATAGAGAACCATCCCAGTCTCCTGCCTCAAAATACGCTAGCCAGTGGCTACTGAAAAAAAAACACCAGCTACGATTGAAGTCAGTAGCTGAAGCAGTGTCACTTGAAAAAAAAAAAACTAGGGTAAGGGTTAGGGTTAGTTTAATGGTAAAATAAATAAATAATTTGGTTTCTCTGTTTTTTCTGGGTCATCAGTATACAGGGTGACCCAGAAAAAAACAGAATCCATAAATTTTGTAATAAAACTGTTAATTTTAACTAGGGGGGTTTATGGTTAGGATTTAGGAGTTAGGGGCTCAAATAAAAAATAAAAAAGTTGTTTTATGACAGACAATAAACAAAACAGAATGTATGGAAAAGCAGACAGGCACAAAACCCAAACCGGATGCAGTTAGATAAAAACAAAATCTCCAAATTTCATTATATGACTATTTCTTGCTTGTAAATAATTTTCTCGTAAAACTATATAACTTTATATTATAACTTTAGATAACTCTAAATATATATTGAAATAAAACAAACTTATGTATAAATATATAATACATTTTTAAAAATCAATGTGGACCATCTAAGTTTGCATGCTCAAATTTTGAGTGTATATAATACAAGGTTATTCTTTATTCTATGCATGGACAATTTTTTGTCATTAATTGTTTTATTTTTGTAGTTTCCTCCGAACATAAACACACACATACATAGACACAAACTGTCCTTTATATATGTATAGATTATTGTGGGTTTTTGATCATAAGTGTATGAGTGCCCAAACCATTGCCAAATTACTTACCGCTTATTACATACTTTTTTTTTTTTTTTAAAATATGCAATCAAATTAGGAATTTTCCATTCACAAAAATTGCTTCCAACTGTTTTTGAACAAAATTATGTCACACAGTCTGAATGAGGACGCCAACATTATATGGTGTTTTAAATTATGTCCTTTTCTCATATTTGAACAGAAGCCGTCACACACTAAAAGCAAAAGCTCAGAAACTTCTGTTTATAAATAATTCATTTTTTACGCAGACGGTGGCCCTAACAATGGTTTGATAAACAAACCAAAATGCTGTAGTGTCAACTTAATGAACATCACCCATCAATGAAACTTGTTTTTTCATTTTTATAAAATTACCTACGTACTTATGTAACTTAATATGTGTTGAGAAATGCTATTCATATTATCTATCTTTTTGTTTTTATAATATTTAAAAAAGATTCTCAAGGGTTTGAATTTAATCTTTCTAACTTATTTCTAACTTATTTCTAATTTATTTTATCCGTTTTCATTCTATATATATCATTTCTATCTTGACTATTTGAAAAGAAAAAAAAAAAGAATTTGTCCACAATCACTTTATTCAATTTTGTTTGTGATTTACAAATGAGTTATAAATTATATTGCTTGAAAACTAGGCATATATAGCCATTTCTTTACATTCAAATTATTCTTTATTATGCTTGAGCAATTCTCTAAGCTGAAAAAACTGTGTTTCATCAAATTTATACTTCATTGCCAATCTCGTTATGGTGGCTTACACAAATCCTTTTAACCCCTAATATTGGAATAATTGACACGTCAAATTCCAATTGCTGTTATGGCGGGCCTCAATCCCTTTTTATCATATGGGTGCTAGAAGGCGGTGGCTGCAGGTCTACATGTCCTGGGAATGACGTTAAACTCTATCTGATGGTGAGGTTCCAGTTCTGGAGGTTTGGGGAATGTGAAGCACCCCTTCATCACCATTGCTCCCTGGTCCACTCTGACCCAGAGTGGTAGTACCTGTTAGGGTCCCATCTATGGGTTAAATAGAAAAATGTATTTATAAAAAAATTGTATTATCCATTAAGAATTGATTTATTTCAAAACTTTATCGGCATTAAATGACCCACTGAGGTTGATATGCCGTAAAACAAAACAAACCAATCAAATTCTATTTCCTAATTTAAAGAAGTATTTTGATGAAAATGATTTATTATATAAATTTTGAATTTTTATTTCTTTTTTACCTAAAGATGATAAAACTTTTGGTTTAAATATTAGGTATTCATTGTTTATGAAAAGAAATGTAAGATTTGAAAAAGTAATGTAATTTACTAATAGTGGAGGTAAACAAATATTCGTACACATACAAATTTTTGATTTATTGTATCTCCAACTAATGAATAAACATACTTTTTGTATAATTAACTGTACACAGATGCATAATAACTAAATATGTATAGAAAACTGAGGAAAAAAATTGATTTAGTAGAAATAAATTTTATTTATCCATTTTAATGGGTGAAAAAAGTATTTATACTGTATATATTGACACAATCTCTCTCTCTCTCTCTCTCTCTCTCTCTATATATATATATATATATATATATATATATATATATATATATATATATATATGAGATTGGGGCTACTGCAGCCTCCCACCCCTCTCCAAGCAAATGAATTGCACAATTACAGGGCAAATACTTTTGTTTTAAAATTTCCTGTTAAACTTTACGTTATCGATATTGCAACCAAAATGAATCGACCACATTATTTTTCACAAGAAACATACATGAAGTTGTATATTTTGCAAAATCATAGCACCATAGCCCTAATTGCCTTTTTAAACACTAAGGAACAAAATAAAATGTTAAACTAAGTCCAAATGACTAGAATTAGGATTTAATTGCTTCCCCACACGAGCAATATGTGACACAAGGTCTTTTTAATGTGGGACAGGTGGCCCTGTGCCTTTCAGCACTAGATGGTCACAAATTACCATGAGGGCCGTGGTGAACTACCTCACGAGTAAACTTAAAAAAAAGAGTAAGTTGTCTCTGGAAACCAACTAGAAAATTTAATACTTAATCCAATTCATTTACTTTTTAAAAAAATCTAAATTCTATTCCAAAATATTAGTTAATTCATTATCATGAACAAATGAGACTATAGATTTTACTTCTTTTTAAAAAACAATATCACTAAATTATATATTTAAAACTTAATTTATTTACTTTTTTATTAAAAATAATTTTAAGTGAAATGCAGAATAAATGTGACAATATCTTTAGAAATTTTTGATTTCCTAAGAAAAAATTGTTGCTTTAACCAAAATATTGTTAATAAAATTTTAAAAAAAAGGAAGAATTCTCTTCTGAGGGTAACCATCTATGCTAGACCCCTGCATGCCTCCATGCTTTATTTAAAATAAACTGAAAATAAAAAATAAAAATCATATAATGTAAAATTTGTTTGATTCTAGGGGTCTGTTGCATTGCTTTATTTTAAATACCTTGTCTCATTTGCATTAAAATTATGGTATCATTATTTTCCGTCATTTTGTGTAAATGTGTCACAGAAAACTCAGATCAGATCTGACTACTATTCTATATTAGTACAGTGATATTCCTAAAAGATTACATTTCATTTCTATTGAACTGTGGAATTATAAGTGGTATTTGGAGTTAACATGTATTATTCTAAAAATGTATGCATTTAAAACAGGTACCTGTTATCTTTGATAAAAAGAATAGAAAAACACTTTTTTATTGGTGGGTGGGATTGTTGTAAATGCTCTACTATAGATCTTCATCCCCAACCCCCGAAAATTCAGATACTTAGAAAATTTTCTGGGTCAATTCCTTCAGCCTGTAAAATTTTCTCATATATATATATATATATATATATATATATATATATATATATATATGTGTGTGTGTGTGTGTGTGTCTGTGTGTGTATATTATTATACTAAAGCTGAGTGAATCAATGATTGTTTGCTAAAGGCTTTTTTCCTATTTAGTTTAATGACATAAAATACATCCCAAAATATTCCTTAGTTTGGGGATTAAGTTATGTTTGAAAAAAAATCTATTTTATTTGGTTCTAATTAGTTGTAATTTGCAATTAAGTCAAAAACTCATCTGTCTCTTACTCCACATTCTGCCTGTCACTTTCCCTCTCTATATATATATTTGGATTAACTACTACTTATATATGTTAGTTTTCTTTGTGAGTGTAAAGAGAAAGATTGGAGAGTGTGAGCAGTAGATTGAACTTCCCACTTTATTCGTATGTTAATTTTCAGCAGCTAACAGCTGGCTTATATTTAAGACGGGTCAGTCTTTGACTTAATTGCAAAGTTAAGCAAAATGATTTTAATATATATTGTTTTGTTTTTTTTATTCTCTGGTCATATTAATTTTTTTATTTAATTAATTTTGCAAACTAACTTTCTTCCTGATCACTATTATCTATCCAGAGGTGACCAAACAGATCACGTTTTTTTCTAATCTTTCTATAAAAGTGTATCACTGAAGTTGCAATAGCATTTTTTTTTACATATAAATTGTATCAATTTAGTTTCTTAGAGAAATAGCATTTTTCTATTATGTCTTATGCATTGTTACGCAAAATTTTCCTTAAAGTACAAATATGTTTTTTCTAGTTTATATAAAATGGCTACCACCTCAAATTTGAGTTTAGCCATTGCATGGTATGATTTTGTAGAAGAACAATACCATGATTAGATATAGTTTTATTAAAACTGGCAAAACATTTAAAGACTCTATCATGAATTTCAAACAAACAACCTCATTTCATTACAAAGTAATGACAAATACTGTTGTTATGGTAACTTGTGTCATTGAAAATTTTTTCATTATTCTGTAGTGAGACTAGGTTGTTAATAAACTGCAAAAAGCTTCATTTTCAGCTTTTGACCCAAAGATTAATATTTATACAAATACAAAAACCAGACAATACATGAATAAAAGATATAATACACCAGTTATTTTATTTAAAAACTTTCACGTTTTTTCAGGTCAGTTAACTTTGAACCACATATCTTTGAGAATCTGTGTTATGCCTTAGAGATATGTGGTTCAAAGTTAACTGGCCTGAAAAAATGTAAAAGTTTGTAAATAAAATAACTGGTGCATTATATCTTCTATTCATTAGTATATCAACACTGAAAATTTCATTAAAATCGGTTAATTCCCTGATTTTTGGTATTTTTTTTCTGTTGGCGGGGTGACATATGATGGTGGAATTTAGGTCCATTAAGTTTAATTTAACCCAATCCTTTTTTCAATGTTTCAATTTTTTTTTAAAAATCTAATTAATTATATTTTAAATTCATATTAAGTTTTTTAATCAAACTAATGTATGTTTGGTTTTTCTTTTTTTTAAATTAAAAAAAAATTTTTTTTTAGAAATGATAAATTTTAAACTTTTAGTCCATGGCCGGTTTAGCTTAGTTGGTAGAGTGTCAGCCTAGGAATCACAAGGTTCCTGGTTTGATACTGGCCCTCGCCAACTCAGCATATGAATAGCACAGGTAGCTGTGCTGTAAAATCAGGAGCTGATGGTATGTGTGGCGCTCCATCTCAGATGCTAAAATAATCTCCTTGGTCTGGCGCTAGTGAAAAGGGGACAGACTCCCTCGCTGTCTAGCTGATACCAACATTAGCCTCCCCCTGACGAATTTTATAAATTATAGTTGTATATCACATAAATAGTATATCAGTAGACGTGTATCACACAGGAATATTATTGCATTTTTAATGTTCTAAATAACACAGGGTTTTTTGTTAATGAATAGTAAGAATTGCATCTTTTTTATTATCAATTGAAAAATATGAAATGACTCATATTTAATAGGATGCATTTCTTTAAAAGTGGAGGATCATTGTTTTAGGGCTTTTAAAAAAAAATCAATTGTCAACATTTTAAGTATTTTCTTTTGTGACTTAAATATTTACAAGTCATTTTTGTATTGCTTTAATGTTTACTCACTCTTATCTTTAATATTTTTTTCTTCTTTTAAAGGTAAGTTGGAATATTGATGCTTTTCAACTAAGGAATTATTACTATTGGATTACGCATTGATTGGTGAGTCTTTTTATTGTTTGGAACCAACACAAAATGGTAAATATTAACATTTCTTATTCATTTTTTTTTTACTTCTTTTTTGTATGAGGTAAAAAATAAAACTTAAAGATTTCAACATGGGATTTCATGTGTTCATGTCCTAGAAATGACATTAAACTCTGATGGTGAGGTTCCAGTTCTGGAGGTCTGGGGAATGTGGAGCACCCCTTCATTACCATTACTCCCAGGTCCACTCTGACCTGGAGTTGTAGTAACTATTAGGGTTCTATCTATGGGTTAAATAGAGAAAAAAATGAGTTTGCAAAAATGTGTTTTAAAAAAATTGAGTACCCATGAAGAATGAATAAAATCAAATGTCTTTGGCATAAAATGATCCAATGGATTGACATGCTGTAAAACCCAACCAACCAACCAACCAACAAAGCTCCAGTATTAAATATTTTCTTTCAAAATTCTCTTGGACCAATTAAATATGAAAATAACCTCTTGACCTCATTTTTTAGTCTCTGTTTATGTCTATATATAAACACAATCATATATATATATATATATATATATATATATATATATATATATAAACAAAATTAATGAATAGCTCTCTAAAGCTACAACTTGTTTCATTATTTTCATTTCTACAAATAAATATTTATAAAAAAATATTAGATGTAGTTTGAAATAAGTAAAAATTTTATATTAATTCTTTACAATTTCAGAAAACCTTCTTTCTCCTCTTTGTTCAAGCAGTTCTTCTACTATGAAAGGTGATATCTTCACATCTTGTTTCTCAACTAGTTTAAAATGTAAGCTATTTGAAGCAAAATATCCATTACTTTCCCAGCACCTACCAAAACCATGCCACTAAGTCTTCAAAAATAATTTCAACTCTACCAATCCCCTGATACCAATGGGCACATTAGTTAATCCCCCTAAATCCCCCCTTAATATGTAAACCACTCAATTATGCTGCTGTTCCCGCAAAAAAAAAATCTGTGCTTCATAACATTCAAAATAGTGTTTCATACAAAAAAAAAAATACTACTCTATTTTTTCTCAACAAATTGTTGTCATGTTCATTTAAAAACTAGAAGCAGTTACCCAGCATCACTTGGTTAAAAGGGGTGGGTCAAAAAGTTAGTCTCGCAGATCTGTTATAACTAAATCATGAGTTAGATCCTCACAGGGTGCCCCATTAAAATCCCTACATAAAAATGAACCTTGTGTTGATTTGGCCTGTCAGAAAAAACGTGCACAGACACTCTTAAAAGAAAAATCAGTCTCCTATTTAAGATATTAAATGCAAAAAGATCCATGCTGTTGCTATTTCAATTTAAAATTTCTTAATCATCTTCACCATGGCCAACTTGTAAATACGGCCCCACATGTCACATAAGCAGGCAGATTTCGAACAGGCTGATTTGTTTTATAGTCAATTTATGCCTGTTTTGTCTAAAAAATGTTAAAACTGCAAAAAGACACAAACACAACTGGTTATCTTTTTTTCTTTTTCTTCAGAAAATAACAATAAAATATTGTAAACAAACAAATAAAAAATAGTTACTAAAAATCATGCTGTAATACAAAGCAATTTGTAAAAAAAAAAAAGAAGCTCAAACTCTTCAATTTGGTTAGATAGAATCATAAATCCTCCTCAAGAAATACTGCTTCTCTATATCATCATCACTATCATTACGTACCATGGCCAGGGAATACATTTCACACTGATAACATTAGATTAATTTTTTGTGATATGACCTGAAATCATAGAGAATTTTTTTTTTTTTTTTTTTACTAGTATTTGTTTTGAATTATTGCATAATTTTTTAATAACTATTTTTTTGTTTGTTTACAATCTTTTATTTTTATATTTTTCTGAAGAAAATTTTTTTTAAATAACCAGTTTGTAAAGTTTTAACATTTTTTCAGGCATAGATTGATTATAAAACAAATCAGCCTGTTAGAAATCTGCCTGGTTATGTAACATGCGCATTCGTATATAATAGTGGGCCGTGTCTTCACAAATATAAATCAAATCAAATTATTTTTGCTCAAAAAGCAAGATCTGGTGATAGTGAATGTGTGTGTATATATATATATATATTATATACTTTGCGTTTGTTTTATTTTTGTAGCTTCAGCTGGACATACACACATACATACACACAGCTGCCCTTTTTATATGCATAGATATTTATCAATTAATAGAAATTATTAAGGTATTTAATTCCCATTAGTTTTTTTTTTTTTTTCTTCTTGTTTTAATTTAATGTCCTTTTAGAAAATCTTAAAAGAATCAACTTATTGTTTTCTCATAAAACAATTTTCTGAAGGTTTTTTAAAAGATTTCCAGCCCAAATAATGAAATATATACACAAAATACATGCATGTTACTATATTAATACTCATGTTCCTTAATTGTACAACCATTATAATTTTACAACACCCTCTGGTTAAAAAATGAGACTGTCCAAATCGTCCAAGATGAAATACAAAAAATGTAAACCCTGATTATCTGGTGTTGCTTATCCACCAAATTCTTATTTTTTTCATGAATGTTGTTACCTCAGCTAAATAAGGGAACATTCCATTTTTATTATAAAGAAAGAAAGCGAAAAATATAATAAAGAAAGAAAGAGAGTAGAGGAAAGATAAAGAGAGTGGGTGAGTGTGGGGAAGCAATAACGCTAATCTATTTCACTCGAACATAATGAAAACATGAAAAGAAGGAAAGAAAGGAAAAAAAGAGTGAGAGAGTTAAATCAAGATTATTATACTTTTTACATATTGAAGTATTTGCAATAGCTCTTAAATAAACATATCAAATGTAATAATCGAATTATCATACTGTGGTATATCCACAGGCCCTGCTAGTAAAGAGAGTTAAATCAAGATTATCATACCTTTTATATATTGAACTATTTCGCAATAGCTTTTAAGTAAACATATCAAATGTTGTAATGATTAAATTATCATACTGTAGTATATCCACAGGTCCTGCTAGTCAAGATTATTATACTTTTTACATATTGAACTATTTAGCGATAGCTCTTAAGTAAACATATCAAACATTGTAATAATTAAATTATCATACTGTGGTATATCCACAGGTCTTGTTAGTATATATATATTATATATATATGAGGTTAAGTAAAAACAAACAAATGTGTTTATTTTTATATGGCTTTAAGCCAACAATTTTTGGAGGATATTTGCTTAATTGAAGTCGTACCTAATTTTGAAAATTAATTAGTTAATAATTAATGAATTTTAGGGGGCATATATGGTCAAATGTAAGGCTGACATTTTCTCGATTCGTTTAGCCTTACATTTGAACATATATGCCCGCCTAAAATTCATTAATTATTAACTAATTAATTTTCAAAATTAGGTACGACTTCAATTAAGCACATATCCTCCAATATATATATATATATATATATATATATATATATATATTATATACTGTTACTATAATTCACCAAATGTTCCTGAGTTATTCAATGGAAGATGAACAAAAAAGACAACAAAATGGCCACCAGATTTTATATGTTTACTTACGGAACTTTGGAGCTTATTTTCAGCATATTAGAAAATTGAAAATATTTTTAAATATTTTGAACTTTTAGCAAGGATTTTGATTTTCAATGTAAGTCTAATACTTAACTGGACCTTTAATTTGTGTCACTTGGGTTAATTACTGGATCTACAATTTTGGAGGGCGCGGAGTGTAATGGTTAGATTCATAGGAAATGGACTCGTTGACCCAAGTTCAAATCCTGAATGAGGCTATTTGCATTTCACATAGCACTAATACCCTTGGGAAAGGTATACATCCAACTATTCTGTTACACACTGGACCCGCAAAAACACAAACACTTGTATTTTAGGAAAATATAAGAGACGTTTATTTTCCCCGGTTGTGTACAGCTGAGAATCGTGGGCAGGGTTACGCAATGTGGAGCCTTCAGGAGTTATCTTGAACCTGATCGCCGTCTGCCTAATCGATCTCAACGGGCTTCTTTTATTTGTAATCTGACCCCCGGTGTCACGCCTCCTTGTTCGTTACACCTACGCAGTTTTTTCTGTAGACACGCCTCTTCGCCCACGCAGGTTATTTTCATTGGCTAAGGGCTACGCCTACAGATTTCTGCACTGAAATCATGACAAACATCCACCTGCATTTTCAGGTGCAAAAGGTCAGGTCGGGGCCACATCCTGTTTTCGTTTCCAGGCTGCACCTGGCCCCCATGCACTATTCAGCCCGATCCTTGGGTGCACCGATCAGACAATATATTACAATTCTCCCTCCAGCTATGGATAAATAGTAGGGTAGATTAGGCTCATTAAACTTGGCTAGGTAACCAGAATATGAGAAGGAAAACTCTGAATTCAAACCTGTTAAACTCCGCTTAAGAAATTGACCGTGTGTCGCATCCTGCTCATGTGCAGGGGTTGGTAAATAGATATATAGTTAAATTAAAAAACATGGGTTTTTTTAGTCTTGATTTTCCAGTGACTGGAAAAAAGATTATAACATGTTCAGCTAAATATCTACTTTATATAGTTAAATTAGAATTTCCTAGCCAGAGACAAAAGTTATAATCTTTTTTCCAGTCACTAGAAAATCCATGTTTTAATATGAGCAATGGCCACCAGGGGGCAATAAACATTAACCTCTCAAGAACATAGATTGGTGCTACTAAAAAAACAGCCACTTATGTATTCATTGCAGGGGATTTCAACTATCCTGAAATTGATTGGGAAACCTTTCAATGGCCACAAAGTGCTAATGATTTCCTCGAGCTGGTGTTGGATTCGAACTGGTCCCAAGTAGTCACCTCCCCGACAAGAGGTGACAATACTCTAGATCTAATCTTCACCACTACTCCTGAAACAGTCATTAGTGTCACTACTGAGGAACCTCTAGGTGACTCTGATCATGCCATGATCATTGCCAATCTGTCCCTCATAGGGAGTAACAAAAAACAAAACAAACCCCGAAATGCTCACTTTGACTGGGACAAGGCTGACTGGAACTGTTACTGTGCAGAGCTGCAACGCCCAAATTGGCCTGAATTCTATGAGTCTGGAGATGTCAACATTATACTCCAGAATATCCTGAACTCAATATGGACAGCATGTGTAGCATCAGTACCAACGTAAGCGGAAGAAACACCCAGGGAGAGCAATTTTGGAGACTGCAGCAGTCCACCTCGCCAGGAAGGAATGCTGTAGTACTGAGCAGGAGTACCAACGTCACAAGTCAGATGACAATAGGAGAAAACGGAACAAATCGTCCAACCACCTCAAGCAGGTGATAAAAAAGGCAGTACTCGAATTTGAACAGCGCATAGCAACCAGCCCGGACAGTAAGGTGTTCTGGAAATATGTACATTCGAAACAGAGGCCTCACTCCCCCGTTGGCCCTCTTCGCAATCCTCATACAAACCAAATCGCCGATGACCCCAAAGAATGTGCAGAACTTATTGCTGAATGCTATGCAGTCATTTTCACTGTTGAGGACCAAAATGTACCATCTCCTTCACCTCTGACATCAACTTCTATAACTACTATAGAATTCACTCCTGCTATGCTGTGACGCCACCTCAAGAGCAAATGCAACCATACTTCTCCAGGTCTTGATGCTGTGAAATACCTGCTTCTCAAACATGGCAGGTACTTTGTTCTGCACCAGCTAGCTATTTTCTTCCAATTTTGGTTGAAAAATGGTGCTACCCCAGAACAGTGGAAAACTGCTAGTGTAATTCCACTGTTCAAAAAGAGCGACCGCACATCACCTGTTAACTATCGGCCAGTCAGTCTTACAAGTTGCATTGCTAAGTTGATGGAGTCCTGCATCAGAGAGGTACTTTGGAATTTCTGGAACTTTCACAGTCTTATCCGACCATCCCAGTTTGGATTTATCCCAAACTCTAGCTGTTGTGATTAACTTGTAGAGTTCCTAGAAGACATCACCCGGATCACTGATGGGGGCTCATGGGTAGACATTGTCTACCTTGACTTTGCTAAGGCCTTCAACTCTGTGCCGCATAAAAGACTTTTGGCAAAACTCTCTACAATGGGGGTGAAGGATGATCTTTTTGACTGGTTAGAGTCCTTCATTCTCAACCGGAGAGAGGTAGTTAGTAGTTACAATTCTTGGGCAACACTCCTCACCATATGAGATGGATATTACTGTCAGCAGTGATTTACGTTGGACGAAACACATCTCCAAAATTGTCAAAAAGGCCGAGGTGTCCTGGCGTCACTCAGCAAGACCTTTGTCAGCCGCTCACCGGCTATCTATTTGAAGCTGTACAAAGCTATGGTGCGGCCACACTTGGAGTTTGCATCACCGGTCTGGAACCCCTATCTTGCTCAGAATATTAACCTCCTAGAAACTGTACAGAGACATGCAACCAAACGAATACCCTCCATCAGGCATCTACCATACTCTGAACGTCTCGCAGCCCTGAGAATGGATTCGTTGAAACTTCGGCGTCTGGCAACCGACCTGGTAAATGCTCATAAGGTCATTAATCATCTTAAGAACAGCAACCTTGAGCACCTTTTTGATCTCCATCTTTCCAACACACGTGGGCATGCCTACAAAGTCAGAAAACAGCACTGCTCACGTGACTTTCGGAAATATTTTTACACGCTCAGAATTGCGGAGACATGGAATAAACTGCCCGCGTCTGTTGTAGGCTGCCGAAGCACTGAATCTTTCAAAGCCTCCATGCTTCTTGTAGTCCGCCGACACTATACCTGATACCACTCTCCACATACATATGCACACACGCGCACACATACATGCATATTACTACTGTAAACTGTTCATATTCCTGACACTAATACATTATTCTGTGTACTTGACATGAGACTTTGATGAGTTGTGGTGCCCCTGAGCACTGTACACAATAAATTTCATTATTTAACTTAAAATTGGGGTCGGGGGTAAAGCAGATAGTGCATTTAATTTAATATCTACTCCCTTTTAGGCATTCATGTGTATATTATATTCATTTAATTTTTCAAAACTGTTAACATTTTTTTAAACTCCAATATTCTTTCCCACTTGTCAGTCGAATAAACTTACTCCTTATTGTGAATGAGTTGGCATTTCAACTCTTATCATTTTTGAGATGGGCTTGATAATTTGTATTTTTTAGATTTTTCAGTCTGTTGTCCTCATTTTTAATGTTATGTACACAACATTTCAGACAATGAGCCCTTCGGCCTTCTTCAGGTGTTTCTTGTCAAACTCAGGTGTCTTAAATTAATTTATATAGGAATTAGATGGAATAATGGTCAAACATTTTAACAAAGAAGTCCAGCTGAATGAGGACAAAGTTGTGTAGCAATTGTAGATATAGAGAAATGATTTTATTATGGTATTTATTTACAAAAAAGGTCAGTACCATGATATACCTGGGCACAAACTTTTATTTATCTACTTTTAAACAATATGCAAACAGGTAGATTAGGTAACTAGTGATAATTTATTTCTTGAATGCAAAAACCTTATCATAAGACTTTTAGATACATACTTATTTCCTAATTTCCATGTTAATGCTTCTGCATTTGTGTCTCTAATAATCTTTCCTTTAAGGCTATGGAACTTTTGTATTAAGTAATTAATATGTATCTATATCATAATGAACCAACTTTTGTATGTATGTTACTGGAATATTCTGTTTCTGTTAGGCATTTATCCCGGAGTTGGTTAAGCCATCCAACGAATTCACCTGCAGTGAATTCATAGAAGGAGTAACAGGGGAATAGGAAATTCACAAGCAGTCTCCAAACTCCTGCATGCATATCCCAGTCACGGGAAGGAGATGTCCTTGTTTGCCACAGATTTTTCACAGACGCAGTGACAAGTACACCAAAAGCCATTGATTCCTGACAATGATGGAGACGCCCTTTGATTTTTGCCAGAGCCCCTTTGGCTGGGTTGTGGCCCTAATACCCCTAGGTGCCAGACCTGTACGCCTTGGGTGACCCTACCAGGAACATAAGTTCTTGATGGCATGGCACTGTCTTACCATAATGAGGAGGGGTTGGATTTTAGAAATAATGTGCTAGATGGCTGTTAAGAAAGAACTTCCTCCGCCCTTTTACAGGTTTTATTTTTTGTTCTGCAGGGTGTCTTTCTGCCCACCCTCTGTTTAATTCAAATATATTAACACTCTCCTCACCAGATAAAATCTGTGTGGTTACCTGTTTAGTCACCAATGATCCAACTATGAAATAGGTAGTACTGAGTTACATAATACCAGGCGCACATTGAGCAACACAAAACTGTATATACTGGAATATGGCAAAAATGCTACATTATAATGAGATTTTGTTTGGTCAGTAGCATTAAAATGCACAAAGAGAATAAATCAATTTCTAAACCAGTCTGCAACTTGATAATTATAGTGTGTATGTGTGTGTGGGTGTCTACTATCACACTCACCCCAAGCATTATAATTTATCTAGAGAGATAAAGATTACATGCTAAATTTAGAGTACTTTCCCTTATTTATTTAATGGCAATTATGATATAAATTCTATAAATAGGATTTGTGGACATTGAGCTTAATCCTTTACCCACTGAGTGTTTGGGCATTAAATGCCCCCCCCCCCAACCTGAATGAAAATAATACTTTACATCCTCTGCATACCAGAACATTAAAAACAGGATATTTCAAATGAAGAATTATACAATGGTAGTATCAGTGAAAACAACTACAGCAGATCTCTTCTTTTCCACATTTTTACCACCAATATATGAAAGAGAATAAGCAATTTATGACAGCCAAAGTAAATGTTTGTCTATATTTATCTATACATATATAAAGGGCAGTTGGTGTGTATGTATGTATGTATGTCCGGATGATACTGCAAAAATAAAACAATTAATGATAAAGTAAATATATGTACACATTAAATACCACCGGTTATTGCTTTTTGTGCAAAAATTATGAAGATTTGATTTATATTCAAAGATATTTAAAAATTAAAATATACATAGAAATAGCATTGAAATTCTACTTAAAAATGTCCAGCATTTGTAAATCTCAAAAGTAAACAAATCAATACACCAGGTTTTTTGGGGGTTTTTTTTGCTCCCCCCTCTACCCAGTTGATGCTGGGTAGCCCCTTCTAGTAAAATATATAGCATTGTATTGATAAAAAATATATTTAAAGGTAATAAATGTGTTTTTAATTCAATCTATTTCTAAGCTGTAAAATATATCTCATTTTAAAATCATCACCCAAAAACAAAAACAAAAAAACCCTGAAAAAATCCTGAAAAAAATACAAAATGATTTTTTAAATATTTTTTGATTGTAATCTGAAATTGTTTTAGTTTATCTTTAGAAATCCATGCATACATTTTATTCTTGGTAAGGAAAATGAAATTATGAAGGAGTTCAATTTGTACTATTTGGATTTTTCAGATTGTTTTCATCTTCATTGTTATATACACAACGTTTCAGAAGATGTGCCCTCTGGCCTTCTTCAGGGGGTTCTTGTCGAACTTGGGAACCTTCTTGTTGTAATCGGGAGACTTCACAGAACTTCAGACCAAACCCTTTATTCAATCCACCAGGGTAGACTGTTCTCATTCCGTTAATCATGACCGGGTTCAAGTGTTAAGCTATGTTAAGTATTCTATGTTATTATTGCCCTTGGCTAGGATTGAACCTGCAAGCCTAGAGATGATAGTCACTTAGAACTGTATTAACACAACTCTTATATCTGGTGCCATGTGTCCAATTGATAGAACACATTGGCTGAAACATTGTGTATATAACAATAAAGATGAGGACAACAGTTTGAAAAATCCAAATAATCCAAATTATCAAGCTTGATCTTAAAAATTCAGACAAAAAAGTTTAAATTTAGTATTTTTATTGAATTTGCCATTTATAAGAAGTGAATTTTTCAGTTGATAACTTAGTCTTTTTAACTATACACATAATCTATCCAAAAATTAATATTACTTTGACTTTCACACTGTTTATTAACCTTCTTTTTCATCCTTAAGCATCACAGGTTGCCACCCACGGCTAATAGGTGGCCTCATTTGGGGGATGTTACCCATTTACAGAGGGGCAGTAGATGTATTCTAAAGCCAGGGTGCTAGAGAAGAGAGTCAAGAATGACAACTAAAGTAGTTGTCATTCTTGACTCTCTTCTCTAGCACCCTGGCTTTAGAATACATCTACTGCCCCTCTGTAAATGGGTAACATCCCCCAAATGAGGCCACCTATTAGCCGTGGGTGGCAACCTGTGATGCTTAAGGACGGAATCCTGGTGGCTGAGCAGTCTATGATACACAACACTCCACTTTGGCTTTTACTTAGGCTAGACGGGTGATTGGAAAATCCCCCTCTGGTCATGTCAAACCCTAGCACCTATATGATTGTCCAACAAGGAAGCGCGTGGTGTAATGGTTAAAGTCATGGGAAATGGACTCGTCGCCCCGAGTTCAAATCCTGGATGTGGTAATTGCATTTCACTTAGCGCTAATACCCTTGGGAAAGGTATGAATTCTACTCTCCCTCCAGCTATGGGTAAATAGTAGGGTAGATTGGGCTCTTTAACCTTGGTTAGGTAACCAGTCTAGAAGAAGGAAAACTCTTAATTCAAACCTGTTGAATTCCGCTTAAGAAATTGACCTTGTATCACATCTGTTGGTAATATATATATATGATTGTCCCAACCCTATTGCTCTTATGG
>CM042140.1:21575512-21765512 GCA_023376005.1 Doryteuthis pealeii | reverse complement strand
TTACTTTCCCTCATTCTCTATAAAAGAATTTTTAAAAAATATTTTTCTCAAAAACCCTTTGACATTTTAAGCTTAGTTTATCTACAATTTCTATTATTTTTTCAATGATTTCTTATTAAACAATACAATATATAAACAATAAAAGATTATTATTATTAATTTTAAATCGTATTTTCTTTCATCTTTTTAATTTTATCTGTTTTTTATTGCAACTGACTCATTTCTATGAAAGCAAAGATCAGTGACATATTATATAACTTCATTTATCACATGGTGATGTTGTTATATACTGACGTTTTCACGGTACCAAATCGATATAATGTTGTATACCCTTTTCTTACTTCTTACTTCTAGTCGTCTTCTCTTCTGGCCGGCTTTGGTTCTATTCTGATTGTCTATCATCTAACTTGGTCTGGTCTAGCATCTGGTGTTGACTTTCTTGGGGACTTCGGTCTGGTTTCTGTTAGGGATTTCTCCTTATCAGAAGCCCTGTGTCATTGTTAGTTTTTAGGTAATAAACACAAGACTTCGATTTACGTTGATGTTACTTTATTTGTAAATCCCCAACCAGACATCTGCGCAGATGAGGGACCGCGTGTATAACACGACTTACCCCTTCGAGCTCGTTGCTACCTTCTAACTGACTTAAACTTACTATATCCTTAAACCAGAACAGGGTCTTCTATGCCTTCCGGTTCTCACGATTTATCCCCGGAAGGCAAGGTGAGAGTGAGGTCAAGCGTTGTCACTCATCCTTCAAGGCCGCGGGCTGCACTAATTGCCATTATGTTTCTACACTACCTTAAAAAAGTATTAGGGATCCAATAATTATGTAACAATGTTTGTATTTTTATATTTGTTTGTTTTGTTTTGCTTATGGCATATCAACCCTTTTCAGGTCATTTAATGCCGAAACAAGTCATTTTGATAAAAGTTTCTATGTTTCAAGTTCTTGATATCTTCAAATTGGAATGAATAATTTTCATTAACTTCATTTGGTTCGGTTTGATTTGGTTAATGGTATAATAAACCTGTGGGTTATTTAATGCCAAAAACTGTTAGTGTGAGATAAACATTGGTACTTAAGTTTCCTTTACTGGTGTATTTTTGTAGATGTATTTCGTGGATGTATTTTATATCTGGTTCATAATTTTTTATACAATTTCATTTCTCTCAAGAAGGATAAAATATTATCCATGTTAGTATTCTCAAACAGATCCCTCATATTATTTACGTTGAAATATTTCTTTCTGATTGGAGCAAAAACTCCACATTCTATGAGGAAATGTTTGACAGTGTAGAGTGTTTGGTATGTTCCACACCATGGCTGATCCTCCTGCTTGAGCATAAAAGTGTGTAAATCTTGTATGGCCAATGCAATGCTGAACCAGTATTACTTCTTCCTTTTGGGATTTTCTATATCCCGGCTTCCATTTTCCTACTGTTGGCTTTAACTGAAAATAATTTGTTTGGTGTACTACTATTCTAATGTTGTTGGTATTTTTGCTTGATAAATCTTTTCATATTTAGTGATGTTTGTGAAGAGATGGAAGTGAATCCAACGGTATGTAGTATATTATAAAAATTGAAAAAACACAGGTTTAGATAAGTTGAGTGGTGAGTTTATTGGCCGACGCTGCAGTGTTTCAATCTATTAATTAGATCATCTTCAGGGCATTTGTTGGTATAAGGAAGGTGATAAAAAGTTTTTTTTTTATCACAGAATAACGAGAAAATAAGCTATAGTCCTTGTTTATCAATCTGTTCAAAATTTGAAATCTAAAGAAAGGACGCTGAAAAATGGATGGTTTGAAATGTGACGTCAAATAATCTCTTTTACGGTGTGAGTATGAGAGTGTGTGAGTGTGTGTATCGAAAAAAGGCGTTGTGCATTTTTTAGGTGTTTTGTGTGTGTGGTTGCGCATGTGTGTATAAATCTTTTGCGATAAAGGACATCGAAACAAACTTCAAGGTTGTGTGTGTGTGTGTGTGTGTGCGCGCGAGTGTAAATGTATGTTCATTAAGAAAAAATGTTTGTTTCAAGTAAGTGGCGAGAAAATATTCTTTTAACATTTGAGTTGCTGTGTGCGTTTATTATGTAAGGGGAGAGATATCTGCGCGTGTCGAATGTACACTTTTTAGTGATGTTTCTATTCCTTTGTATGTTGTATTCCTTTGATGCATGTATTTCACATGTACTGACAATATGTACAATATTCTAGATTTTTATGCTACAGAGAGGGGGCATTTGTCATTGTTACAATTCGAGCTGTGATTTCTAGGCATTTAATTCTGCCATTGTATTGAGCATAAGGCATAAAATTCTTTGGGACTTTGAGATGCAAATGGATCACTCAATCCAAACCAGAAGACCAGACCTAGTTTTGATTAAGAAGAAAAATAATGTTATATAGTGGATTTTGCTGTACCAGCAGACTACTTAGTGAAAATAAAAGGCGAATATCTGAGCAGATACCTGGACCTTGCCAGAGAGCTAACATGAAGGTGATAGTGATACCAAATATAGTTTGGGTACTTAGAACAGTTTCCAAGAACCTGGATAAGATGTTACATAACATACGTCTACCTGTTTTGACCAGCCCTGTCACTGGGGCTTTAGAATACACCAACTGCACCTCTACAGAGGGGTAACCCCCCCCCCAATGGGTTGGCTGTAGGTAGTGACCCATGATGCTTAAGGACGGAACCCTGATGGCTGAGCAGTCTATGATATGCTACACTCCACTTTGGCTTTTACTTGGGCTAGACGGACGATTGGAGAAGTCTTCTCAATCAGTCAGCTGGTGCTGTCAAACCCTAGCACCTATATGAAACTATGTCACTGCTTATGTCACAATTTCCCCAGGAACTATATAAGTTTATCAATGAGTATTTAATTTATAGTTAAAATCATCAATACATAGAATAACTCTTATTTATTAACGATGTCTATGAAAATCTGAGTTAGATTTGCCTCAAAACAGCCCATGTTATTAGTGCGTTTAAAATCCTGCAATGTGTCTTATATATCACTCTTTTCCTTTTTGAAGTCTGTCGCAGATGACGAAATAAGAAATCACTAAGAAATAAAGGTTTATATAATATATGGTGTGGTTAATTTGCTTACTTGTTTTAACAAAACCGGGTTTAATAGATAATTACTTGGTGTTATTGATCTCTAATACTATTGTTTTATTCTCCAACATATTAAAATCAATCCTATGAATAATTTTATGTAGAAACCAATTAAAATAAGTGTAATCTTTTTTACATGCGTTCTTTAATGTCATTAGTCTTTCTAATTTAATATATTTCCTTACATTAAAACTTAAATACTTATACCAGGAGGGGGGGGCATATTCTTGCTAGTATTTTAATATTGTTAACAATATTTTGGGTAATCCAACATTCATTAGCTGTATAACTCTCTGAGATGAAAATAACTTTTATTCATGGAAAAAATGATGATAGAGAATGGTTGCAAATATCAAGACCAATGAATTGTAGGCGTGCTTAGTTACATTAAGTACCTGGGCAGTTCCAAATTATACCCTGGGGTAAGGATTTCTTCAACACCCACTTTGCTAAGCAAAGAAAACCACAGTGTTGAAATCTTTACTAACTTGACCTGCGTACAATTTCCTTTAGCATTCCCAGTTGATGTCTTTTATTTGAGGTTATTGTTATTTAATCATATTAGTTATATAGAGCTCTGTAAATGGAGTTCATAACTGTTTGAATTATGCAAATATTCCCAGTGGTTCAAAAGTTATGAGAATTTAAAGCCCCGAAATTGGGGGTACAAAAATGGACAGGATTTTGTTTAAAAAATGTCAAATCACAGACCAATTCAAAACAAGAAATTCAGTCATTTCTTCACCATTTCTTTATTTTTGCAGTAATTTTGATAAAACTTGGAATTTTTATGCAAAATTATATGTTCTTCCTGGTTCTGCACTCAAATTGTATTATCTCTTGCTATAATCCATTATTTAGAGAATAAGAGGTACAGATATCAACATTTAAAAAAAAAAGTTTACCACAAGATTATTCAACATTTTCATTTTAATACTGCATGTATACACATATATAGTATTAATTTAAATAAATAACATCACTTTGAACTTTAAAAATACCTTTTTAAATACTTGATATGTTGTATTACGTATAAGAAATAGAA
Source organism: Doryteuthis pealeii (assembly GCA_023376005.1). NCBI lineage: Eukaryota > Metazoa > Mollusca > Cephalopoda > Myopsida > Loliginidae > Doryteuthis > Doryteuthis pealeii. The sequence continues at coordinate 21,761,332 of CM042140.1, read as the reverse complement.
TACTTATTTACATAAATTTTTTTTAAAACAAAGCCTGTCCAACTGGCGTGTAATGATGTGTTTTGTTAACGTTTTAATACTATATCGTAAGTTCGTTTTTTTCCAAAACTGAATGTTTGACAAAAAAGCCTGACGGTTAACCATCATGTAAATATCACATATTATATATCAAAATAATCCTCAGACTATCTAGTATTCAGGATATAGTGCTTTTTCTTTTGCTTAGCTTATACTTTTTGAAAAACTTGCATCAACTTTCGTTAGTAGTGGTTTCACTTCCAAAGGTCGAAGAAGAAAAAAACAACCTACACAATATAGTATAAAGTGTCTACTAATTAAGTGTTCAATTTCAAGAAATATTGATAAAGATTATCCTCTTTGATTTTGCAATGCAAACTAACAACTAAAATTTAGGCTCGAAAAAAATTCATATTTTTTGTTTTCGACTTTTCGAAGCAAAATACGGTTTTAAATCGCTGTAAAAAATAATTCAATGGATAAAAACCCATGGAAATTACATATTTAGAAAGATTATTTTATTTATTTTCCAACCATATAAATATATTTAAGATTGGATCAGAAATACTTGAGAAATTGCAAATTTAACTGATTAAGATCGCAAATTTGAAAATGTCTGCCAATATCAGTTAACTGTTTGTAATGTAATGCTACTTCCTTCAATTTCCTCACTCTCTAATAATTCTCCCTATCAACTATCTGGGCTTTATCTTTTTAGAGATGATGCATTACCTTTCTTCCTCCAGATATGGTCTATGGTACCAGAGTTCCACAACACCTTTGGTTATAGTTTTCTTATTTTTTTAAAAAATTGACTTAGAAGTGGTTAGATGGCTGTTTTTTCCCTTATATACTTTTCCACATTTGCAGGGGGATGTTATACATTATGTAAGTAAAGTTGGCAGGGTGGCTTATGTTGTGTATCAGCCAGACAGTGAGGAATCTATCCCCTTTTCACTAGCGCTAGACCAAGAAGATTATTTTAGCATCTGAGGTGGAGCTCCTCACTTTACCCCACAGATCTCTGTACTACTTATACGCTGAGTTGGCAAGGGCCAATATCGAACCTGGAACCTTGTGATTCCTAGGCGGACTCTCTACCGACCGAGCTAAACTGGCCCTTCAGATGCATCTCTCTCTTAAGGGATCAACCTTAGTAAGAAGGTTGCATTACTTTGCCCATAAAAAACACCCTGTTATTGTAACATGAACAAAGAACTTGGATTTCTTCTGCTGTCCCTCATTTTTTTTTTTTTCATGGATTTTTAGCTCAGTCAGTAGAGCAGGGAATGGCAAGGTTCTTGGTTTGATACTGGTTCCCACTATCTCAGCACATGAATAGCACAGATTAGGTAATCTGATCTGTGTGGTAAAGTTGTGAACTGACGGTAGGTGAGGCACTCCACCCCAGCAAAAACTAACTCTCTGGTCTATCACTAATAAAAAGAAGATAGACTCCTCACTATCCAGCCGATACCTAGGAATTTCTAGGTTCCTGGTTTATACCGGTCCTCACCAACTCAGCACATGAATAGCACAGATTGGGTAATCTGATCTGTGTGGTACTGACATTGTATTTACCTCGTACCACTTGTACGGGTTAGGCACAAGGCCCTATTAACGTGGGACCACCCACAAACCGAAGCTCATGGGTGGCAGGTGAAAAATTGCGTCGTTCCCTTGGCATTCCCCCTCAAGGGGGGGCACTGGGCAATAAACCCAGCCTTGCCCCTTTAAATCGAGGGGGCAGGTATTGCCTGGGGGACAGCCCCCTGGGATCGACGCTATTAACTTGTAAAGATCCAGTGCCGAAGCCACTGGACCTCCACCCTATTGGGCGGGGGTCCAGTGGGGAGCTGAGATTAGGTGAGGCACTCCACCCCAGCAAAAACAATCTCCCTGGTCTAGTGAAAAGGAGATAGACTCCTTCAGTGTCCAGCTGATACCGACAATAGGCCACTCTGCCAACTATCCACCTGACAAAGGCTGAAAAACCAATTGACCCAGACATGGTGTTAATAATATCAGAAATACAAAGGTAATGTTTAATTATACAAACGATTTCTGGTATGTTAATGAATATTGTCAAAGTTATTGGCAACACCCAACTTATAGTTTGCTAAGAATATCTTAACTCATATTATTTGGATTATTTGGACTATTGTCCTCATCTTCATTGTTATATAAACAACATTTCGGCCAATGTGCCCTCTGGCCTTCTTCAGGTGTTACTTGCCTGAATTTTTGAGATGAGGCTTGATAATTTGTATTATTTGGACTATTGTCCTCATCTTTATTGTTATATACACAATGTTTCAACCCAATGTGCCCTCTGGCCTTCTTCAGATGTTTTTTGTCAGATTCAGGATTGTGTCGATCCCGGCCTGGTGGGAGGTCAGGAAAATACCTAGTTCTAAGAACATAGATATTGCCATTGTGAATTAAAACTATATACACTGTGTTTCAAATTATTAATGAGGTGACACTTTTCCATCCTATCCAAAAACTCCTGGTCGGAATTTAACAAAACTATCAGAGAAAGATAACAACATGTATATACACCTACTCTATGAGAACTGAAAAGTTCTAGAAAAAGGAACAAAAGTTACGGTCATTTATCTAATTTACTTAAATTATTAGTGTGTCAAATTATTAGTGAGGTGCAATAAAAAACTCTGTAAAAAGAAAATAACACTTTAATTGCTTCATTTACAGATTTTTATGGATACATACGGTAATTAAATTGAAATAAAAAACGTAAACAGAGTTAAAAATTCATAGTGGAGTTGGTTAATATGAAATATTTGACCCTTCTTTCTTTTTTTTTTTAAAGACTAGGAAAGGGCACATCGAACATGTCAATTTCTGGATCTCCTCTGATGTAATTTCACAACTATTTTCTGCTATATATATTTACCAACCCCTCCACACGAGCAGGATGTGACACAAGGTCAATTTCTTAAGCGGAGTTCAACAGGTTTGAATTCAGAGTTTTCCTTCTCCTACACTGGTTGCCTAACTAAGGTTAAAGAGCCCAGTCTGCCCTACTATTTATCCAATAGCTGGAGGGAGAATAGGATTCATACCTTTCCCAAGGGTATTAGCGCAAAGTTAAATGCAATTATCACATCCAGGATTTGAACTCGGGGCGACGAGTCCATTTCTCATGACTTTAACCATCGCACCACGCGCTTCCTACTATTTCCTGCTATAAGCCATTCTTGCTTCTAGATTGGCGTCCATTCTCATAAACATGTCGCTTCAGAATGCTCCACAAGTTTTTAATTGCGTTTAAGTCCTAGTTATAATATGATGGCATCTATTAAATTTTTCAAGGCCATGTATATTTGCCTGGGTTTGGATACAGGCAAATTGAGCAAGGTTGTATAGAAGATATATAAGATACTGCAATACCTGTCTATACTAAGTAAGGGGTCACCATAGCTTGGGTCACAGTTAGAATGGCATTAAAACAATGCTATATAGTACTGAACAGTTACAAACACTAATTGTTAATACAAAAGATAAATCCACATAACCGAAAAGAGATTTACCAATTCTATTTTTTATAAAGTTAATATTGTTCTGTGAAATTCTTTCACAGAGTTTTGCAGAGAAGTAATTTTAAGTGAGAGATACTTAAGAGTTTTATTGTTTTAGATATTTTTGTTTTTTGTTCAAACTGTCCTAAGCAATAGTGTTGCTATTTAATTATTTTGCATGAAAAGAAATACTTATTAACGCTAATTAGTTAAATGTTTAATTAAATGTGAATAATTATTTTAGTTAAGACATAATTTGTTAATTTCTTTTCCTTTAAAGTTTAAAAGAAATTCTCTATGATTAGTTGCATCTTACATGGCTGTCATCAACTGAGTTCTGTTTCTGTGACGGCATTTACCCTAGGTCGGTTGAGCTGACTTCATCCAACGAATTAACCTGTGGTGAATTCATGGAAGGAATAACAAGGAAATAGGAAATTCACAAGTGGTCTCCAAACCCTGCATGCATATCTTGGTTAGGGGAAAGAGATGCCCTTGTTTGTTGTAAACTTTCCATAGACACAGTGACAAGTACACCAAAAGCCTGACAATGATGGAGATACCCTTTGGATTTTCACCAGAGCTCCTTTGACCGGGTTAGGGCCCTAATACCACTGTCCTTGGGTGACTCTACAAGGAACTTAAGTTCTTAACAGAATTACTCTGACACTTTCAGGTTTTCACAGCCCTGCCATGATGAGGAGGGGTTGGACTTTAGAAATAATGTGCTAGATAGCCATTGAGCAAAGAACTTCCTCTGCCTTTTTACAGGTTTTGTTTTTCGTTCTGGAGGGTCTCTAGCCACCCTCCTCACCAGACAAAATCTGTGGGGTTACTGGTTTAGTCAGCGATGATCTATGAAACAGATAGTACTGGGTTACATAGTACCAGTAGCACATTGAGTGACCTGACACATAAGTTAATTATTGAGAGTCATCTCTTTCTATATGAGGAACAAAAACTCTTTCATATTAAAACATTCCCATGGCTACAATAAGTATGCATACTGAATTTGGTAGCTCTACATCAAACTATTCAGCTTTCTATAAAGGACAAACAAACAAACTCTTCTCAATTATTAATATAAATATTTGATATTAGATAGCAAAAGAATTTTAATACCAAACAATATTCAAACAATTTTCAAACAATTTTCAAGCAATTTTCAAACAATTTTCAAGCAATTTTCAAACAATTTTCAAGCAAACTATGGACAGACTACTGCGCCCAGAGAGATTCAACATAGATCCTACAGCCCCCGACTCGGAGAAACTTTTTAAACACTGGAGACTAACGTTCAACAACTATCTGAACAAAGTCAACGAAAATAACGGAATGGAAAACAACCAAAATAATTTTTTTGCACTGGTAAACAACATTTCGGCTGGAGTCTACGACATTATTAGTGACTCCGAGGATTTTAATTCTGCGATGAAGACACTGGAAGCGGCCTACATAAAACCTATTTAAACGGTTAACTTTCTCGTATTTCTTGCTTCTATTCTACAACATTAATATAAATATTTGATATTAGGTAGCAAAAAAAAAGACTTTTTGTTGTTTTTGGACTATTTCTATTTTAATGTCTTTTATTTATGTAGAGATGAATATCATACAGGAATAGGCTATTAATTTTTATTCTTATTATGTGTTTTTATAAGATGAGGCTTAATATGAATAATTATGATATATCAGACTGTTGTCCTCATCTTTATTGTGTACAAACACAACGTTCGGGCCTCTGTAACCTCAGGTTCTGTTTTTAGGTGTTTTTTATTTATTATTTTAATTACCTTAAAATAATATCATCTTCAGACAATTACCACTGAATTCAAATGCAGTTTCAGAGCTCAATCATTACTGCTTGCTCAAGGGCGCTCCTAGCAGCATAAATTCCACTAGACTTCTGAGAAAAATTGTGATTGGATATAGAAAAAATTGAATAGAAAAAGTTACTTATTCTAAAAAAAAACCCTGAAATTTCAAAATATTGTAAAGAATGTTATCACTCATCTAACCACCTCATCTGATCAAGAACATAAAATGAGAAGGTCCACAAAATGCAACAATTGCATCTTATCACTTCCTGTTAAGAATTTCATGAACACAGTCATTAAGATTTTAAAAGTAAATAGGTTGAAAATTTAAATTAAACTGTTCATTGAACAGATATTTAATGTTAAAGATAGATATAATTTTTTGTTTTGTTTTTTAAATTAAAGTATAAACAAGAAAATTAGATTAAATTGTCTGTAAGTTGGTGGAACGAGGTTACAGTGGCCTGAACGTTGTGTTTGTACATAATAAAGATGAGGACAATAGTCTGATATATCATAATTATTAATCTTTATTAGTTTTTCAATTAATGACCGTTTGCTTAATATAGATACAAGATATTTGCACAAAAAAGCTTTGTATTTATAAATAGATATGATTATATATTTTTTGGAATTAATTCTTTTATCAACATTAATTCTCCTAATAACATGGTTAAAATTCAAAATAGTTGTTACTAAACATATGTGATTTTCCCAACCCAATTGCCCTTATGGCAAGCCCCAGCCCCTTTTTATCATATGGATGCTAGAAGGCGATGGCCGCGGGTCTACATGTCCTGGGAATGACGTTAAACTCTATCTGATGGTGAGGTTCCAGTTTTGGAGGTTTGGGGAATGTGGAGCACCCCTTCATCACCATTGCTCCCTGGTCCACTCTGACCCGGAGTGGTAGTACCTGTTAGGGTCCCATCTATGGGTTAAATAGAAAAATGTATTTATAAAAAAATTGTATTATCCATTAGGAATTGATGTATTTCAAAACTTTATCGGCATTAAATGACCCACTGAGGTTGATATGCCGTAAAACAAAACAAACCAAAACTAAACACATGGTAAGATAGGTTAATTTGATCACAGCTAACCTTGTAGCTAAAATATTTTTGATGTTGATTAAAATGTTTGTACCATGACAACATTGTATATTTATTTAGACAAATACAAATATTACTGAGTCCTGTCATCTACACCTCTGCAGAGAGGTAAAAACCCCAATGTGACCATCTATTGGCCATGGGTGGTGACCTGTAATACTTAAGGATGTAACCCTGGTAACTGAGCAGTCCATGACATGCAACACTCCACTTTGGCCCTTACTTATGTCGGAAAGGCTCCCTCTGATCAATCAGCTGGTCACGTCAATCCCTAGCACCTATATAATTGTGTCAACCTTATCACCCTTACGGGAAACCCCAACCCTTTTTATCATGTATGTGCTAGAAGGCACTAGCTGAGGGTTTTAATGTCCTGGGTATGACAAACTCTATCTGATGGTAAAGTTCCACCATTGCTCCTAGGTTCACTCTGACCCCGGAGTGGTAGTACCTGTTAGGGTTCCATCTATGGGTTGAATAGAAAAAATGAGTTTAAAGGATAAAAAAATTAAGTACCTATGAAGAATGAGTAAAACAAAATGTCTTTGGCATAAAATAACTCAACAAGGGTTGATATGCCATAAAATCCACCAACCAACCAACCATTTAAATTTCACTTTTTGAAATGCAAATATTTCACTAGTCAAAATATTGGCTTTACCTGAACAAATTTTATACTCTCTGACCCAGCATGGTGGTGATGCCTATTTGGTGGGGGTGTCCCCATCTATGGGTTAAATAGAGAAAAATAAGTTTTTCAAAAATGTGTTTAAAAAAAGAATTGAGTACCCATGAAGAATGAGTAAAACAAAATGTCTTCAGCATAAAATAACTCAACAAGGGTTGACATGCCGTAAAATCCAACCAATCAGCCGACCAACAAATATTACTATCTAAATCTGTTACATTTAACTATCCCAAAAACATAGATTTGTTTCTCAATCAATGTTAAATATAACACAGTTTTTACTAATATTTTTAATCTAATTTTATGAGAAACTTTTGAAATAATTTGGTCCTTTGTTTTTATAATCTTTGATTATTATGCCAACAGTCCCCCCCCCAAAAAAAAACAATAGTTTTTTGCATATTTATTTTTATGTAACTCAACATTATTATTTTGTTATATTTTATATTGCAATTACCTATTTCTATCTCCGTGAATGTGGTATATGTTAATTTTTCACTTGTAAAAATTGTTTCTTTATTTGTAATTTTAAAAAATATCTGAAGATATAATATGCTTACCCAGTTAGGACTACTTTCTATGTATCATTGGTGTGTGTGCATAAAAAATCCCTTGCTTATTATTCTTGTGACACCCAAAACAAAACTGACCCTTATATATTTCTTTTATGTGATGATGACCTTCTATTAATCTATACTAAAATATGTAATTCTAAATATCATTTCTTCTCACCAAAATTTTTTAATGTGATAACAAATTTCCTTAGATCTCTAACATTATTGGCTAATACTAACTGATGCAATTTAGGTTCTTATTTACTCAAGTTTTCCTTTAAAACATTTTAGGAACTATTTAAAAAAAAAAAAAAACACCCTCCAGGCAGTGTAAAAATTAATTTTTGAAAGATATTGCCTGAGGAGGTTAAAAACCCCTATCTTGCTCAGAATATTAACCTCCTAGAAACTGTACAGAGACGTGCAACCAGGCGGATACCCTCCATCAGGCATCTACCATACTCTGAACGTCTCGCAGCCCTGGGAATGGATTCGCTGAAACTTCGGCGTCTGGCAACTGACCTGGTAAACGCTCATAAGGTCATTAATCATCTTAACAACAGCAACCTTGAGCACCTTTTTGATCTCCATCTTTCCAACACACGTGGGCATGCCTACAAAGTCAGAAAACAGCACTGCTCACGTGACTTTCGGAAACATTTTTTCACACTCAGAATTGCGGAGACATGGAATAAACTGCCCGCGTCTGTTGTAGGCTGCCGAAGCACTGAGTCTTTCAAAGCCTCCATGCTTCCTGTAGTCCGCCGACACTATACCTGATGCTGCTCTCCACATACATATGCACACACGTGCACACATACATGCATATTACTACTGTAAACTGTTCATGTTCCTGACACTAATACATTATTCTGTGTTCTTGACATGAGACTTTGATGAGTTGTGGTGCACCTGAGCACTGTACACTGTTCATGTTCCTGACACTAATACATTATTCTGTGTACTTGACATGAGACTTTGATGAGTTGTGGTGCACCTGAGCACTGTACACAATAAATTTCATTATCAAAATTCAATGTCACAGGGTTTATATAATAGATAAGTAAAATCATCAAATTTATTAAAGGAGTAAAAAAAAAAAATAAAACCATTTGAAATGGAAACTTAGTTCAGTCCCCCTCAAATAAAATGTTGCATGCATCTATTAATTATAATTAATAATCATTTGATTAATAATTATTAATCAAATGATTATTTTGAATATTTTACACATGAATTTTACCCAAAATCGTCAATATTTATTTATTTGAATAATTTCAGTTAACCTCTTGATACTTAAAAAATGACTATTTCTTGTTTGTAAATAATTTTCTTGGAAAACTCTATGCGTTAGATAACTTTAAATATATATTGAAATAAGATAAACTATATATAAATATACAATACCAGGCATGTATTTATTAAAACTTATTTTAAAAACAATAAGGACTGTTTAAGTTTGCATACTCAAATTTTGAGTGTATGGTTTGAATTCAGAGTCTTCCTTCTCCTAGACTGGTTGCCTAACCAAGGTTAAAGAGCTCAGATCACCCTACTATTTACCCATAGCTGGAGGGGGAATAGTTGGATTCATACCTTTCCCATGGGTATTAGAGTTATATGAAATGTAAACAGCCTCATCCAGGATTTGAACTCATTTCATGTCTATTTCATATGACAGTAACCATTACACTATGTACCTCTGTTGTACATCCATATATATATATATATACTAGCTATGGTACCCAGTCCATGACCGGACTAAAAAAAATAGGAACACCAAAGAGTGAGTGGGGAGAAAATATGAGATAGGTATACCCAATTTTGGTTCATTTTTTTTAATATCTCATAAAATAAAATAGGGTATGGGGCGGGGTAGACTTTGTAAAAAAACTATTTCCCCTAATATATTTTCGTGAAAATCAGACCATTAATTGAATTTTCATAGTATATTTGTAAAATCCTCTTGTCGTAAGTTCTTTTTGGCTACCTAAAATTTCAGTTGATTTAACGGTGCAAAAATGAAAACATTGTTTTTCAATCATAATTTTCATTATTTCCGTTAGCTGAAAGTTTTTTTAAAAATCATCAGGAGTTTGTTTAATGTTTCTTCTTTCGAATGGAAAAAAATTTTTCAAGATAATATTGATTTTTATGCAAGTTTCATTGTGTTAAATATAGGGTGGGGGGTAAATTTCACAGGGAAAATTGGTGGTAACTAATAAGAGATAATTATTTTTTTTAAATTTTTTAAATCGCTGAGAATTGTCTAATGAATAAACGGTCGAAATAAATGTTATATTCGAGACGACACTAATATGAATGAATTACAGTAACTTCTAAAGTTAAAAAAAAATTTTAATAAATGATTAAAAGAAATCTCGAGATAAGGGCTGAACTTGAAAAACGGTCGGAAAATTAGGGTGACCAAAAAAAAAAACAGAACCCAAATTATTTATTTATTTTCCCATTAAACTAACCCAAACCCTAACCCTAACCCCAATCCCCCCTAGTTAAAATTAACAGTTTTATTACAAAATTTGTGGGTTCGGTTTTTTTCTGGGTCACCCTGTATACAGGTGACCCAGAAAAATCAGAACCCGAATTATTTATTTATTTTCCCATTAAACTAACCCTAAACCCAAACCCTAACCCCCCTAGTTAAAATTAACAGTTTTATTACAAAATTTGTGGGTTCTGTTTTTTTCTGGGTCACATTATTTTCCGACCGTTTTGACGGTTTTTAGTAAAAAAAGAAAGAGAAAAAAAAGGAAGTGGAGATTTAATTTTTTAAAATCTGCCTATTTATTTATCATTAGAATTATGATAAATTAAATAACAAATTTTCTTATTCAAGTTAAGTACATTAGAATCATTTTTATTTTATGTTTACGAAAGAAACAAAGCTTAACTTAACATTTCAAACACTGTTTCTTACGAAATGTTAAGTTAAACTTCTTCATATAATTTATTCAACTACATCGTATTTTTATTTTTTAAATTTTGTTATTGTTATTACAACTATGTTTACTTATTTACGAAATAAGTAGTTATATAATTTAACTACTATTTTTGTAAAAGTTGTTTTTTTCTAAAACTTTTTTGTATATACGAAAAAATTAAATACTGATTAAAAACAAAGTTGAGTTATTATTAAATGTTTTCGCTTATCATTGTTATTTACTTCGCTGTAAAAAATAATTCAATCGATAAAACCACATCTTTCTTACCAAATAAATATTTGTAAGATAGATTATTTCATTTCATTTCATTTCTAACTAAATTAATATTTTAAAGACAGGAATAAAAAGATTGCGATGTGAATAAGATTTGATTTTTCGTTAAAACATACTTTTGCTGTCTGAAGCAAAATAATTTTTTTCTAACTCGCTATAAAAAATAATTCAATGGATAAAGACTCATACAAATTATATATTGAGAAAGATTAATTTCTCTTCTTTCCAACCATATGGATATTTTTAAGATTGGGCTATAAATAGGCAATAAATTCCGAGCTGAACGGCTTAAGACTGCGAAATTTGTTCACTAAAATTGAATTTCATGCTGGTAATCGCTGTAACAAAAAGTCAGGCAGGGGACAATATTTTATCATCAGCAGGAGTTGGTATATGGACAGTTTCGCAAATTGGGTGATTTTGGCTTAATCAATTAATTATATCCCTTAATCAGTAAAAATCAATAACCAAATTTGGCGTGTTTCTTAGTTAGAAGGATATTGATATGTATGCAAGATTTGGAATCAGAGTGACCTCCTGTTTTGAACTTATACGTCAACACGTACATACCAAAAACTTACTTTTATATATTTATATATATATATATATATATATATATATATATATATATATATATATATATTTACCAACCTCTCTACATGAGCAGGATGTGACACAGGGTCAATTTCTTAAGAGGAGTTTAATAGGTTTGAATTCAAAGTTTTCCTTCTCCTAGACAGGTTACCTAGCCACGGTTAAAGAGCCCACTCTGCCCTACTAGTTACCCATAGCTGGAGGGAGATTAGTTGGATGCATACCTTTCCCATCCATATATAAGTCATTCTCATATACTCTATTCAAAGTTCTCTATATACAGGTAGCAATGGGTAAATTATCGCCATTTTAAATCATTAATTTTTGCGCATGCGCTTTGTTTGTTTCAGGATTTGTCAGTTAGGCACTGTCTATGAGGAAACTAGCACCATGATGCAATTCACTCCTCCAGAAATTTGAAAACTGCTTGGCTTTCTTACCAGAAGTTCAAATATAAAGATTTCTTAATATTTTGGTGTCAATCTGAGGACAGTTGTTACATAATTATTAGATTACCTAATATTTATGGCAATAGTGTAGAAATCAAAATGGCCATTATAAGCTACAGCCCACGGCCTTGAAGGATGAGTGACAACGCTTGACCTCACTCTCACCTTGCCTTCCGGGGATAAATCGTGAGAACCGGAAGGCATAAAAGACCCTGTCTTCCAGTTTAAGGATAGAAAGTAACTCAGTCAGTTAGCAAGTAGGAGCCGAGCTCGTAGGATGTGCGCAGATGTCTGGTTTGGGGATTTACAAATAAAGTAACATCAAAGTAAATTGAAGTCTTGTGTTTATTACCTAAAAACTAACAATGACACAGGGCTTCTGATAAGGAGAAATCCCTAACAGAAACCAGACCCGAAGTCCCAAGAAAGTCCAGACCTTAGAAGAGACCCGACCAAGATAGACGACGATCAGAATAGCAGCCGGCCAGAATAGAAAATACGACAAGAAGTAAGAAAAGGGTATACAACACAGTGCAGAGGATTCAAAATCATTTGAATGAGTCCAATGGTGATTACGAAGGTACTGCAGCTTGGAAGCTTCACTGTGATTGTTCTGATCAGAAAAGAACTCCTGGATTTGTTTGTGACATCCAAGCCATGATTGACAATTATCCCAGCAAGTCAGTCATCTCTATAGCCAGGGACAGAGGATGTGTCTGAGTTTTTTTTATCAGGCTTGTAGTGCATGATGAAGGCATTCACTATTTTTCATACAAGATGAGAAAAGACCTATTTTTATCACAGGTCATCAAGACAAGAGCAAAGACTGTGCTTCAAAGCTTTTCAGTAAACTCACTCTAACTAAAATACTTTCCTTTTTCTCAAATGAGAAGAATTCTGCCAAGATCAGATGGTAAACTCACAGAACCATTGATTTGCTCTGCTCCTTACAAGATGTTCCAATAGTGATGAAAAGCAAATACCCAGTCCACATGGTGTTTGGGATGCCTCCATTCATCTTCTCATATGGCCTCAGACTAAACGAGGAAGCCTACATCAAATGAAAGAGGTAGTGCTGCCCTGGATTGAAAGGATGGCTGCTGGAAGACCCTACATCTGGTAACAAAACTGTGCACTATGCCACACAAGCAAGAGAACCCAGTGTTGGCTGTCAGAAAATTTCTACAACCACATGACCCCTAATATCTGGTAGCCTAACTCCTCAGATTCCCTTGATTATTGTGTGTGGGTGCAGTTAAGCAAGAGACTAATAAAACTCTTTGCAATACCAAAGATAAACCGAAGGCAACAATAATGGCAGCATATACATATTTTAACAAGGAGACGATCAGAAAGGCTTGCAGGAGATTTCCAAAGTTGTCTGAAGACCATGGTTGAAACTAGTGGTAATTTCTTTGAATAAATTTAATCTATAGTATTTCAAGATATTTTCATTTAATTTTGGTAAATATATCTGATAAAGTGAGTTCTGATATCTCACTTTATCACATATATTTACCAAAATTACATTATGTTATTTTCATTTTTATGTAAATTAGGCAACAATTTACTCACCGCACCCTGTATATTTCTAATATTTTACTATTTTCTCTTTCTCTTTCACCTTGTGTGTGTCTACATTTGTAATGCTATTCTAATACGAAATAGGTTAACAGTTCTTTAAATATCCAAAGTAATTTACATTTTGAAACCACTAAAAGCATCTGCTTTGTACTTTATATCATTTTATTTATCTATTTTTTTACTAGAAGTGGCTACCCATCATCTCCTGGGTAGGAGTGGGGGAAACCCTGGTGTATTGATTTGTTTACTTTTGAGACTCACAAATGCTGGACATTTTTAATTAGAATTTCAATGCTATTTCTATGTATATTTTAATTCTTAAATATCTTTGAATATAAGTCAAATCTTCATATTTTGCACAAAAAGCAAGAACCAGTGATATTTAATGTGTATATATATTTACTTTGTCATTAAATGTTTTATTTTCGTAATTTCATCTGGACATATACATACACACCAACTGCCTTTTATATATATACTAGAAGCAGGTACCGGCGTTACCTGGGTATAGTTAGTCTCGCAGATCTATTGATTGATTTGGTCTTCCATAATTGATTTGTTTATGTTTTAATCATGAACGCACCAATGGCTTTCCCTTCTCCTACTATTCAAATTCTAATTTTTAAATATCTTCATGAATATAAATAAAATCTTCATTATTTTTGCACAAAAAGAAAATTTTGGTGATAGTGAATGTGTATATATATTTACTTTCTCATTAATTATTTTATATTCATAGTTTCCTCCGGACATACATACATACATACAAACTAACTGCCCTTTATATATATATATATATATATATATATATATATATATATATATATATATAGCATCCCAATGTGTATTTATTTTTGTATCTAGATATGAACGTATTATATATATATATATATATATATATATATATATATAATATACACACACACATTGTCAGTTTGAATTTGATATATTTTTACACGGTTCCTAGTATGTTGCTGTTCCTACTCAATCATGTCTGCATTTTTCTTTCTGAGCTGGTTTTAGACAACCACTTATTAATTTTACAATCAATTTTTTTTCTCAACATATTTGATATTGTGAGTTTTACGGTTTTTTGTATTAGTTCCGTTTCTACAGTCATTACTAGTGATTTGGTTTACTTCAAATCTGACATTTTTAGTTTCTATGTAGTTATTTTCTCTCCATCTTTGACTTCTGTTAGTTTCACTGGTTATTATTTACTGCTACAATATTGTAGTCAAAATTCTTGTAACCTGCAATTATCTATAGAAGTCCATACTGTTATTATTACTGTACAGTACAGTGTATATCATGACTTACAATATTTTTATTTTAATTCATCATTTTTAACTACAACAATTATTTCTATTTGATTGAAGAACCATTTATTATCAATATTTTTAAATTAACTAAATAGCTTTCATTTAAAAAAAAATGTATCTCCATTATTTTTCTTTCGTTTATTGACTAAATTTGATAAATTCCATTGATTTTATTTTAATTTTTTAATCACATGAATATCTAAAAAAATTGGCCAATTAGTATTAACAGATTGTCAGATATTTATAACTTTAATGTTTTTAAAATATTTTTTTTACAATAAAATACATTAGCTTTGTTCTTGCTGTGTGTTGCTAAGATATTCTTCTTGGTACACTACAAAATCGTATCATTAAGTTGAATATAACATTTCTCCTCCTTCTGCCACTCACCATTCCTTTCACTGCACACCCAGAACACGTTTCAAGGGATTTCTTGGAAACATGAAACGCCACACAGTTAAAGAAGAAGAAGAAGAAGAAAAAATGACGAAATTATAATTTCTTGAGCTAAAATGTAACTAAACTAGTATTGACAAAATTCAGAACCCCCTTTATTCACTGGGTGTTAAAAGAGATGAGAGCATTGGAAAAAGAGAAAAGCTAACTTCTCTTTCTCCTCCCCTTCTCTCTCTCAATATAAATTATGTGGCACAGGTTATAAAAGTAAACGGGGTCGGGGAGTAAAAAAACCGACCGTCAGAGAAGGAGAAAAATGAAAGGAAAAGAGAGGAGAATGTTGTTTCCTTTTTGGTAAGTAGTTTATGTTTATCTCTGTCAAGCAGACCAGTTTAATGCCTCTTCCTTCTTTACCCGTAGACTAATTTCTTATCCAAATAAATTAATTTCATTGCTGCTAACGTTTTTTCTTTCCCCTCTTTTCCGATTTTTCCTTTGCATTGATCTCCGTACCCAGCATCAATGACAATTCTCTTCTTCTTCTTGTCATTCTTTTAATAACAGCACATGTACCATTCATTCATTCATTCATTCATTCATATTCACTTGTTCTTCAACAAAACATTTAACTCTATCATTCATAATATCGTTCGTTACGTTACTTAACACATATAGCACTTTATTTTGGTTTTTTGAGTTGGCGAAAAATGGATGTTAAATGCTCCGATAATATAGATGGCTGTATTCATTTTCTTAAATCTTACTCCTAAACACTTGCAGCTGAGAATTATGGAAGAAGCAACACGTACAGCCGCTGCCGCCGCCGTCGTGCATAAGGTGGCATCTTTTCCAAACCTGTTAATACCCTTGTAAAGTTGATATATACACTTCAAGAGAAATTGTTTTTAATTTTTTAATTAAGATACAGGCATACCTGAAAAACATTGGATGACAATTCAGTTATGCATGACAATTTTTACTTCTTTTGGAATCAAATGTATAATTAAAATAAAATACGCAACTAACTACTACTTTCACTAGATCGGATTATTTTTCAAAAATGTAAGAAAAGATATTTTCTGAAATTTGAAATTGATCTTTACTTTTGTAAAAAAAAAAAAAAATTTTTTTTTTTTTTTTTATGACATTGATTTGCAAGTGTTTTATAATCACAGACCTTGTACATAAACAAGAGAATCAAACGAAGCTGACATGGTTTTCTGCTAATAGAACAGGAAGTTGAAAACACTAAACAAGGGAGATAAATGCTATTAAAAAGAAAGTCCAAAATATTTGCTTCTTCTTCTAACAAGTCTGCTAAATGCATTTTTAGAAGTATTATTTGCCTAATATTACAAATTGATTAGCATTCTTTAAGTATGTTTTATGTGTATACTGATAATTAATAACAATTTAGAATATGATGATATTAATAAACTCCCAATTTTTTTTTTCTTTTTAAATATCAATCTGTTCGTTTCCCTCCTTAGCCCTCCTAGTCTATATTATGATTTACCCAATAAAACCACAAGACATGTCAAAAACATTATTTTAAATGACATCTCAAGCAATAATTGCAGTGCTTGTGAAGTGCTATTAAAAATAATTGCTGAAGAAATTATTATTAGAAAATTAACAAAATATAAAAAAGACACCACCATGGCAATTGAAATGAAAACATCTGGCGTAAATTTTTGATATATTTTTTTTTATTATTAAATTTATTTTATTCATATTTTTTCATCGGTATTTTGTAAAATGTTTCATCCCTTGGTGTGGGGTTTTTCCTTTCTTTTTTTTAAATTAATTGAACGAGTAATGTTATGTTTTTTCTTTAAAAAAAAAAAAAAAAAAAAAAAGGTGAATTGAATAAACTCGGTTAAAAGAAACAGGAAAAAAATCTAGTTTTTGCTGGTAAAGAAATTTTTTTTTTTTTTTTTTTTTTTTTTTCAGATTTAAAATAAAAAATATTTCGATGGATCGAGTTAATTTTTTAATTCATACTTGCAGCTTCTATAATACCTAGAAAAGAAAATAATAAAAAACGTAACGTCATAATGATTTTTAAAACTCTAGAAAATCATTTAAATAAATTTTAAAGGTATCATTTACTCTCTTTCATTTATTATGATCATAACAATTAACCCAGATTTACCTCAACAAAGCAAAACAAAACCATGCAAAAATTTAAAAAGAAGAAATAAAATGAAACTTAAAGCTTTTTCTTTCTTAATGATAGGAAACTTATTAAATAATAAGAAAATAAGCTATGAAATCAATTATACACTTTTTAAAAGATTTTTTTACAACTAAGTATCAAAATGTTGGGGTTTTTTTTGGTTTTTTTGTTTTTTTTTCCAAATCCGTATGAATATATCAATGATTGTGTTAAAAAGAAATTGTAAAGATTTTTTTTTGACAATAGATTACTTTAAATTAGTGCTAAAATCACTTGTAAGACAAGGAAACTTGCTTTTAAAAAAACAACTTTAGTTCCACAGGGGTAGATTTTTAAGGTCATTGAGACACTGCCAAATGTTAGTGTCTGGTTTTAAATCTATAAAGTATTTATTTTGTTCCTTTGGAATAAGTTTCCTGTGTAATTCTTGATTATCTTAAAGTATTTAAGATTTAGGTGAAATGCTTAATTTTTACCAACAAAATATTTTAAGACATATAGCTATTTTCTTAGAAAAAAAAAAAGAAAAACTCTTAAAATATTGCAAAAAATCTTATACAAATTGCAAAAATTATAGTAATATATTAGATATACATATTTGATCTGATACCAGATATTGCAGATTATCTGTCAGGATGATATAACGATATTAACAATTTTTTTATGTAAAAATCTTGAAAAAATTTTGAATGAATGATAAAAGATATTTTCAAATATGTCTGTGGGGATTAAAATAAAAAAAAAATTTTAAATAATAAACTCCCATGAGCCTTCAGAACGGAAGAACCCTCTGAGCATGTGCAGGAAAAAGGACTCACTTCCAACCACAATCTCTCAGCCATTCTGACTTAAACCTAAATTGGGACGAGATACTATTTCTGGACGGAAAGAAATTTCCCATCCATGTGGTGGCTATGACCTATGAATAAAGCCTGAATCCTTTGTCTTTATCTCTTCCTTTTCTTTTCTTCCTTTACAGCGTGACCACCAAATATGATGGGGTTAAAAGGAAACCCTGTGAACATGCGCCAGAAATAACCACCGACCTTTAAACCCAAAACATTAATATACTTGTTACCCCACATGTCCAACATATTACCTGCAAGAGCTTTTTATGCAGCATTTGAGAGCTTTCAAAATAAAATTTCCGTGCTATATAAAATTCATCAACTGATAATTTTGAGGAAGAGTAACTTTGATGAACCATTTGTTGTGCTTCCTTTAACAGGACCAATCAAGTTACAAAGTGATGGATTCATTGAAATAAATATCAAAGATAACTTTGTTACAAGGCATCTCTGATTTTTATTTCACCCTTCAAATTGGTGCTAAGAGAACTGTTATTTTCAGAGAAAATAGTTTAATTTACAGGAAACAAACTTAAAAAACGGTAACCATTTGAAAATTTTTAAAGAAATGTGGTGTGCTTGAAAAAAATAAACTAAACACTTATTGTTAAACTTTGATGGCCTGGAGATATATATATATATATGGTGGACTCTCCTATAGTAAATGATAAATGATGGTCCGTAGTGAGTGATTTGTTTCCTCCCATGTTGTGCATGCTATCAAGAAGACATTTTGTGTTTTCTCGAGTGTGACACTAGCACAGCCTTGTTAGGAACTACAAAGCCACACTAACAGAAGAAGTTTTCTAAAGCGGGAGTCAGATGCTTTTGCTTTAAAGTTTGACAGAGTTGATCACAATGTTTCAATCTATTTTCTTCAAAGCTCTTTAATTTAGCGAAAAATGTCTTATGCCATCATATATATGTGTATGTTCGTGTGTGTGTGTTCGTGTGTGTGTATGCATATGTATAACTGGAACTAAATGCAGGAGCTGAATGGTGGTTAATTTTGCTATTTAATTTTTATTTTTTTATTTTTTTTTAATATCGCAAATTTGGATAACCAGATACTGCAATATCCAACTTGATACAAATTCCAGCCCATTTATATATATAAAAAGTGTTGTTCTGGTTCCAACGGGAGAAAATTCAATATTTTATAAAAAAGGAAGGTCCGCAAAATGTATTTTGTTCTCAGAAAAAATTTTTAATTCTAAAACAAAAGAATTTTAAAAAATTTCTGAGAACAAAATACATTTTGCGGACCTTCCTTTTTTATAAAATATATATATATATATATACACACAAGAAAAAACTTTTTTTTACCAGTATAAATCAAAATAATTATATCTTTATAACAACTTGTTTTGAAGGTATCCAACTTTTTGAATTTTTTTGTTTGCATATTATGTCTTATAATTATATAATTTTATTTTGTCCTTTTACATCAGAGTTGTCATTATCATACAATGAATTCACCAGTTTTCTCAGCAAAAGTTTTCTTTTTTCTTCTTTTCCATTGTATCATGCGCAGTAACAGTTTGTTCAGATTCTAGCAATTCATATCTAGAATTCTTTCTGAATCAAAAATGATAAATCTTTTTCTTTAAATCTTTGGGTTGAATCATCATCCTTTTTCTTTCCTTGGCTGGACACTTTTCCTAATTGCCAACACAAGCTCCAGTCTCTTTTTAGAGTTTTTGACTTCCATGATTTTGTTTGTAGTTTATCCGAGTTAGATAACCTTTTAGTTCTATCTTTTGTCTATCATTCTCACAATGTCATTTGCCTAGTTCCATTTTGATTTGCTAATGCTTTCAATAATGTCTTTTCTTGTATTTATTGTACTGTCCTTTTGTCTCTCCAAGTTTCTTCAGTTTCTGTGATGGTAGAGCCGGCTCCAATCAACAAATTCACTTGTGGTGAATTCATGGAAGGAATAACAAGGGAATATGAAATTCACAATTGGTCCCCAAACCCCACATGCATATCCCAGTCAAGAGAAGGAGATGCCCTTGTTTGCCACAGATTTTCCACAGACGCAATGACAAGTATATCAAAAGACATAAATTCCAGACAATAATAGGGATGCCCTTTGGATTTTTTTAAGAGCCCCTTTGCCCGGGTTATGGTCCTAATACCACTGTGTGCCAGACCTGTCCACCTTGTGTGACCTTATCAGGAACTTAAGTTCCTGATGGAATGGCTCTGGCACTACTAAGTTTACATGGCCCTGCCGCAATGAGGAGGGGTTGGATTTTAGAAATAATGTTCTAGATATAGCAACACCAGCTGTTTCGTTGATTGTGTTGGACATTGCCAAATTCCAACCGTAACCGGTTTAAATTGCAATTTCTCGCGTTTTACAGGTCCAAGCTTTAAAATATTTATATGGTTGAAAGAGAATAAAATAATCTTTCTAAATATGTAATTTTTATGTGTTTTTATCTATTGCATTATTTTTTACAGCGAGTTAAAACAGTATTTTTCTTCAAACAGCTAGAAATTCATAATACAAGTTTTTTTCTCCAGACTAAAATTCACATGGTGATTTCTTTCATAATATCAAAGTGGCTAATCTTTATCAATATTCTTGAAATTTTACACTTAATTAGCACACACCTTAAAATACAAGCAGGAACTTGTTTTTTTTTTTTTTCCAACCTTTGGAAGCAAAAATATGATAGACAAAAGTTGATGGAGAATTCTTCAAAAAGTATAAGATAAGCAAAACACTATATCACTAATAGAAGATAGTCTCAGAATTATTTTCATTTATAACATGTAACATTAGGATGTTGCTTAATCGTCAGGGTTTTATTTTAAAGGTTCAAATTTTGAAGAAAAAAAAAACTTAATATTAGTCGTTTTTAATACGTAAACAAACCCCAGCATGCGTTAGATTTCGAACCTAAATCACTTTAAATGGCAATTTATCGGGTATTTTTTATCCAGTCTTTAAAATATTTATATGGTTGGAAAGAGAATAAAATAATAGTTTTTTTCTCAGAATAAAATTTATAATAATTTATTTCGTAAAATCAAAGTGGCTAATCTTTGTCAATATTCTTGAAATTTTACACTTAATTAGCACACACCTTAAAATACAAGCAGGAACTCGTTTTGTTTTTTTTTTTGCCAACCTTTGGAAGTGAAAATATGATAGACAAAAGTTGACGGAGAATTCTTCAAAAAGTATAAGATAAGCAAAAAAAAAAGCACTATCACTAATAGAAATACTCTCAGAATTATTTTCATGTATAACGTGTTATTTAGATGTTGCTTAACTGTCAGGGTTTTTGTCAAAGTTTCAATTTTGGAAAAAAACAACTTAAAATTATGAGAAATGTAAACAAAACTCAGCACATGCAGACCGGCTTAGTGTAAAAACATATGTAAATAGGTAATCTATTTCTTGTATGTAATTCTACCTAAGCATTTAGAAATGTATTCTTAAGTTCAAAGTGATTTTATATATTTAAATCAATATTATATATGTGTATACATGCAGTATAAAAATGAAAATGCTAAATAATCTTGTGGTAAACTTTAGAAAATAAACTTATTATTTAAATAATTAGTTACAGCATAGAGATACATACAATTTGAGTGCAGAATCAGAAAGAACATACAATTTTACATAAGAATGCCAGTTTTATCAAAATTTCTCAAAAAATAAAGAAATGGTAAAGAAATTACTGAATTTCTTGTTCTGAATTGGTCCATGATTTGACATTTTTTAACAAAATCATGTCCACTTTTGTACCCCCAATTTCAGGGCTTTAAATTCTCATAACTTTTGAACCACTGGGGATATTTGCATAATTCAAACAGTTTTGAACTCCATTTAGTTTACACAGCTCTATTTAACTAATATAATTAAATAACAATAACCTCAAATAAAAAAATCAACTGGGAATGCTACTAGATAGGCGTTAAACAAAGAGTGATGTTGAACATAGTCCTTTTATGAGCATATTGCATTATTCTTAGTTTGAAGATGATATTTTTTGTCAGGTTCCAAGTCTTTAATCTGTATGTAACTGTTGGTAAAATAGATCTAATTTGGGTAAAGACCGACCCAGTTTGATTCTGCTTCTTTTTTTTCCTGCTTTTTTTTTTTTAGCTGCCATGACTCATAAGAATTCAGCAGATAAGCAACACCAGATAATCAGGATTTAGATTTTTTCATTTTATCTTAGATGATTTGGATGGTCTCATTTTTAACCCAAGGGTGTTGCAAGATGATAATGCTGGGTAGATTAAGGAACAAGAGTATTATTATACACACACACATACTTGGTTTAGTATCTTCATTTTGGTTATTATAGTTTATAATAGATTTTAGCCATTGATACAGGCTGGGTGGTTGAGTTTTATGGCATATCAACTTATTGGGTCATTTTATGCCAAAGACGTTTGTGTTATTCTTTCTTCATGGGTACTGAATTTAAAAAAAAAAATTTTTACTCGTTTTTTAAAAACACATTTTGGCAAACTCATTTTTTTTCCTATTTAATCTATAGATTGGGACCCTAACAGGTACTACCACTCTGGGTTCCACCGCCTTCTAGCACATATAGGATAAAAAGGGTTGGGTTTTGCCATAAGGGCAATAAGGTTTAATAATAATAATGAAATTTATGTGTACAGTGCTCAGGTGCACCACAACTCATCAAAGTCTCATGTCAAGTACACAGAATAATGTAGTGTCAGGAACATGAACAGTTTACAGTAGTAATATGCATGTATGTGTGCGTGTGTGTGCATATTTATGTGGAGAGTGGCATCAGGTATAGTGTCGACGGTGGGCAGTCATATTGGTGCTAGAGCTTGATGTGACCAGCCGATTGTTCAAAGGGGCCTCTCCAACTACCCATTAGTCCAAGTAAGGGCCTAAGTGGAGTGTTGCATGTCATGGACTGCTCATCCATCAGGATTCCATCCTTAAGCATCACAGGTTGCCACCCACAGCCAACAGGTGGCCCCACTGGGAGGGGGTCTTACCCCTCTGCAGAGGTGCAGTCGATGTATTCTAAAGCCCCAGCCAACAGGGCTACATTGAGACAGGTATCTGTCTCTAAGGAGAATTTCAAATCTACAGAGGTAGACTGTCCTCATTTTTCTGTCAATATCTATGCTTAAAGAATATATCCTAGTTTGAAACTTAAGTTCCAGGTAGAGCCTCCCAAGGCAGACAAGTTTGTTACCCAGTGGTATTAGGACTACAACCCGTTAAAGGGGCTTTGGTGAAAATCCAAAGGGCGTCTCCATTATCGTCAGGAATCAACGGCTTTTAGCGTACTTGTCACTGCATCTGAGGAAAATTTGCGGCAAACAAGGGCATCTCCTTCCCTGAATGGGATATGCATGTGGGGTTTGGGGACCGCTTGTGAATTTCCTATTCCCTTGTTACTCTTTTCATAAATTCACTATCTTGTTCAATCGTAATCCAATGAATTTGTTGGATGAAGCCATCTCAACCGACCCAAGTTGAATGCCATCACAACAACAACAGCAACAACAACAATCATAGTCAATTTTTTCCTGATGATGTCTCTTGCACTGAATCAGAATATATTGTAATATCCAACATGGGAACTAAACTCCTGCGACATTGGGGTTATAAAAGATGAGTAGAACATTAGTCTGAGTAGATTCAAATATAATTATCAGCTTACAGGTATTCGCCTCGTACCCCACTTGTATGGGCTCATGGGTGGGAAAGAACAAAAATTGCGTCGATCCCGGTGGCGCCTCAGGTGCTGGGCAATAAACCCAGCCCTGCCCCTTTAAGTCAAGGGGGCGGGTGTTGCCTGTGGGGACAGCCCCCTAGGATCGACATGTATGCTATAGGATTCTCTATTGATATTTAATTCATGACTATTAAAGTAGATCTAAATACATTTTGGAACTAAAATCTGGCACACATTTCTTGTTTAAATGCAATGAACATTCATCAGTGTATAAAGAAACTTGGAATAGTTTAAATAATAATAATGAAATTTATTGTGTACAGTGCTCAGGTGCACCACAACTCATCAAAGTCTCATGTCAAGTACACAGAATAATGTTGTGTCAGGAACATGAACAGTTCACAGTAGTAATATGGATATGTGTATGTGGAGAGTGGCATCAGGTATAGTGTTGGCGGACTACAGGAAGCATAGTGGCTTTGAAAGATTCAGTGCTCCGGCAACCTACAACAGATGCAAGCAGTTTATTCCATGTCTCCGCAATTCTGAGCGTGAAAAAATGTTTCCGAAAGTCATGTGAACAGTGCTGTTTACAATATCTTTTTTTTTTTTTATTTTGAAGGGAGTGTGATTGAATGACATCTATACGTATATAAAGATCAGTTGTGTGTATGTATGTATGTTCGGATAAAACTATGAAAATAAAACAACGAAAAAGTAAATATATATACACATTTACTATCACCAAAATTAGCTTTTGTGCAAAAAATTACAAAGATTTGATTTATATTCATGAAGATATTTAAAATGAAAATTTACATAGTAATAGCATTGAATTCTACTAAGCCATGTTGACAGTGTTTGCCACATAAACAAATCAATATTTTAAACTAAAATTTAGTATTATTTAAAAACCTTAAATAAAAATACAATAATAAATATCAGATATTTCACAACATATAAGTAATCTTTTTCAATATTTTTCATTGCAAAATTTCAATTAGCTATTTTTAATAACTTAAAATAATTTTATGAAACGCCCTGTATTATAACATATTTCTTATTATATTGTTATATGTGATATCATTCCGTCTACCCAGGTGATGCCGCATAGCCCCTTCTAGTAATTAATAAAGATTAAAAAAAGGATCAGTAAATATTAAACAGTCCTTTCAACATTTTTCTCACAAATTTTATATCTACAGTTTTTTGAACAAAAATTATCTGGAATTAAAGAACAAACTAACTTTGAACTTTATTTCTAAACACCTAAGATTTAAAAAAAAGATGAATATTAAATGTTTTTGACTAATTTTTTTTGTTTTTGTTTTGTTTCTGCAACATAGATATTTTCAATGCACAAACTTTTCAGTCTCCATTCTTTTCAAGAGCTTCTAGTTTCTTATATGTATGCATTCAGTTATTAATAAACTAGAAGCAGCTACCCAGCATAGAGTTGGGCGGGGTTAAAAAAATCCTTGTGTATTTATTTGTTTACTTTTGAAATTTACAAATGCTGGACATTTTCAAGTAGAATTTCAATGCTATTTCTATGTTTATTTTAATTTTTGAATATCTTTTTTAATATAAATCAGTTATTCATAATCTTTGCACAAAAACTAGACTCAGTAACATTGAGCAAATGTGTATATATATATATTTACTTTGTCATTAACTGTTTTATTTTCATAATTTCCTCTTGACAACACACCAACTGCGCTTTATATATGTATAGATATAGATGTTTCTGAGAAATGTACTTTACTAATATCTTTATAACTTTAAGAGACATTAAAATAAAAGCAACAGTACAAACGAGAAATTCACTTGTCTGAACAAAGATTCAGTTTGTTATATCTGTGGGTTTTTTGTTCTTGTGAATTTTTTTATTTTTTTTTCTTTAGGTTTCCAAATGTTACCATTTATAAAATATGTAGAATATTAACTAATTGTCGATTTGTTTTTATATTTCCAGGTTTCTCTTGGTGACTATTCTGAACCAATCGATTTCCGTCGGAAGGGAGCTAGTGTGAAAGAGCGTCAATTACCGAGTGCTCCACCTTTGGAAGACGTCGATCCTTACAGTGAGCCTTATCAATCAAAACAAAGCTTGGATGCAATTGAAGGTTTGTAAGAATAAAACACACTAAATAATCTTTTAATTTCTCACACAGTTTTTCACTTTTTTAAATATTATCCGTAACAGTAGCACGCAAGCAAAAATGATGATATGAGAGCTTGACTGGTGAAGAAATTGTTTTATTCACAAAATAATACTCGTCGCTTCAACTTCAACTTGAAACTCTTTTTTGCTTTAAATTTGCCTGCTAACATAATCATAGTTGCCGCTATAATAACATGTCTGTCTGCTGGCGGTGTAAAATGGTGAATGTATTTTCACAATAAGACAATTGTGAACAAAGGGAGGTAACTCGCTTTTATTTACATTATCCAGTTTACTAAATAAAAAGGCAATGTCTCTGAAATATTTTCAAAGACATTGCCTTATTTTTAATTCCTATTTCATTTTCATTTGTAACATTCAGTTTTTGAACTATGAAAGATTTTTTCCTTCAGATTTAAATTTTGATTATAATACAAATTATTATATGACAAAATTCCAAGGTCCTGGGTATTATGTTAAACTGCATCTAAATTCTAATTCTAGAATCTGAGGAATGTGGAGTACCCTTTTATCACTATTACTCACAGGTCTACCCTGACCTCGATTGGTAATACCTGTTAGAGTCCCATCTATGAGTTAAATAGATTTAAAAATGAGTATTAAAAGAATGTGTTTAAAAAAAATTTAATACCCAACAAGAATGAATAAAACAAAATGTCTATGGCATAAAATAATCCAACCAACCAAAATTCTAATTTGCATAATTAGCAAACTTTTATTAGTAATTTTAAAATACCAATTATCATTTTATTATCATTGTTAACATTAACATCTCTTACTCAGAACAATTCACATATCCTCGGTAGAAATATCTCATCATCGGAAAGCAATGTTAATACATGCATATGGAAGGCATGGTCTGCTATAAACAGATTGTCAGTCATATGGAAATCTGATCTTACTGACAAGTTAAAGCGACAATTCTTCCAAGCCATAGTTGTATCAGTGCTGCACCACCTGGACCGTAACAAAACACCTTGAGAATAAGTTAGATGGTAGCTGCACAAGAATGCTGCATGTGATCTTAAACAAATCGTGGAAACAACACCCCACATTCTCATTATTCCCAGAGTGGTAGTACCTGTTAGGGTCCTATCTATGGGTCAAATAGATTTGAAAATTATTGATATTGGATAAGAATACTTGAAACCATATAACTGTATGCAAACATATGATTTTTATTATTAAATAGGAATAGTTACTTGAAATCTTATAAATGTGTATAAATTATTAGTATTAAATAGGAACACCATATAAGTAAGTAAAGTTGGCGGAGTGGCCTATTATCCGTATCAGCCGGACAGCGAAGGGGTCTATCCACTTTTCACTAGCACTAAACTGGGAGATTGTTTTTTGCTTAGGTGGAGCACCACACCTACCGTCAGCTCCATACTTTAATACACAGATCAGATTACCCAATCTGTGCTACTCATAAACTGAGTTGGTGGGGACTAGAATCAAACCAGAAACTTTGTGATTCCTTGGTGTGTGCTCTACCGACTGAGTTAAACCAGCACCATAAACCAAAAGTTCTTATCCCTCTGCAGAGGGGTAAGATCCCTCCCCCAATGGGGCTATCTGTTGGCCGTAGGTGGCAACCTATGATGCTTAAGGATGGATCCCTGGTGGCTGAGCAGTCCATGACATGCAACTCCACTTTGGTCCTTACTTAGGCTAGAGAGGTGGTCAATTGGCTGGTCATGTCAAGCCCTAGCACCTATATGATTGTCTCAACCCTATTGCCTTTATGGCAACACCCAACCCTTTTTATCATATATGTGCTTGAAGGCAGTGGCTGTGGGTTATGGTGTCCTGGGTATGACATTAAACTCTATCTGATTCTGAAGTTCTAGGGAATGTGGAGTACCCTTTCATCACCATTACTCCCAGGTCCACTCTGACTCGGAGTGGTAGTACCTGTTAGGGTCCCATCTATGGTTAAATAGAAAAAATGAGTTTAAAAACATGTTTAAAGAAGATACTGAGTACCCACCAAGAATGAATAAAACAAAAAAGTCTTCGGCATAAAATAACTCAACAAGGGTTCACATGCCGTAAAATCTAACCAACCATCAGAGTTATTCCTTATATCAGACCAGTTTCCCGACTAAAGCTAGAGATCTCACTCTGCCCTATTATTTTACCCATAACTTGGAGAAGAAAAGGTGAATATATGCTCTTTCCTAGGGCATTAGCATAAAGTGACACTTTTCCAACTATATCTGCCCTTATAGCACATCTACCTCCATGTGAATGATTGTTAAATGTGACTTTTTTTTATAATGAATTGATTAATAAAGTCTTTTTTTTTCCAATTCTAGAATATAAAATCAGTAGAAATATATTTTGTTTTAATTATTTTTATTGTTTTATTAAATAATAATGTTCTTTTTGTCTGAATTTTTTAGATGAGGCTTGATAATTTGTATTATTTGTATTTTTTAACTTGTTCTCATTTTATTGTTATATACACGTTTCAGCTGATATGCCCTCCGGCCTTCTTTAGGTGTTTCTTGTTTGAATTTTTGAGATGAGGCTTGATAATTTGTATTATTTGGATTTTTCGGTCTATTGTCCTCATCTTTAGTGTTATATACACAATCTTGTCCAAGAGCAATAATAACATAGAATACTTAACATAGCTTAACACTTGTACCCAGTCATGGTTAACAGAATGAGAATATTCTACCCCGTGGATTGAATAAAGGTTTCAGTTTGAAGTTCTATGAAACCTCCCGAGTTCAAAGAGAAGGTTCCTGAGACAAGAAACACCTGAAGGAGGCCAGGGGCACATTGGCTAAAATGCTGTGTATATAACAATAAAGATGACAATAGTCTGAATAATCCAAATGATCTTATTATAATGAAGATTATGTAACTGTCTGTAACCGAAACTACGTCACGATTTCCTTAGTTATTTAAGTTATATTCTCAACGATTATAAAATATTCATTATTTAATCTTAATTAGCATCTTGTTTATCATCGATGTCTCTATTAAAGTCTAGCTGAGTTAGATTTGCTGCCAATATTATTAATGCATTTAAAATCCTGAAATATGTGTTATATATCTCTAAGAAATAAAGATTTACATAGTATATGGTCGAAATAATTTGCATAATGATTTTAACAAAACTGAGTTTATTAGATAATTGTTTGCTGTTACTGATTTCTAACACTATTATGTTATTCTCAAATGTATTAAAAACAAACCTATATAGAAATCAATTAAAATAACATTGAAATAAGTGTAATATTTTTATATTCGTTCTTTAGTTTTGTTAGTCTTTTTAATTTAATATGATATTTTATTACATTAAAACTTGAATACTTGTGCCCATTGGAGGGTGCATACTCTTGCAAGTATAAATAATGTTCTGTTTTAATGATTTCAATACAATCTCTCTGTGTTCTCTTTTCAGCCTTAAAGAGACAACAAAGTATGCCAAATGAACCAGAAAACTTTGATTATGAACTTGCTAAACCTGTGTTTGATTTGGCCGATACAAGTGGCACCACCTCAGGAAACCAAACAGATGGCACAGCTGGTAATATACATGATGGAACAACTGTTGAAAATAGTCCAGCACATGGTCGTAGAGTGTGTAATACTCCTTCAAAACTCCCTTCAGAAGGTTCACCTGGATGTATGAGAGGACAAATTGTTTCACTTCCCAAACTTACTGATACTTCACCTTGCAGTAGTCGTGATTTTTCCTCTGGCGGAAACGCTCCCTTGTTATCTTCATTACAGGTAAATTAACCGAATGATCCATTGTTTATTGCTGTTTGACTTTGATCACAGATATTTTTTGTTGATACTTTTCACCTTCTTTCACCTCATTTAAACAAAATTTTACAGATTATAAATCTT
Organism: Doryteuthis pealeii; assembly: GCA_023376005.1. Taxonomy (NCBI): domain Eukaryota; kingdom Metazoa; phylum Mollusca; class Cephalopoda; order Myopsida; family Loliginidae; genus Doryteuthis; species Doryteuthis pealeii. The sequence goes on along the minus strand of CM042140.1, from coordinate 21,731,239 downwards.
ATACATTGAAGTAAACATTACAGCTATGGTTTATCATTGCTCCAATTAAATCTATATACACAATATGTATTCTCTCTTTCTTACACACACACACACATATATATATGTATGAATGAAAAAATAGCTTGATAAATATTGGTAAATTTTTGTTAATCCCAACTAGTTTGGCCTAAAGCCATCATTGGGGGTGTTTATTTCAAGACTGATAGTCTTACAATTGCTAGGGAAATGGTGTGTATGAAAATCAAACTTTTTTATAATAACATTTCATTTGAGAATAATGAGAAGTTTGGTTTTTCAAATTTGAAAATAATTAGCTTTTTTTCTCTGAATTTGTATTATTTGGATTATTGTCCTCATCTTGTTATCTATACAACGTTTCCGCTGATGTGCCCTCTGGCCTTCTTCAGGTATTTCTTGTCGAACTCGGGAACCTTCTCTTGGAACTCGGAACTTTCTTGTTCAACTCAGGAGCCTTCATGTCGTAATCGGGAGCTTTCACGAAACTTCGACCCAAACTCTTTATTCGAATCACGTCATGGTTAATGGAATGAGAACAGTTTACCCCTGTGGATTGAATAAATAGTTCAGTTTGAAGTTCTGTGAAGACTCCCAATTAAAAGATGAAGGTAGCCAAGTTTGACAAGAAACACCTGGAGAAGGCCGAAGAGCACATCGGCCGAAACGTTGTGTAGATAACAATAAAAATTAAGACAATAGTCCAAATAATCCAAATAATAGGAAGTCTGTATACAAAAGTTAATGAGTAATGAGAATATTTTTAAGTAATTTATTTATTATCATTTTAATATTCTTAATATAAAAGTTAATGAACAATGATTAGCATTAGATTCTTAAAATTTTTTGTTTTGTGGTGTTAAGGTTTCTAGACATAATATCCATCCATCTTTGTGGTTTTCTAGAATTAATATTTTTGATATATTAGAAGTATGATGCAATTTTAAAATTTTAGCTATCATTATCATAATATGCACCATAGAAATTTTATTCAGTTAAACTCAACCGTCCAAACACTTCCATCAACTTAGCTACATATCGATACATACACTCATGAGACAATTCCAAACCTGTTATGTAATAACACACACACACACACACACACACACACACACACACACTTTACAAGATGCCATATTTTATTGTTATTCTATAGTTATTTATTTTGAAAATTTAATCTTAAAAAATATTTTAAGGGCTCTTAAGCAATAAACAGGGTAGTAATAAGTGGGATATCAATGAATTTATTTTTTTATTTTTCTTGTGATATTTTGTAATTCCTTAGCAAAGTACATGGAGTGTTTATATTTGTCACGAGGTGTTGATAGATCTCAATCGATTAAAATCCAAAACCTTTCACTAGTCGTGTACCCTAAGCGACTCTTATAAGGCATGAATTCTCCGAGAAAAAAACAAGGATCTCCAGGGAAAAATATGGAACAATAAGTAAAGTTTTCCTTTTTAAGAAAAGAAAAACTCAAACGAATAGAAAATTGAACAGGTAATAAATAATTATTTTATTTATTAAAATAATTATTATTATCTTTTCACAGACAAAACATACAGCAAAATTAAAAGTTCATAGTGTTTTTTTTTTTTTTTGTTTTTTTTTTTTAGCGTCTTGGTTTTTAACTGAAATTTTCTTTCCTCTCTTTTTTCCTTTAAATAAAAATTGTCCTTCAACGATATCTATATTTTTCAAAACAGACAACAAAACAGATATCTTTCTTTTTTTAGTTCAGTTTTTCAGTTCGACAAATAAACTTTTTCCTTTTCTTTTCTTTTGTTAACTTCTCCCATTTCTTTTTTGTCTATCAAATAACTTATCTTCTGCTAAAACCTCCATTTATCTTCATCATAAACTTCTCTTCTGATTCTGTCTTCATCTCTTCTGCTAAAAAAAAAAACCTCCGTCTCTGTTCGTTGGTACCTCTAGTCTGACTAATTCCTACTTTTTTTTTTACCCGCCGTTTTTAAGCTGTCTTTCAATTGTTTTGTTTTTTTTTTTTTCACAACTTAGTTAATGGCAATATCGTTTTATTTACGTATTTTGCGCTTCTATTTGTTCTGGTCAAAGGGCGACAACTCGTTCGTTTTTCAATTCAAATTACATTTTTTTTTTTTTTTTTCAAATTACATTTTTTTAAAAGAAAAAATGGATCAAGTAACCAATTTCCAGTTGTTTGTTAACAGACGAGTTTTAGACATTTTTTTTTTTTTAGTTGTTGTTAGTTCAGTAGGATTTTTTTTTTAAATTATAAAACTATAAATGAAAGACACTTTACTGTTTTTTTTTTCCTACCTTTCAATTACTTTATTCATTACTTCCAATTATATCTTTTTCTCCTTCACAACTGGCACTTTCTATTGTTATAGATTTCATCTGTTGTAAATTTTGTGTTTTTATCAATTATTGTATTTCTATTTATATATCAGTTTATTATTTTGGAATTTCTGATTTTAAATGTTTGAAAAGTATCAATTAAATTGTGCTCTTTTTGTTTTCTATGCAGGCTGCAGATCGACAATACTCTTCCGAACCGGACAGTCATTCTCAATCCTCCACCTCATCCCATCCAAGCAGTCCAAGTGGAATGACTGTAGAACCCCTTTCAGAATCTCCACCTGTACGAGAAGTAACAATGGAATCTCAAACATATGAAGAACCGTGGGATTCTGAGATGCGTAAGAGGCAGCTAGAAGAGCGAGTGTCAGCAGCCGGCTTTCATTCAATGCCATCACCGACGTCGGGCGACAGTCGGTTAAAACCTCAACTTGGTGGTGGCAGCAATTACGAAGAACCATGGGATCTTGCCAGGCGTCAAAAGTTATTGCAAGAAAAATTCAGTATGGCTGAGAAGAGTAACTCAATTGGTAGCTGCTCTGCAGACTCTGACTATCTTGAACCTCGATCAGTACGAAAACAAAGCACTGGGGGGATGTACGAAGAGCCCTGGGACTCTATGGCAAAACAGAAGCAGCTGGAAGAAAAACTTCAAGCTACACATATGAAAACTTCTCCTAAGCACCAACCAAGTGGTGCTGGCACTCCACCAGGAGGCGAATCTGGACAAAGCAATTATGAAGTGCCATGGGATTCGGGGGAAAGGGCCAAAGCAATTAATGATTTAATGACTGGTAAGTAATTTATTTGACTCAAACAAATAACTTAACAGTCATGCTGGCAGTTAAATTCTTATATAGATTCCCACCTTTTATGACTTTGGTGGTCACTAACAAAAGTTGTATATATCACTAAGTAAAGAAGGTGGAATGGCCTATCAGCTGGTTAGTGAGGGAGTCTATCCTCTTTTCGCTAGCGCTAGACCAAGGAGATCGTTATTGCATCTGAGGTGGAGCGCCATACCTACCATCAGTTGGTTATTTCATCCTCCATTTTTATCCAGTCTAACCATGACATTTTATATTGAAAGACTTTTCATCTGGAAGGTAAAGTCGAAAACTGGAGTTTATTTGTCTCATACCCCACCTGTATGGACTGGGCACAAGGCTCCGTTTTAACGTGGGCCCACCCACAAGCCGAAGCTAATGGGTGGGAGAGAACAAAAATTGCGTCTATCCCATCGGCATTCCCCTCAAGGGGGTGCCTCAGGCGCTGGGCAATAAACCCAGCCCTGCCCCCAAAGGGGCAGGTATTGCCTGGAGGGACGGCCCTCTGGGATCGACGCTATTAATTTAACACCTTCCCAGTCCAGAGGCCGAAGCTCACTGGACCCCGCCCTGAAGGACGGTTTGGAGTCGAAAACTGGAGGCCAAAATAGTTTACTTCCAGTTTGAAATTTTGTTAATTCACTTCTGTAGTCACAGCTTAAGAATTTCAAAGAAAGTGTTTCTTTTAATTTGGAATAAATTCTACCATTATTCAATTGAAGTAAGTATAAGATCTATTTATTTTATATCCTTCGGACTTGACTATATTATTTCACATTTATTGTAAAAAAAATTAAAACTTTTTTGGTTCAAAATTCACTTCTGAATAAATGTCATTTAAGAATCTTCTTGATCTTAAAATCTGTAAAATTTTAGAAGAATATAAGTAGAATAAGAAAAGATATATTCTTTCTGTTTGAAAATATTTCTAATTAGAATAAGAAAAGATAGATATTTTCAATATCTAAAAATTTCAAAAATATCGAATTATTAAATTTATTTATATTAACTGTATGTAACAATATTCTTAAGTGACCTTTAGATTAATTTTGTAATATAAAAACAGTAAACACAAATTACTCATAAAAAAATTAGATTTTATCATTATATTTGTTTTTATATACAACAATAATATAAAGAAAAATATCAAGATAACTGTGGTAAAAACACAAAATAAAAACAAGATAGATCTTTATTTGTTAAAAGCACTTGCAAAAATATGCACCCTCCGCCGGGCACAAGTATTTAAGTTTTGATATAATTAAATTATTGAATTAGAAACACTAATGAAAGTAAATATGAATGCAAAAAAGATTACTTATTTTAACTTTATTCTAATTGATTTCAATATATAATTATACATAGGATTGCTTTAAATATGTTGAAGAATAAAACAATAATATTAAAAATCAATATCACCAAGTAATTATTTATTAAACACAGTTTTGTTAAAACCGGTTTGCAAATTATTCACACCATATACTATGTAAGTATTTATTTCTTAATGATACATAAAACACATTGCGGGATTTAACATTAATGATATTGGCTGTTTTGAGGTAAATCTATCTTACCTAGACCTTAATAGAGACATTATTAATGGATAAGATGCTAATAAAAAATAATGATTTATTTAATAACCATTGAGTATATAATGAAAATAACTAAGGGAATTGTGACGTTGGTGGTGACATAGTTTTGGTTACAGACAGACAGACATATAATCTCTATTATATACAGATTAAAACTTTATGATGAATTTGAATTTTTTGCATCATGCTAATACGCAAAAAAAAATGTTTATCAATAAGCATATTTATTTGCTTTTAGAGAATATTAAATCAATTTGAAGTGAAAAGGGTTAAATAAAGTTAATTTAATATTTTTCATTTAAAATTTAAGTGAAAAATGTTAAATTAAATTTGAATTAGAGACCAAGAAGATTCCTAAATGAGAGTTTTTTTTTTAGTAGTGAATTTCAAACCAAAAAAGTTTGTTTTTTACAATAAATGTAAAAAATAATATAGTTATGTCCAAAGGATATAAAGAAATAGATCTTATACTTTCTTCAATTGAATAATGATAAAAGTTATTCCAAGTGTAAAAGAAAAACGTTCTTTGAATTTCTACAAGCAAAGTAGTGAAATCTCAAACTGGAAGTAAATTTTCGGCTTCCAGTTTTTTTTACTGAGTAGACCTTTTAATAAAAAAATTTAAAAAATGCCATACATATCCATACCAAATAAAACCTTTGATCAAATTCTCAGTTTATAGTCAACTAATTTATATACTTACTTCAATTGAATAATGGTAAAAGTTATTCCAAAATACTTTCTTTGAAATTCTGAAGCTGGCTACAGAAGCAAACTAGCGAAATCTCAAATCAAAAGTAAACTGTTGGCCTCCAGTTTTCGACTTTACCTCCCCAATGAAAATGGCTTCATTATAGAACAGGCTGATTGTAACATAGAAGGATAATTATCAAATAACTTTGTTTTGTATGTGTAGTTAATTCCTTATATTTATTGGTAAAAAATTTTCATTCTACACATTGATAAAACAGACTTCTTTACATATTAATAAAAAAAATTATTTATTTTTTTATAAAACAATGTAATCTGTAAATACTCTGACAGATTACCAAATAGATTGGAAAAAAAAACACATAAACACTTTCATAACTTTGGGAATATCATAAATTGTTCAGATAATTGAAATTCTTTTTTAGTATGATGAACTATTCCTGGTATGTTAATTACCATCCTCATAGTTAAAGACAATATATTTACCTTTTAAAGAGACAGAGAAATTATCTGACAGAAATATTTTGTTTTTGTAATAATTTTATATTAATATGTAGGTGCTATGAGCCTTAAACTTACACAAAGTGTTTCAATTATCTGAACAATTTCTGATATATATATGTCACTCGGATTCCATTGCCAAACCCATAAATCAAATACATAAAAAAAAGAAGATAAAAAAGATCATTTTTAACTGATAAGAAAATATCTTGTTCTTATACAAACTTCATACTCAACATCATACAGAATGGAATTTGAAAACTTTTAAAAATTCTAATTCCTCTGAATTCTTGTAAACTTTGCAAATTTATAATTAGTATTGAATTCAAATGATTTAAAAAAAATGTAAATTGAATCATTAAAAAATATTTCAATATATTCATTCCAATTCTACACTTCAAGTAAATTTATTTCATTTTATAGGAAGAACTTATGTTTACTCACATGCAAGATTTTTTTTACTCCAGAAAAAAATTATTAAAATTCTGTTTTACTTCAATTAAAATAATCAGTCAGGTTAAACAGCCATTTTAGTGGAGAATTTAACAAACATTTTATTTACATATTAATTTTTATTAATGTTAAATGACAGCTCATTAAAATTAAAATATTCATAATCAATGAGATATATATATAAAAAAACTGATAATATATATATATATATATATATATATATATATATATATATATATATATATACACACTTACAAAAAAAGAAAAACTTAACAAACTGTCATTTGGCTATTATAAAATTTATGAGCCTAGTCCCATCAGATAGCTTATTACATAAAGACTGAGAAAAACTAGAACCTAGATTTTAGCTTTTCTCAGTCTTTATGTTATAGTTTTTCTCAGTTTTTATGTAATAAACTATCTTGATGAGACTAGGCTCATATTGAGTTCTGGTCGAAATAAATTTATAATAGTCAAATGACGGTTTTATTAAGTTTTTCCTTCTTTGAAAGTATAAATGTTGCTCTGTATATGATTAATTTATTAGTTATTATACATTGAGCTCTCTAATGGATTTGTAAAAATCCTTGTATAAATCTATAAGTTTATATCAACATGAGCATGCATTGTGGATGTACAGGAGATATTGATGATACCAAAGAGAATTATCCCCAACATACCAGTCAATTGAATACTTTTACCTATATATATATATATATATATATATATATATATATAAAACCTTTTTAAAATTTTAGTTTATAAATATAAATTTAAAAAATTCCAAAGGAAAATATATTTGTTAAAAAATAAGAAAAGATTTTTATCCAATGAACATAACTAGGAAGTTGAAACTTTTTTACCTTTTGACCAGAATGGATTCAACACCAGGGATGATCCCTCCTACATACGTGCGAGTTGTTCATGGAATTGTCTCTATTTTATTTTTTGGGGATACCTCAGACAAAAGGGACTGACCCTGGTTTTACCCCATTTAATATATAAATTGTCCAAGGGCGATAATAACATAGAATACTTAACATAGCTTAACACTTGTACCTGGTCATGGTTAAAGGAATTGATTTTTGTTTTTGTTTTTTTTATACAGATATTTTTTAAATGTTGAAGATAATTCTTTTATACAAGGAATAGTTGATTTGAATTCTGACAAGTAATAATCACATAATACTAGTTACTTTTATTTTTTGTTAGGGCTTTAGTATTAATTTCAATAATAGGTATTGGTGTATTAACATATTAAATTCTAGAGGTTCAAAATTAGAGTTTAATATTAATGTATTTGCCAAAATAAGTTTTGTGCTCAAGTTTATAGAAAACATCACAATTTTTATGGAGACCAAATCTTTGTATTTTTACATCAATTACTTACAATTTGGCTTGAATCCATTTTAATTCTTGATTCAAAAATCAACTTGGATAAAATATGGTTTTAGTTCCACAAAGCAATAATATTAAGATATACTAGCAAAAGAAAAAAAAAAACTCTGTGTAAAAATTAATTTTTGAAAGATATTGCCTGAGGGGGTGGGAGTTAAAAATCCAATGCCAGAGAGTTTGTACTATAAGTAAAATCATCAAATTCATTAAAGGAGTAAAAAAAAATAAAACAATTTGAAATGGAAACTTAGTTCGGATAACTTCAAATATATATTAAAATAAAACAAACTATATATATAGGCATGTATTTATTAAAACTTGTTTTAAAAAACAATGAGGATCATCTAAGGTTGCATGCTCAAATTTTGAGTGTATTCTTTCTATGTTATGATGATTTTGGTATGGATGTAAGCAGTGACGTAGTTTTGATTACAGACAAATAGAGACTGAATCTCCATTCTTAATAGATGTGAGTGTTTATGAGAGATAATTTGATTATTTTTCCTTATTTTTAATCCAGGTCGAGCATCTGAGTACCGCCCGATGTCCTCTCCACCATCAGAAGCCCCACCAAGTCCATCCCACAAACACAGAGGACACTGGGTGAAGCAGCCACGCCCACAATTAGCAAAACAAATGAGTGACAAAACAGAGGCATTTGACCCCTCAGCTCCATTGTCAAAACAAAAGTAAGTGAAATCCTATCTTTCTAAATTAAAGTGAAATTTTTCCACAAATGAATTGTTTCATTTGTATCTGAGTAATTTGTAATTATATTAACTAGCAGGACCTGTGGATATACCACAGTATGATAATCTAATTATTACAATGTTTGATATGTATACTTAAGAGTTATCGCAAAATAGTTCAATATGTAAAAAGTATAATAATCTTGATTTAACTCTCTCATTCACCCTTTTTTTAATTTCTTTCTTTTCATTATGTTCCATTGAAACAGATTAGCGTTACTGATAGTTTTTCGTTCTGCAGGGTGTCTAGCCACCCTCCTTACCAGACAAAATCCGTGGGGTTACAGGTTTAGTCACTGAGGATCCAACTATGAAACAGTATTGGGTTACATAGTACCAGTAGCGCATTGAGCAACTTGACACAGTATTATTATAGTGGTATTAGGTTCACAACCCAGCCAAAGAAACTCTGGCAAAAATCCAAAGGGTGTCTCCATCATGATCAGGATTCAACGGCTTTTGGTGTACTTGTCACTGTGTCTGTGGAAAATCTGGTAAACAAGGGTATCACCTTTTACTAACTGAGATATGCATGTGGATTTGGGGACTGCTTATGAATTTCCTATTCCCTTGTTACTCCTTCCGTGAATTCATTGGATGGAGCCAGCTTGACCGATCCAGGGTGAATGCCATCACAAAAAACGGAAACAGAAAAGAAATATGAAATATTTCCTGTTTTGTTCCATTTCAGAATTGTCTGACAAATTGTATTCTATTTTTATATGAACTAGCAAGAATACCCGCTTTCCACCGGGTGTAAGTATTCAAGATTTAATGTAATTTAATATATCAAATTAAAAAGACTAACAAAATTGAATAAGATTACATTTATTTTAATTATATTTTAATTGGCTTCTAAATCACTTATAGGATTAATTTTAATACGTTGGAGAATAAAACAATAATATTAGAGATCAATAACACTAAATAATTATTTATCAAACGTGGTTTTGTTAAAACCAGCATACAAATTAACCACACCATATATTATGTAAACCATTATTTCTTAGTGATATATAAGACACTTTGCAGGATTTTAAATGCACTAATAACATTGGCTGTATTTAGGCAAATCTAACTTAGATTTTCATAGAGACATCATTAATAAATAAGCTTTATTCTATGAATTAATGATTTGGGCTACAAATTAAATACTCATTGATAAACTTACGCAATTCCTATGGGTATTGTGATGTAAGCAGTGATGTAGTTTCGGTTATAGACACTGAATCTCTAACATAATAAGATAAAAATAAAAGAAAATCAGGTCATTTATTTAGTCTTTAAAGAAGTTATGATCTTCTTTTCATTATTTGTAGGTGATTTCGATTATACCAGGGGATTATTGTATGTTAAATTGGATATGTGATCATGTCTTAATCCAAATATTTAAATAATCTTTATTTCCTTTTCATTTTCAGATGGTACCATGGAAATATTTCTCGCCTCCAAGCTGAGCAACTTTTACGAGTTTGTCGTGAAGGAAGTTATTTGGTGAGAAAAAGTACCAGCAGTAAAGGAGAGTTCAGTCTCTCAATCAAGTAAGTTATTCACTCAATAATCAATATATATATATATATATATATATATATATATATATATATATATATATATATATAGGATCCAAAGATCCAGAGAAGAAATCTTTGTTACTACGTAGAAGTTTTTTTTTTAAGTGTTTTTAGTTTGCAGAGCTCAATGTGTGCTCTTATTATCAGAGTCACAGAGCAAAATTATATCAGTAAAAATATAACAGAAGATTTAGATTTTTAGCATTATAACCTATTTCAGGAAGACTAGAGCAAATACCTAGCCCTTCCAATCATCAGATGCTGAATGATAAATTCTTTATTATTCTTAAAGCAGTTGAAAACAGATTTTTTAAATTTATTTTTAAATTTTTTATTGTCCTGTATTCCTCTGTGTATATCCCTCTGGAAGGTAATTAGCCGTCGGTCATAAATTAACATCTTGCCCAGTTTATATTTTGCTGTCGGTCATTTAATAGGAGTCTATTCCAGATTCCAACTAAAGACCACCCTTATTTCCCTTTGATTTAATTTATTCCCCTTATCTTCCTATTTCATTCTTTAATTTTATTTTACTTATTCTATTTTTTTTTTATTCAACTACCCATATATGCAAAAAGAATTTCCCAATTACACACACACATATATATATATATAGAAAAACTGTTTTATCTAATTAATTATTTAACTAATTTAATATATATATATGTATGTATGTATGTATGCACATACATACACATGCATACACACATATCTTTGGGAATTGGTCTATCCAATCCTATATCTACATATCCAAACACACCTGAACCCACATCTATATAAGTATATATATATATATATATCTTAATTTACTTGGACGATTAATGTGAGGGTATAGTTTATATTTTAGGGTTAAGTTGGGGTGGATATATTTAATTGTATCTAATTATGTGTCCATATATACATACTCATACATACATATATGTATATATATATGCATACATATACACATGTACATATATCTCTATATTACTCTATTTAAAAAAGAAGGGAGAAATGTTCCTAATTTATTTCGAAGATGGAAACTGCCTTAAGAATAATAAAGAATTCATCATTAGGCATCTGATGATTGGAAGGGCTTTAGGCTATAATGCTAAAAATATGAATCTTCTGTTATATTTTTACTGATATATATATATAAATTTTATATCATTTTTTAAAATACTCTGATTACATTGACCTTTATTGAGAGGTCAATGTCATTTAGGAAAAAAACAAAACAAAAATAACAAATGAATATTTAAACATATGTAATCTTCAGTATCTATTTTCTTTTCTTTCTTTTTTTAAATGTTAATGAATTAAACTCATTTACTATTAAAATGTTAAAATTCTCATTTTAATGAGCATTTTTAAACTTTTGAAATCTGAGCTCATAAAAAAAATTCATTAAAAAAAATAAAGTACAAAATGCATTTCTCTGAATTTTTGAGAATTTGGATTATTGTACTCATCTTTTTTATTGTTATCTGTAAAACGTTTCGGCCGATGTGCCCTGCGGCCTTCTTCAGGTATTTCTTGTCGGACTCGGGGAACCTTCTCGAACTCGGGAATAAAAAGGATGACAATAGTCCAAATAATCCAAATAATACAAAATGCATTCTAACTTCATTGCAGTGCACAGACATCTTTGTTTAAAGCAGTCCTATCCTTTCATTAAAAGGTTGTAACCATTATATTAGGCCTTTTACCGTGTTCCCCCGAAAATAAGACATGGCTTATAATCCCCCCTACCACCCCCAAAATATAACACTAGGGATTATTTTTTAGGGGATGCCTTATTCTTCATATATCAATAGACAACATTACGAAGTAGAAAATTACGAAATATCTAAATAAACAGAAATTATGAAAAACAATCTACATTCATTTACCATTAACATGTTCTTTTGTTCAAAAACTGATTAATGACAATTCATTAAAAAATAATCATATCATCATCCCCTGGAATGTTATTACTCTCAACTAGGGCTTATTTTAAGAGGAGGGCTCATATTAAAATCATCCTGAAAAATATCACTTAGTCTTATTTTGCAGGTAGGTCTTATTTTTGGGGAAACACAGTATTAGTATCTAACATAAAAATTTCCCTGAAATATTGGTTTTACAGTGTATAGTAAAATAACACTTAGCCTGAAATATCACAGTTAAGAATATAATTTCTATTCAATATGCTCTTATTTATGAAATGAATAAATAAAAAAATTATAGATAGTACATGTTGGTATTTTTCCATTTTTTACCAAACTTTATTTTGTTATTTTTATGATTAAATGTTTTTTTTCTTTTTCTTTTTTCTAGGGGATGTAGAAGTATCATGCATATTAGGATAGCCAACCGGAATGAAATGTATATCTTGGGAGAGTTCAGTGAGCCATTCCGAACTGTCCCGGACATGATTCATTATTATGGTTCTAACATCCTACGAATCAAAGATGCTGATCATTTACATTTGCGTTATCCAGTCTCTGTGAACATGGTGTGATGATAAATTGATAATCAAAAATGAAGAACACATTTAATGCCACCTGAGAATTTACAATGACAACGATGAAAATTTGCTGTGCATAATGAAAAAAAGACAACAGAGGTATTCTCTCTCTATCTCTATCTATCTCTCTCTCTCTCTCTCTTTCAAAAATAATGGCTGTGCAATAAGCAATTGTAAAGTTCAATCTGAGAAGAAGAAGTTGGTTTTTTTTTGTTTTTTTTTCAGTTGTGAACTTGTCAACACAAAAAAAAATAACAACTGTTTGTTTGTTCTGTGTATTGGACAGGGAGATGATGATGATGATGATGATGATGATGATTAGTCAGGGGCAGATTTTTTTTTTTGCCTGATACGTTAAGTGAAATGGTTCCACTCCTGAGCTGAGTTATTCTAACTCGGCACACACAACCTAAAAGAAGAAACTGTCTAGGTTGAAACCACTATTGACAATGTTCACATGGCACATGCGCACACGGGGCTCATTTTATTGCTACAAAAAAAAAAAAAAGAAAAAGAAATGTAATGTATATTCAGTTAGTTAACAAAAAGGCAATAAGCAGGAAAGCTTAGATTAATAATATACTAAACATTGCCCATCTCCTTTCTCCTTGAGAAACAAATGCAAATAGAAGTTTTTCTACCTTTTCTTCTTTGTGGTCTGCTTATAATGTTTTCTTAAAACTTCTTGACTAGTCAAATAAGTATGAAGAATCCTCTGTGTTGACAGCATTAAATCTCTTCTCATGTCTCACTTCTTGCGAGAATTCTTATGCTCACATTAAACGTTAAATCTCTTCAATTTCAGATTAAGATTTAAAAGTTCCATGACAATATCTTAGTTTTTTTTTTAAGTTTTTTTTTTTTTTTTTTTTTTTTTTTTTCTCATGAATACAATAAAATCTTCTCCACTTGAAATTTTTCCCATTTAATACCAGCCTAATAATTTCTATTTTGTTTTTCCACATAAATCTGTATACTCTGTATAGTTGAAATTCATCTTCATATATATATATATATATATATATATTATATATATATAATGTGGAAGATGTTTTTTAGCTTCAAAAAGTATCCTATTTCTTGTTTTATTTTACTTATTTTTTTATTATTATTATTATTTTTTTTTTTTTTTTTTTCATTTGAATAGCTTTTAAGATAAAAAAAAAGAAATCTTTATTTGTAAAAAGAGAAAAAAAATTGAGCCCAACTTTGCTGCCCCAATCTGTCAGCGTTTTGGCAAACGTTACTGTTTCCCATTGCTGTGCCATCAAATTGAAATGGTTCACAACTGTTGCTTGTAGTTGAGACTTGTTGACTATCTTAAAAAATGGTGGATAAACATGGATCTGCATTCTGTGCTTAAAGCCAAGTCTCTGCTTACAAACTGTTGTTTCGTTGATTTGCTGACAGGTCTACAAGAGGGATCACTACTATCTATTTGAGATCAAAAAAATGCATTTTCATTGCCACAATGGCTGCTGCGAGTGAGAAACAGACAGACATCTTTAAATTCAGCCAGCATTTTTCTCAAAGATCCTTTATTGCTCATGGTTATAAAGAATATATATTTTCCCAGAAAAAATGCCCAAAAATTATGTAATACGGAAATGGTACGGTTTGAAAATGTAAAATTTTGTGTTTTACTTACAAATATTTTTGTTAAAATTGTTTATTTAATTGCATTTCATTTCTTAATCCTAAGATCAAATTTGCTTACATTTAGGGAAGAATCGAAGAGGAAACCTACAAATGTTCAAGTCCAATTTGATCCAAATTTTAAGCCAATACATGTCATGTGTATGAAGATATCAATATTTTTTATTAATACTAGAATACCAAGTTAAGTTTTTATCAGACTTTCAGCCAGAAAATTTAGCTGGGAAATGTATTCAGCAATTCAGCTAGAAGGACATTCTTCTTCTTGCTTATTCATTTGGAAATGAGAAAACAAAATGGCTGCCAAATTAATTTTGCCTTTACAAGAAGTAAAAAATATAATTAAAATTTGCAAAGAAGACCATTTACAAGAGACAGTTTACTGTTGTCTGCATATTAACTAATATTATTTTTAATACATAATGAGATTTTTTTTTTATCATTTAAGAGAAGCATGCATTTTAACTGGTGATAATGTCTAGAATGTATGTCTTCCTCTTCTAGATTTTCTTTCAGTTTTCTTTATTCTCCTCCCCTGCCCTGTGCACTTCAAAGTCAAAAGAAATAACTTGATATTTCTTATTCAACTTTTTTAAAAAAAATTCTTTTTTTTTTTTTTTTTTTTTTTTTTTTTTTTTTGAGTAGCAGCTCCTTTACTCCAACTGCTCAACTTGAATAATACCTGACAAAAATCATAAGGGGCAACATAGTGTGAAATGTCTTTTCCTCCTCTTCCTTCTGCTTGCATAATGGCAAGTTTTCTCTAACCTTTACCAATATACCCCACTCCATTTCTTTTCAAGTAGTGCCTTCTAATGATGACTTATCTCTGGATGCTGGTAAGTTTACAGTTAACCTCTTCATGTGTTGGAACTTTGCTTCCTTTTGGAAATGATGACACCCAACTGGTTCTCAAATTTGTTTGGCTTCATTCTAATCAACATTTCCCAAATTGCTACTCAGTTTTACATTGGCTATTCATTCAAACCATGGTTATTCCATTTCTTTTTTTTCTCTCTAGTCTTTTTTTTTTTTTTTTTTTTTTTTTTTTCTCAAACCTAAAAGTTGGTAGAATTTCTAGTTTTGAGACTGTTGCCATCAGTAAAAAAAATTCCCATTCAGTTTTTTAGCCTAGCATTTAGGCATAGAAACTGGTTTTGTATAAATATCTATAAGAAAGGCACAACTCTAATTACAGTGATTTGTAAATGACTTATAAACAAAGCTTAACGCAAGACTGCACTAAAAGCTTTTCTCTTTCTTCCTAAAATATCTATTTTCTTATGGCTTTAGTTTTCCTCCTCCTCCTCCTCCTCTTTTGAAATCCTTCTTGGGTGTTTAAATAAATACTTAATGTAGGATTTGTTCTCCTCAAGTTTTTACCTACATTAGAACCCCTCTCTCTCTCTCTCTCTCTCTCTCTCTCTCTCTCTAATAGAGCCATTCACTATCTCAAATTCAATCTAATCTATAAGTTTAACTGGGTTTGAGTAGCAAGCTAGCTCTATGAAATTGATATAAATTTACCTATAACAAAAAATTAAGATAAATTTGCTTTAGGTTAGAAATTATATGAAATTTAAATAAGTTCTATATCTGTATGAGTTATAACATTTTTTCATGAAATAAAGAAGACTGTCTAAAACATTGTGAACCACAAACCTTTGTGGTAAACAAATGTTTCATATTATTTTTCTCGTATTTCAACTGTTCATTTATTTTTTTGTTATTCCTTTTTTCTTCTTTTTTTCATTTACATGTAAAATTTTAAAATTATTTTGCATATAGTCACATTTGAGTTCTAAAGTTTATATTTTTTGTCTCAAAATTTATTACTATCCTTATTAATAATTACATAATTTTCTGTCTAAAATAGCCACATTATAATATCTTAATAATGAAATTTAAATTCTACCCTCATTTTACTAATTTTTTTTTATTTATTTAATTCAAAGTAGAAAATAAAAGCAGTTTTTTTTTTTTAGCTTGAGGCAGCTCCAGTAAATAAAACAATTGTTTAATTTCTAATTCGAATTATTTTATCTGCTGATTTGTGCTGTAATTTCTGTTTTTAACCTGATATTCCCCCCCCCTCCTCCTCCTCCTCCTCCTTATCTTTACACTGCCATCTTGTCATAAAACAACTGTTTTATCAGGAAGAAGACCTGCCATGTTCTAGTCATTTAATTATATATTCCCACGGACATATTTCACATTACTTTCCCTCATAAAAAAGGATTCATGGGATTTTCTATTAAAGCTGGGGTTTTTTTTTTTAATTTTAATTTGTGGAGGGGGGGGGTCTTTATTTTCATTGTTGGTTTCCAATTTAGTTTTGGTGACCGTAAGTGAGATTTTTTTTTTCATTCTCTTTATTGTTTTTAGTTTTCTCAAACTGATTATTTTTCTGACCCCCTGATCTCCCCCCCACCCCCAACCTCCCATTCCTCTTCATGACAAAGAAAAACATATATGGATACTGATAAGACTGCAAATCTAAAGGCAATAAGCTTCTTGTATCCAAAATAACAGATATTAAAGAGAGAGTAAAGAAACAGATTAAATTTACTTTTTGTTTTAATATTTTCTTGGTCTTTTATTTACCAGAGCTGCTTGATAGATATATAATAATTAGGCTGAATGTTTCATTTTCTATCAAACTTATTTCAATATCAGGTTTTTTTTTTTTTTTTGGTTTTTTTTATTCTTTTCGTTTTTTTGTTTATGATTTAATAATTGTCAGCAGTAACAAAGCTGACCACCTTTTTGTCTTCACCTTCATTTGATCCAATACAGTACAGACAGAATTCTGTGCTACCAATCGACTTAATTTAAAACCAATGAAAACTGCCAGTGAAGGTGTCTTTTTGTTTGTTTTCTTGTGTTTTTTTTTAAAGTTCCAAACTATTTGCAATCTCACCTGCAGGAACAAAATTGATATTCCTCAAGTTACTTATATAACAAACTGACAGCAAATCATATAATTGAATTGTGTGTGTGTCAAACAGAGAAACAATCCAAAAGAAGACATGATTCTTTGGATTCTTCTGTTTATAAACACACAGATTTCTTATCTGAACTAAAGTTATGGAAATTTGAATTGCTAATACAATTACATATAATTTTTATTTATAGTAGTTATAATTTTGTTTTCTTGTATAATCCTTTAATTTTATGCTTTTTTTTTTTTAATTTGAATAATCTTTTTAGAACTGATCAAAGAAAAACAATTGTAAAATGTTTTCAAGTATTTACATTGTTAGTAAAATCAGTATAATTCCTATTCAGTAATTTCTTCCTCTGATACACATACTGTGTATGTAACACACAGATATACATGCTTACATATGTGTGTGTGTATCCTGGTATATGTCAACTTCATATTGCTCTTATAATGCCTACTTGATCTGATAAATTTCTGATATGACTTTCAGAACAACATTCTTTCCACTTTCTTCAAAGCCAGCATATTGTTGACATCCCCCACTTCCACTCCCACACATACACCCTCAAGAAGCGACCCCACACACACACACTCCCTGACAGCCAATCTCTAAATAAGAACATTGTACATAAAATTTCCAGCAATTTCAGAGCCTCTGTCTCTCACCCTTCCCCTTTTCTTTTAAACATACATACAGACATACACACACACATACATGTGTGTATTTCCCCCCTAAGAAGACTATTTGTAGTGCTTCCATCAAATAAATTTAGTCTTCTGAAATATGCAAACAATTTTCTATAAACTTTTGATCAATTTGCTGGTTTCTTGATTGTTATAATTTAATTTGAGAGAATCAGCATTTTGGTCTGGATACAAAACGTATTTCTTTTATTTAGTAAAAATTAAAGAATAGACAGGAAATTTTTTTTTTTTTTTTTTTTCTTTCTTTAGAATGAAAACACACAGTTTACCTTTTTATTAATTTTCACTAGTTTTTTCTTTGATCTCTTTAATTTTAGTTGCTTTTTCTCGCAACTCACTCGGAAAACAGTGCATATTGTATAACTTCATTTATAGAATTCACTTCATTTATTCATCCAGATATCTTTTAAATAAAAAGATGTTTTTCTTTTTTTAAAAATATTTTTTAAAGTAATTCCTTATTACTTCTTTGTTTTTAAAGTGGAATTTTTTGTTTTGTTTATGTCAGTGTGAAATCATTTAGGCAATAATTCTCCTCTTTGATTTCTTCATTTTTTTTAAATGTCAGAAAATGTTGACTATTACTTCTGGCTGCTGCTGCTGCTGCTTTTCTACAACAACCATTCACATTCAACATTTGATCCGCTTTTCTTTTCTTTTTTTTTCTATTTCTTTTCTTTTTTTCTTTATTTCTATGAAAAGGTAATAACAAATACTAAATGATTATAAACATTACTATATCAATTAAAAATACAACCAAAAGAATATAAAGTCTATCAGTTTTATTGTTCAAGTTTTTTTTTTTTTTTTTTTTAACAAATATTCTTTTTTTTATATATTGACTCTCCTCCTCCTTCTCCTCGTCAGAAAGAAAGAAAAGAAAAAAACCCAAACTGAAACTTGTGTACTTAGTTCTATGATCAGTGTAAATAGTAGAAAAGCTGACTGACTCCACAAAAGGAAATAGCAATCTTTCAACATTGACATTCAATGATCTGATCTAGTTACAGTTAATTTGTCTACAACATGTCTTGTATTAGCAAGACCATTTTTCAACCTACAAGAATGCTCACATTAATTCTGTGAGTGACTTCCTCTCTACACTGATTATTACATCCTGTATATATATATATAATAATAATAATAATGATGATGATGATTATTGAATCAGTGGCAAACACCCACCCCTCGTCCCTCCTCCTCGTCCCTCCTACCTGAACCTCCACTCCACACTTCTTCTATTCTCTCCCCTCTCTCTCTCTCTCTCTTCCCCTCCTGCCCCTCCCGATCCCCCCTCACCTGAAGGTTGTGAGTTGGATTACATGAATAACAACCCAGTAGTTGAGAGAAATGGATGAAGGCATATTGTGGGATAAACAATGAACTACTAAGTTTTCTCATGATCTTACTGGTTGTGAATTGTTTACTACAATATCTGCTTCTCCTATTAATGATAGAAAATAAACAAAACAAAACAGGTACAAGTGTAAATATATATAAACAAGTAAAACAAAACAATATTCTTTTTTATTTTTATTTTTATTTTATTTTTTTTATTTTTTTTGTAAGGTCTTTAAATGTTTATTTTATGTCTACCAACTTGACATATGTTAACTGATAATTACTGCTATATTTTAGGTCTTCTCTTTTCAGAATAAAAATAAATGATTTAATTATAAAAAAAAAAAAAGAAAAAAAGCAAGTATTTTAAAAGAATTCTTTTTAAAGATTTCTATGGTGTGTATTTTCAAGATACCTGGGAGGGGCACGCAAAGAATAAATTTTGTATATTCTGGCTATCTTTGCTGTGTGAATTTTTCCTTTCAGAGAATAACCATGGTATACATAGAGGAAAAAATTAAGGCAATCAAATTCTCCCCCCACCCACCCAATAAAAAAAAACATTAAAAAAAAAAACAAAACAAAAACAGATTGCAAAACTGATTGTATGTTCAAGCTTCGTCCATGTTTGTGCAATGTGCATTTTTTTTTTTTTTTTATTATCAAAAAGAAAGAAAACAAAAAAATAAACAAACATGGGAAAAATGTTCTTATTTCCCCTGTGACTGATTTGTACACTAGTAGATGACTGCAGAATAATATTTTGAACAATTTCTCCATTATGTTTGTGATTTGGGTGAGAGATTCTTCCACCTCTCCTCCTACTCCTACTCCTCCTCCTCCAGGATCCATTTTGGCTGAATGAATGAGTGAAATCTGGCTGCTCTGTATATTTTTCTTTCAATGTATGGTTGGTTGCTTTTGTAAATTATCCAGCTCCTTTCAAAAAAAAAAAAAAAAAAGAACAAAAAAAGGAAAGGAAAAAAAAAACAAATCAAAAAGGACTTTGTGAATTCTACTTGTAAACCTTTTGCCCAAAATAAACACTGATTTTCTCTGCATTTATTTAGTCAACTTTTTTTATTCTCTTTAATTTTTTTTTTTTTTTAAAATGTTTTTCTATATTTTAGAAAAAGCAGCAATGCTTCTTGTTAAATCTGTTCATCGATAGCCAGTGTGACACAATTGTTAAGTGAGAATACAGTCAGAAAAAAAGGGGGAGGAATAGAATGTGTTAAGTCCAGGCATATGTATACGGTTGGGTGTTTGTCCAGTCAGTTAAGTTTAAAGAGAATTAAACGGCCACCGGCCACCATGAAGTTAAGCAATTTAGAGATAATATCTTTAGGGACTAGTTTTAAGAGAAGAAGTACCTTGAAAAAGTTAATGGTCTGAAAATTGGAGACACTGAGACTGATAAAAAAGTAATGGCTGTCAGTTTAAGAGAAATCGCAGACAAAAAGTCTGAGATGAAAAATAAGTACCCAAGTTCTGGGTGGTTGAATCCATGGGGGTGTATAGGGGTGGAATTTACATATATTCAGCTGGCTCAAGCCCTTAGGCAGTTAGTTCCAGACCAGCAGTCGGAGTGATAGTGTCGTCTCAGTAGCAGTAGATAGAGAATAGCCAGGGACCCATATCAGTGAAGCCAGCAAGCGATTAGAGTTAAGACAACTTCTTGCCAGCTGATAACATAGACCTGTGTACTTTGCTCCACCACAAACTGCATAAAGTGTCACAACTTCCTCTTCCATTAGTGTCCTGTTATCAGACTTTGTGTTGTTTTTTTGTTTTTTTTTTTGGGGGGGGGGTTCATTCTTGTGAACCTGTCTCTAACTCGTGCCCTTTGAATTGGCCAGCACAGAATACTACAACATTGGGGTCATAGATATTGTGCAACGAAGGTGCGCAAGAGCAGACCGGGTATTATCACACCAGATATATAAACCTGTCCATTTCCTAGGACGATAACCATTACACAACAAGCACCTCCAAATGTATATCATTAAGTTCTGCTCATACAGATCGACCATCATCGAGTGTGCAGATACCTCATTTATTTTTAAAACACATCAACTCAGTTTTATTGGAGTTCACGTATAGGCCAATTTTCTGTGCTGCCTTCTCTAGGCTATGTAACAGGGATTCAGCTTGTGCAGGTGTATTTACAAGAAGTGCTGTATCATCTGCGTAGTCTGCATCCTTAATAGTTTGCGGGATATTACCTGCTTCTTGCCTTTTTTAGTGTGAGGCCTTTTTCTTTTATGGGATCTAATGATATTCAAAGTACGCACTCTAGGCATGTTAGGTAGTAATATCTCATCCACAGAAAGCGATCTTAATGGATGCATAGGGAAGGCATGGTCTGACATTAACAGACTATCAGTCATATGGAAATCCAAAATCACTGACAAGTTAAAGCGATAATTCTTCCAAGCCGTAGTTGTGTAGGGTTCAAAGTGATAATACTTGAAGATAAAACTCCGACAAAGGTTGATAGACAAAACATTTTATATACAGCACAGAATAAACAGGGTACATAATACATAGAGGTGTACATAAACATACATACATAAGTAATATAAATACATATACAAGAGTAGAGATAATGACACATTCATGAATGGCAAAATACAAGAAATGTAGGTATCAAAGAGATACCTAAATGTACATAAAAACGTAGTTACGGATACATGACTAAAGGATAGTCATATATCGTATAAGAGACTTACTAGCAATGAGTGGCCAGTGTTAAAGGCCAAAGCCCCAACAAGAAAGGGGTAGACCGTGTCTAACCCATGTGTCTCGTAGGTCGGCAGGCAAAGAGAGAGAAGTTCAAATTAGCTGCTTAAATAGACCAGGCCCCTAGCGGGAACCAGCGAAACTAAACGGGCAGACAACTCCCCAGGCAAATACGAAAATAACTCCCACAGTTGTATCAGTGCTACTGTACGGCTGCATCACATGGACTCTAATGAAGCGCCTAGAGAATAAGCTAGATGAGAGTTGCACAAGAATGCTATGTGCAGTCTTAAACAAATCGTAGAAACAACATTCCACAAGAAAGCAGCTATATGGCCACTTGCCCTCTATCACACAAACCATCCGAGTAAGACGAACACAAGAAGAAATGCTGGACACTGCTGGAGAAGCAAGGACAAACTCATAAGAGACGTTCTCCTGTGTAAACCAGCACATAGGCACACCAGTGTGGGCCAACAAGCAACGACCTACATTGGTCAGCACTGTGGATTCTGGATGCTGCGCAGAGGACCTCCCAAGTGTGATGACAGAGAGGGATGTTTGGCGAGAGATTGTCGTGGATATCTGTGCTTCTAGTACGAGCTATAAGCATATCCACTTCAAGCGATGATAACCATTACACCACAAGCACTTTGTAGTATGTGACTCAAGATCAATTTACCTCCTTCTCTATCTCCATCCTCATCCATGTTGCCATGTCAACCAACTACTACAAGGGAAATAATAATTTACCAGTAGATCAAGGGGGGATAACTCTTGCCAGTTGAAATGATAACTTGATTTATCTAATTTAATTTTCATTATTTAATTTAATCTAAGCTCTTTGTGAACTGCATTCAGCGTTGTGTATTTAATTTTTCTTAATTCATTTATCTATATCTGGCTAGAGAAAATAAACCTTACTTTTGCAAATTTTATTTTCGGAGACTACCCCTTTAGTTCTTCTTTTCTTGGCGAATAATGCTTTTTGAACATGGGTGGTGACCTGTGATGCTTAAGGACGGAATCCTGCTGGCTGAGCAACACTCTACTTTGGCCCTTACTTAGGCAAGACGGGTGATCGGTGAAGCCCCCATCGATCCAATTGGCTGGTCATATCAAGCCCTAGCACCTATATGATTTTCCCGACCGTATTAATCTTATGGCAAACCTTAAACCCTCTTTATCATGTATGTGTTAGAAGGCGGTGTCAGAGGGTCTTTACTGTCCAAGCTATGATGTTAAACTCTATCTGATGGTGAAGTTCCAATTTTGGAACTTTGGCGAGTGTGGAGTACCCCATCATCGCCATTTCTCCCAGGTCCACCCTGACCCAGAATAGTAATACTTGTTAGGGTCCCATCTAGCTAACTGAGCAGAGAGTTATATGGCCCCAGTTTTCATAATGCCTATGTTGAAATGGTAGTCAGTGCACCGGACAGGATGTCCGGGCACCCCAATGCCTTCTTTGGGTGTGGTAGCAATTTAGCAGCATGCTGCTTTTTCTATTGAATCGAACCCCGATTTGCCAGTAGCCTTAGTAACTCCCATTGATAGGCATTTAAGAACCTTCAACTGTCGATAGTGCCAGTATTCTTCACCAGGCGGTACGTGTTACAGCATTGTCCTATCGCAGTTTAATATGTATGCTGCGATCTTGAACAGTGATCGGTGTGAAAGCACCATATCAGAAGTGCACCAATTGATCATGGACACTGTGATGTATTAGCTCTAGCTTTCGACTGTTATCAGAAGTCATGTTTCCACTGTTGGGGGTCGATGTGTGGATATCTAGAGTTACAAGAAATGAAAACCACCTTACTTATATGTCTACTTTCGACCGTTGCCACGTATGGTGGAAGATAGATTAACATGCAACGTTCTCGGACCACTGGATCAATGTGAACCCACAACCCTTGCCCTAGAGACAGCAACAAGCATGGCAAAAGGCATAGATGAAGAGCTCTGTGAAGACTAATGGCATCATGGGATATCTTAGCTCTAGATGCACAATGTTTACCAAAACGATACCGAGGATTAGGTCTGGCTTTTGCTCAGACATTCACAGTTCCCCCATGCCTTAAGGATTGCGACAATCAAATGATTATTTGCAAGATCATACAGGATCGACCATCACGAGTTGGCAGTGCAGCAACTCCCTGGACGGGAAGCTGCACAATAGTTTTAGTGCTATAGATGAGATCATTAATAGTGGAATACCTCAAATTTCTCAAGTACTTGACCCATTGTCTCCTTGCCTATCTGTGTTTATCAAAAGTAGCTTCAGGCTAAGAGTTAATCGGAAGTTCAATTTTGGATGTGAAGAAGAATTTTCAAGAAATTTAATGATTTTTTGCAAGAAGTTGTTTCGGGTACTTAATAACTTGAATATATTAAAATTTCCTAGATTTGTACTAAATAATACTGTTGATTGTTTGTTTGTTTGTTTTGTTTTACGGCATATCAACCTCAGTGGGTCATTTAATGCCGATAAAGTTTTGAAATAAATCAATTCTTAATGGATAATACAATTTTTTTATAAATACATTTTTCTATTTAACCCATAGATGGGACCCTAACAGGTACTACCACTCCGGGTCAGAGTGGACCAGGGAGCAATGGTGATGAAGGGGTGCTCCACATTCCCCAAACCTCCAAAACTGGAACCTCACCATCAGATAGAGTTTAACGTCATTCCCAGGACATGTAGACCCGCAGCCACCGCCTTCTAGCACCCATATGATAAAAAGGGGTTGGAGCTTGCCATAAGGGCAATAGGGTTGGGAAAATCATATAGGTGATATAGGTCTTGACGTGACCAACCGATTGATTGGAGGGGGCCTCTCCGACCGACCGTCTAGCCCAAGATAGGGCCAAAGTGGAGTATTGCATGTCATGAACTGCTCATCCACCTGGGCTCTATCCTTAAACATCACGGGTCGCCACCCACGGTCAACAGGTGGCCCCATTGGGGGAGTCTTACCCCTCTGCAGAGGTGCAGTCGGTGCATTCTAACGCCCCACCGACAGGGCGCTGTTGATTGTAAATCAAAAGTATTATTTAATACAAATCTAGGAAATCAGTATTATTTTGTGAAATGCCTAAAGGAGCTGTTTATGAAACTGACTCAGTCTGCTTAAATTCTGCTATGGCTAAGGTGGAATCTTTGCCTAAAAGAAAAATACCTACCTTAAAATTGTTAGGTGGGTTTTTAATTTTAAAGTACCTTCATTTTTGGATGAAGTTTTTTCAGGAACTTAATAATTTGAATATATTAAGATTTCCTAAATTTATATTAAAGAATACTATTGATTGTGAAAGTATTGCATTTTGTGAAAGGCCTAAAGAGGCTGTTTGTGTGTATCAAGCTGACTCTATCTGCTTAAATTTTGCTAAGGTGGAACCTTTGCCTAAAAGAAAAATACCTATGTTAAAATTGTTTGATGGGTTTTTAGTTTTAAAGTGTATTCATTTTCTGTTGAAGAAAATTTCTCTCAAAATTCAAAAAAATGCTGTTGAAAAGAAAGTTATGCACTCTTATGAAGATATAAAATCTAAAAGTATTTTTTATAAAGAATAGATTGAAAAATATCCATGACAGAAAAACTAGAATAAAAGATTTAAGATACAGCATTTATTTTAAATATGTATCCTCTCCAAATGTTCCTAAAGATTTAATAAATGAAGGAATAATGTGCAATATACTATTGATGAATTTAAAAATAATGCTTTTTGAATCTGGTGGGATATACTAGCAGCTCTCATGGATAGAAATATTGTATTGATACTTATAGTGATTGCTGTTGATACACTAGTAGTAATTTCATGGCACTGCCAAAGTTGCCGAAAAATATGTGTTTACAAAACAAATTTACCCCAACTTGCGATTGAAAAAATTTAGCACAAATCAGGGACTTATCCGATTTTAATTAAATTTTCAGTCTTGATATATCAATGAATGAATTTTATAATGCATTCTATTTCATAACTTTGTTTTTTTTCAGGTCACTTAACTTTGACCTCCCCCCCTTATTTTTGGGGCACAAAATATTGGTGGGGTTATATACTTTTGAAACTAATTACATTATAAATAAAAAGACAAAAAACCGAAGGTATGAATAGAAGAAAAAAAAATTTATGGGAGATATCCTGGTAGAAAATAAGTACTAAAAAATTGATTATTTATATGGAAGCACAAAAGAAAAATAATCTGAATTACCTCCCTTGTTTTTACCTTGTCGTTTTTCTGATAAACTATCATTTTAGTTTCGCGTTTTCTTCAATATTTAGCGTAAAGGTAAGTTCACTTCATTATTACTATTTTTAATTCAATCATTCATTTTTAATTTAAAATAATTTAATTAAATAACAAAGTTTAGCAATTTTTTTTCTTTTTAATTTGGGAGAATGTAAGTAAGAATTTTATTTTTATTACTTAAATTAATTCTAAGTTTAATGTACGGTAAAATATTGTAAATATTATTAAAAAGATAAATAAAGAAAGAAAACTGCGAAAGTAAAACGCCTTATTGAAACGGCTTTATTTTTAATTAAGATTATCCTTTTGTTTTTATTGGTTCAAGCGAAACATTAAAAATAGCGTTCGAACATCAAGGGACGCAACCTTGAAAATTAAACGACAGATATTGCATCCCTTTCATCGAGATAGGTTGACTGGGAAATTTCTCCGTAAAAAAAAAAAGACGCCCTTTTGACGTAAATTGTTTCATTTGTAAAATTACAGAAATTCAGAGAATTTCTGCAGAAGAAAAGATTTCCTGAGAAAACCAAAGAAAATAGAAAAAGGAAGAAGAAATAAATTTTGAAACACAGAATAGAAAGAAAAAAGATTTCTATTACATCAATCTCTCTAGAAATATGAAAAATTTTCGCTGAAATTTGCAAATGGGAAGATCTCCATTTGCTTTATTGACACAATTACTCTTTGAACGAGTAACATTGTTAAAAAAAAAAGAAAAAAAAAGGTATTTGCTCCCCTTTGGGGTCTCATTGTTTTCTAAAAATGTTTGCTCACCTTTGAGATATTTTATTGTTAATTCCTTAAATTTTGTAATAATTTCAGTTGTGTCTAAAATTATATATTTTGAAAATCAAGCGTCTATAATATAGACGCTTGATTTTCAATGTAAATATGTTCAATTTATTCATTTTAATGTATGCTCAATTTATGGAGACTGCTAATAAGTGGGATCATAGGAAATTATTCTAAAAATCAACAAAAATAAACTAACACTCCGATTTTAATAAAACTTTCGGTGCATGAAGTAATAAAAGAACTTATTGTAAAAACATGTTTACTCTAAATTGAAAAGGCTAATAAATTTTTCGTTTTTGTTTCGTGCATGTTGGTAAATTTTTAAGAAAATGACTTTTACATTTTTGGAAAGATAATTCAAAAAAAATTTTAAAAATCGATACTCTGATTTTTTAGTATTAGGATGTCATAGAATTTGTCTCATAAATAAAATAAAAAAATATTTATCCATTTTTTTTTCTTCTTTCTAAATCAGTAGCTTATTTTCTAAGGAATGTTATATTAAAAGTTCCAGTTGTCTACTTTTTTATTTGATTTTTTTAGGGATTTTTTTTTTAAATTTATAAGATGTAAAATAAATACTCCCGTTCATTGGAAGGCAAAAGCGTATTTATTTAATTAAAGAAAATATTGTATTAAAAATATGTAGCTAAAAATAATGAGATTCCATTTAACGCTCTTTATATAAAAAAAAATGTATTGAAAATAAACATAAACTTGGAATTGTTCTTTATATTAAATGTAAAAGAAAACATTTTCCATTTTTTATTGACATTTTAAAATATTCTTTAACAATTTACGCACTTACAAAAACTCTGTAAATTGAGCATACCTCTATCGATATGCAATATAGACTTGAAGAGATATAGCAGACACTAATTTTGTTTCATTGCTTTCTTTTTAATATTGTAATTATAAAAAAATGGGTTATTTCCTATAACTCCAACATGAACAAAGAGGAACCACTCTTGACTGATAATTTATTTATTTATTTATTGATCTACTAGGGTTAGTTTAATGGGAAAATAAATAATTCATCAGTCAAGAGTGGTTCCCCTTTGTTTATGTTGGAGTTATAGGAAATAACCAAAAAATGTATTCATTTTTTTGGCATAGGGAAACATATGCATGTCTATGCGAGTTCTTTGTGTTTGTTTAATAATTTGATCTTTGTCTTATATGTAAAATGAAGTGTGTGCTATTCATTTTTAGTGAGGTGTTTGATTTGTTATTAATTTTGTATATTTAAGATGAACTGCTCAATAAATTTGTCCTTTTCATTGTTACTCTGTGAGATTGGAATTTGGGAATACCAATAGCTGGGGTTCCCCAGCGACAATTCCTTTCACCACTTGTAAATGCAAGATAATCATCTTCCTTGTTTTGTTCGGCCATCCTATTGTGTGGGTACAGGCACTGTTTGACACCAGTAAAAGTCACGTGTTTGCGTGACGCGGGATTTCGAATTCATTTAGCAGCAGGATTTGAAGACGGCAAGAGGGTAATTACGTGCTTGGAACTTTTCCTCCTCTTTTTCGATTTTAGTAGTTGTATTAGAGAAACTGCATAGTCTATTTGTATTCTATTGTAGTTTCACGTTGAAGACCGTTGCGAAACAGGAGGATAGTGATAACTCCCGTATTTACCCAAATAAAAGCATCTCCAGCAGTCTTAATTCATTTCTTTGCTGGGTGTTGCCGTTACACCCCTGTTGCTAGGCATTTAGGGACAGTCGACAGCGCCTGTATTCGTCGCCTGGCGGATGCTAGGGACGAGCTAGTCAACCAGAGATATATAGAAACAGTGCGTTGTCCCGTCTCAGTCTAATATATATGTCGCGATCTTGAACAGGAATCGCCGTGAAATCAGAGGCACGCCGATTTATCGCAGATGCTGTGACATATATTAGCTCTAGATTTTGACTATCAGTAGTGCTTCCTATCTTGGTTCCAATGATTATGTCCAACCTTTGCTGAGACTTGTGTTTCCTCTGTGGCCTAAGGATTGCGACAAGCATATGATTATTTGCAAGATCATACAGGATAAATCATCATACAGTTCGTGTAAAGAAATTGTGTGGACGGTAACAGAGGATGTCCACTATGAGCCGATAGTGTTGGCCAACGTGACCATAGATTAATCATTGGTTGATATCTAATCACTTTGTAGTGCCATAAACAAGCATATGGGTAAGATCATGGTGGATCATAGCATCACATGATGTGTGTTCATGTAAAACAATGTGCGGACCATAACCGAGGACCACTGCTACGACATCCTGGTCTTGGCCAAACGGGACCACAGAACATGAGTTGGTGGATGGCTAATCGATATACCGATAGAGAACCCCATGACCCCACCATAAGCAAAACAGTCTGTCATACCAAACTTGAGATGTTGAGACAAGCATATGGATATATATAAGTATTTTTCTTTAATTTCATGCAAAAAAATTCTATTTTAATTTTAAAAGATTTTTTTACTACCTTAAAAATTTCAAGGTCAATTTTACATGTCTGTCAATATCCGTGACTAACTTGAACATTTAACAAAAGATAGCCCTGAATTTTAATTTTGAAAAAATTTAAGTTAACAAATCTGCTATGATATGCTGCATATTTTCAGAGATTTTTTAAAACATTTTTTAAAATCTTCAATTTCAACTATGGACGACAAAACGGGCCGAATTTTCTCCCAGTCTAAATAAATATGTTAATCGCAACAGAGAAAAGTCTTTTTGGCTACACTTCCAAGAAAAAATATTTTATTAAAGATATTGGATAGAAATTCCAATGTTTATCTTTTACTTTGAAATACCCAGATGTGAAAACATACGAGATAGTAAAAAATAGAGCTTTTATGGCCACCATATTTCGTTCAGGGACGAAAAAGTAAATTTCGATGTAAGGGAGATAACTCCTATTTATTTTACACGAGTTATGTCCCTTGTGAGCATCCCCCCCCTCTCATATATTTATTTATATATATATATGTATATGTATATATCTTATATATAAAACAGAGATTTTGGTATGTACGTGTCGACGTATAACAAAAAAACGGGAGGTCACTCAGATTCAAAATCTTGCATACACATTGATATCGTTCTAACTAAGAAAAATTCCAAATTTGGTTATTGATTTTTACTGATTAAGGGATTTAATCGATTAATTAATCCAAAATCACCCAATTTGCGGAACTGTCTGTATATCAGCCCCTCCTGATAATAAGATATTGTCTCTGCCTGCTTATTGTTAAAGCGATAACAGCAGCGAAGTTTTGATTTTAATGAATTAATTTTGCAGTCTAAGCCGTTCAGCTCCGAATTTATGGCCTATTTATGGTCCAATCTTTAATAATTTTTATATCGTTAGAAAGATAAGAAAATACTCTTTCAAAATATGTAATTTGTGTGAGTTTTTATCAATTGAATCATTTTTTACAGCGAGTTAAAAAATTAAAAAATGGCTTCGGATAGCCACGCTGCCTATGATTATTGCGATACAAGCAGTGCAGTCTATATCAGTCAGATCGAAATCTCTTACCTATTTAGGATCAAATCTTTAAAATATTTATATCTTTAGTAATAAGATGAAATAGTCTTTCTGAATATGTAATTTGTATGTGTTTTTATAGATATTTTTTTTTTTACAGCGAGTTAAAAAAAAAAAATACTACGTATTTAATCGTAAATAACAGTATCATGAAAATCAGTTTACGTTGTAAGTACGGTTACATATTTGTATAAATTAAACTAAGATTTTCATTCGAATAAAATGACTTTTAATTCTTTAATTTATTTATTAATTTTTATTGTTAGAGTTTTAAAGGGTTAAAAATAACAATAAGATTGGCGAATTTCCTTAGAAACTGTTTTTCTTTTGGTTCGTTAACTAATTATTTTCTCAAACCACGATAAAAAAAAAAAACAAAAACAAAGGTTACTAATACTGACAAAATCCGGTGTTTTATCTTTAGTCGAAGGCCCGACTGGAGATAAGTAGTCAATTATTTGTAAGACGAAATTTATTTCAAGTTTATCTGACAATATCCAGTTATTGGAACATTTTAAAAAAAAATTATATGTAAGTACGAAAAATTGTAAGCGCTTTGTTTATCAAAATGACATGATTCGTTAGTAAATTACCCAAAAAGTTGATAAAACAAAACAACTAACAACCAACATTTAAATTATTATTCAAAATACAATTTAAAATATTCCTCAGAATTTGCCTTACAAATTAAATTTTAAGTTTTATGATTTTACTCTTTATTGTGAAGTCAATAAACATCGCTGAGTTTATAGTGCAACTTTTCAGTTCTGAAAAATTGGCATGTTTAAATAGAGATTTCATAGGTGACATTTGAACTTTTATGAAAATTGATGTTTTGTAATTAATATAAATTTTGTAATAAAACTTAATTTTAACTAGGGGGGGGGGTTAAGATTGGGGGGGGGGGTAGTTTAATGGGAAAAGAAATAAATAATTTGGGTTCCGTTCAAGCGGTTCCGATATGGGGGCTCAATTTACTATAAACTTATACGAGGAAATGAGCACCCGTGAATACTCAAATAATAAAGAACTTTTAAGAATTTTTTTTTCAATCTGATAGATTGGTGTGTAATCGATAATAATCAACTGAAGGAAAAAAAATAGATGGGGGGGGGGGTCCAGATAATCAGGTCCACCAAAACGTTTTTAAACAATGTTTTTAAAATACTAGGTACCACCAATTTTACCCTGTGAAATTTACACCACCCCCCCTATATTTAACACTATGAAACTTGCAGAAAAATTAATATTTTCTTGAAAAAAATTTTTCCATTTGAAAGAAAAAACATTAAATAAACTCCTGATGATTTTTTAACTTTTTTTCAGCTTACGGAAATAATGAAAATTATGATTGAAAAACAATGTTTTCATTTTTGCACTGTTAAATCAACTGAAAATTAACATAGCTAAAAACAAGTTACGATAAGAGTTTTTTTAAAATTCTATGAAAAATCAATTAATTATAAATAATAACAAAATATTTCCGTTTTATTCAAGATGGCCTAAACTGATCAATTGGTGGTCCCTATAATACTATCTTAGGTTTTAGCAAAAATAGATATTGCAATACGAAGAATTTAAATTTTCGATTCTCAGCTTCTTTTTAAACTCAACATGCAATTAAGAACTAAATGTGAATTGTTGTCATGTACAACAAATTTAAAACAATAACAAACAAATATACAAACGAATACTTTCAATTTGTTGTATAATAATATGAAATAATTTAAAACTATAAAACAGAAAATACAAATCCTGAAATATACAAATTCTCAATGATTTTAGTTTCAAGAATTATTTTCCTCTTACCCCCTCTCTAACTACTGTCTTCCACTTTCTCTCTCACTCCCTGGTGATCTAAATTTCATTTTAGTCCGGTCATGGACCGGGTACTTTAGCTAGTATATATATAATGTGAAATAAAATGGAATTTAATCCGACAGTGTGAATATGATATTTTGAGAAAACAAAGGATGTTTACAAATGCATGGGCTCATCAGGAGAGAATGTGTAAACCGTTTCGGGGCCTTCCTCTAACATCCTTTGTTTTTTCAATATATATATATATATATATATATATATATATATATATACATATACTCTTATAGAATAAATTATTAATTAATTCATAAATAAATTAAGAATTGAATTAAATAAAATAAAGCATTACTCGTTTTTTAATTAATGAGTAGCACTCCTTTTTCTGGTTCTTCTGTTTTCTTATTTAAATTTAAATTCATATCTATTTGATTTAATCTTAATCTTAAGATCAATTTACTGTCTCTCTGCCTTTCCGTCTTTCTCTCTCTCCACCCATTCCTATGGAGCATCATGCAGAGCTGATGAATGTAAGGTTTTGCTGGTCAGCCAACACTGTCATGTCCATGTGTAAGTGTCCACTAGAGAATGTCACTTATGAGTCTGTCCTTACCTTTCCAGCAGTGTCCAGCATGTTTTGTTCATCTTACTTGGATGGTTTGTGCTGATTTGAGTTATTCAATGGATTTATTTATCTCTGCCTAGAGTTAATTAAACATTGCTTTAAATAATTTATTCCATTTCTTATTAAGTAAGTCCCCTTTTCTAAGGCCAAATTTTGTGTGTATGTGGGGGGTTTTTTTTTTGTTATATTTGTGATCCTGATGATGATAATTAGAAAAAGGAATTACTCGATAAGGAGCTGGTACATCCCCTTTCACTCGTTCTTTCTTCATTTTTCTTAATATTATTCACAAAGAAGTGTCTGATAATGTGTGTGTGTGTGTGTGTGTGGAACATGTTTTGCAATTGCAAAATTACTTAAATATTGCCATATTTTTTCTGTAATAGTATTCAGTATATATGAAAACTTTTATACGGTTAAAAGGTAACCATTCTTATAGACAATTAGAAACTTTTATTTTAATTAAGACTGCTACAAAAAGAAATACACTTGAACATGATTTTTTTCAATGCTGGAATATTTAGGAGAAAACAAACTTTAAAAATAACAAGATCACACACACAATTCTTTTTGAAGTACATTTATTATAAGTAAAGAGGACTATACATTATTTAGGCATGATAAATACAAAAGGGTGGAACAAATGAAATCCTTTAATAAAACAGGAAAATACAGTATTTTTCTTTTTTAAAGTAAAATGTTAGTTTTGATGCTTTGTTGACATGAAACAAATGATAGGATTTATTAAATTAAAACTTTATTGAAGCAGGAGGGGGGGGGGCATAAATGGCATACCCTTTTTTTAAAAGGGTAAATCTATTTGGCCAAATAAAAGAAGGCAAACAAGTTTTTAAAGATTAAAATTGCTCAAAACAAAATACCTGGTTTAGTAAATTAAATATTAATGTTTGTGTTTTTTTTTTGTCAAATTTTTCTTGCAAAATAAAAAGGAAAATCAGATTTAGTGCTGATTGGAATTTAAATTTCTTTTATTTGCTATAAAAAAAAAAAGAAAACATGAAATCAACTGTTGAATGTGAATTCTTAATATAGTGTGTAAAAACAGGTCAGAGATTTAGGATTGTACTAAAACTTTTTTTATTTATGAAAAGAAAGTCCTAAACATTCGATATAAACACCTAATAATCAATTACCTATTTGCAATGGATTTATCTAACCTCTATTGCATAAATCAAATCATTTTCTTGGTGCTTGTAGATCTTAACCATTACCCCCCACCACAAAAAAAAATAAAAAAATAAATAAATTTGTTTATATCAATTTTATTTCCAACACAACACAAACTACTCAAGAATTACTAAGAATTTTGTCCTCATGGCACTAGAAATTATTTAATAGTCACATGGAACTTATTAAAAAGCTAATCATACCTTTTGGTGGCAATGCAAATATAAGCTACTTCCATAAAGCAACATTATTTGTGGATAAACATTTTGGAAGAGTAAGCAAAAGATTGACATTTCTATATTGACAAATTGCTTATGATACAATCACATTTCAAGAAATCAAATTTACATGTCTGCTAGAAGTCTTTTATAAAAAAAAAAAAAATAGATATTACAAAAGAAACGTTTCAAAATTCCCAAAAGATGAGGAGGAGACTAGTTCATTTTTACAAAAGATGAGGCTTTGTCATCGGAAAACCAGACTAGCTCCTCGTCCTCATTTTTATAGAAGAAATATGAAAGTATAATTAACAATGATCTGATTTAAAATCTAAGGCATGAAATTCAATTCTAAGTTTTAAAATTTCAAAAAAGTATCTACAACTGGTGTTTATATGCAATTCTTTTATATTGCATAGAAATAGTAGATGGAACAGTGGCAGAAAAATCACATAATAAAATGTAAAGAAAATATAACAGTATATCCAACAGTAGTAGATGTTCTCTTCAGAATAAAAAACATTAACAATATATAATTAACTTGACTAAGATAATTCATATTCTAACCCAAAAGGATTATCAAAAGAGAAAAGTTCTTGTTCACATCTTATACAAGCCCTCAACATTTAAAAAAAAATTTTTTTTTTTCACATAGAATATATTAAAATGTCTCAGTTTATAATTCAGTTTGATGCTACAGTAATCTCTGATACCAACAGATAATTATTTGTGATCTTAATAAAAACTGAACAATTACAGTTGAAAAGTTTTACACTTTAAGATTAAAAGATAAGCAAGCAAAGGTTGATAAGTTGTGTTGAAGAAATATCAATGCCAATCCTTCATGTTTGAAAGAATATATTTACAGGGTCCATTAAAAACAATAGGGGTCATTTTTTTCTTTTTTATATATATATATATATATATATATATTAGTATAGTATATTACTACTTTATTTTTATTTAAGTAAATTATCTTGCAATTTTTCAAATGCAAAATAACTTTAATAAATAATTTTCAGTGCACCAGGAAGTTGTAATAATTTGTCAATTTTTTGTTACTCAAAATAAAAAGGGAGTTTTTTTTTTTTACAAAATTGTGACTTCACACATTTATCTAGTTTGAAGAGAGATTTCTTAATGATTGAGTAAATGAACTACCAACACTACAAGCCACTTTCTCCTAGGACTCATATTTGTAAAAATAATAAATAAATAAAAATAATTTTTTGAAACATTTTTTATTTACAACAATATAGGTGTCTAGTTTTTATTTAAACAAAAATATATATATATATCTTGGAAATTCTGAGTAGAATACAAGATACAGCTGAGTCTACAGGGTTTTTAAAATGTATTGGAATTTTTTCTCAATGTTAAAGAATTTAACACTGAGAAAGAGAATTCCAAGATGGAATGCACTCACGCACCTACAATTAGTAATTAATACACTAATTCGGATTTTTTTAAAACATAGAATCTATTTTAACACAGTCACCGAGAAAGAACATTAACAATTTTACCTGTTAAGCACCAAAAAAGAAAAAGAAAGGTTAGCGGTAAAGTTGTTAATAAATTATCAATTGTTTTGTTTCCTTGAATATCTAATAAAAGGTTTTAGATTTATAATAATCCTAACTTTCATTAACATTTGCACCTATGACCAATTATCTCATTATCCTTCATTTTTGCAGAAATACACAAACATCATATTGATATATTAGATAAATTTAAAATAGAAAAAAAAAAAAAAAATGAATGTAACTCAAAAATAAATTAAACATTTTTTTAATAGGTAATCTATATTTGATTAACAATCAATTAATCAGATATTTTTTTAATTACCTTTCATCTTTTAACAGAGCATATATATTTTGTTAACATACCATCCTGCCACAAACCTCACAATGAAATAAATTGAATTATAAAATCAATCTAATTTTGATTCAGATATTTTCATTATACAAATTGGAAAGAAAACTTAAAACAAAAAAAAACTTGTTTGAAATTGATTCATACATTTATTTCTACAGCCAATTGATTGCAATATGCAAGAGATTTAAGGAATTCAGCTGATGAGTTTGGGTTTGTTTTTTTAAATAAAATTTATGCAAATGTCACTTCATTTTTAAAATTCTTTTTTTCAGGTAGGAAAAATACAAGATTTATTTTATTAATTGTTAGTAGTAGGCAAGTAATCTATGAATGAATGAATGCTTGTCACAACCAACTCATGCCAAACTTTACTAGCACCAGGCTCAGAGTAGTAAGGATTTTAAAAACAACAATAATAAGGATATTACAGCAATTAATCATTTTGATTGCTTATATTTTTTTTAATAAGTCTTTTGTTTTATTTACTTTCTTATAATTGAACATTTCATGTCTTTTTGAAGGTAACTCAAATATGTGTAGAATGTTATCAAACAAACTCTGAAAACTTGTTGCAAAATTATCAGGAAAAATATCACGCACACGCACACAAATAAATGTATAGCATTTCATTTCAAATCAACGACTGTGGAAGAGTTAAAGGGATCTAAAATAATTTTTTTTCTCTTGAGGAGGGGGAGGCAAGTATTAAGCTGCACTCAAATTGGTAGATGATTACCAATAATCAACGCAACATTTCCTTCCTTCAGAAATTAATTGCATGCATCCAAATACTTTATATAAAATGAAGAAATTACCTTGAGTAAAGGATAATAAAAGTTAACTATTCACTGACTTAAATTCTAAAACTGCAACTGTAGTATATATATCGTTGAAATAAGTGTGTTAAATTATTTATTATTTCTAAACATACACAAGTGAAAAGAAAATGAAAAACACAAAAGAAAAATGTTATCTGAATAATCCGCTTATATTTGGGTAATTTTCAAATTGGAGAATGATTGCAACTAATCTGATACGACTCATTTTTATCACAATATATTTGATAAGATTAAATTCTATTTTTCAAATACAATTTTTTTAAAAGTATTTAGTTATTGTCATGATTTATTAGAAATAATAATAAAACTTTTCAAAGATCCATGTCAACATTTTGTGGACACAACTTATGAAAAACAAAAAACTTACTACAAATATGAGAAATGCAAGGAATACGCTGATAACTAAGAGTTTATTGTTTGGCCAATCATCCATGTTTAAATAAAAAGATTATGCAATTGGTTGGAAGAACATTGTCAGGTATAAATTAGATGCCAACACTTAAGCAGTTTTTATACAAAAAGATTCACTTAAACAAACAAACAAAAAGTATATTTACAAAAAAAGAAACCATTTTTCTTTACTGTCAGAAAATAAGTTCAATCGTTTTTAATCATATAAACAAACATTTTGATTAATCTAACGTTTTAACTTTTTTTTTTATTGCATAATCTACAAAAATCCAAAGTTCACTCTAATGTAAGTATAATTGCAATGGGGAAAAATAATAAATGGAACGTTTCTTCTTTTAAAGAAAAAGCTATCCCAAAGAGCCACAGTGCATCAATACTGACCTACTTGAAAAATTATTAAAGCTTATTATATTTAAAACATACACACACACATGCATGCACACAGCCAAATAAATGTAAACACAAATCCATGCAAAGATCCATACAATATAAAAAATGAAGGGGGGAGGGTAAACTATACATGTTAATTTTTATAAGTTTTGGTTTCTTCTAATTAAAAGAGCAGAAATTGTAGCTAAGGAAGATTTTCTTGCAGACCACAATTGCTCTCATCAAGGAATCAAGACTTATAAAGTCCTCAGTATTATTTTTTTTGTTGCACATTGCCCGAATAAGGAGAAAAAAAAATAATATAAAACTTATTCCAGAAAAATAAAATAAATAAATGGAAGAAATCTTACAGAAAAATTCTTTATCGTCTTTTCATTAAGAAAAAAGAAAAAAATATCAAAATATATATATGAAGAACATATTTCCTTTCTAAACAGAATTGATTTGATTATCAAAAGAAAATGTTCTTTACTGGCTTTAAAAAAGAAATTTGTCTAAAATCTAGAAATATTTACAAATCGTGCAAAAGAGAAACTGAGGGAGAATCAACTGAATTGTTTAAATAGGTAAAACAAATACAAAAATTAGGATAAAGAGACAAGAAAAATTGAATTATTTGCTTTGAATCAATATTATACAGCAATTTTATTTTTATAAAAACCTAAATAACAAAGATAGTATATTAGCAGTTCGTTCAGTTTTCACACTCCAAGATTATGGAACATAACGGTTGATATTTATTAAAAATTAACATTTTATATTTTAAAGTTTAATAATTGCAATCATTTACAAGAAAATGTTGACCTAAGTTAATTAGTCTGGATCAACATTTAATTTAAGAAGTCACAAACAGCAAACCTTTTTTTTTTCTTTTTATATAAGAGGTCATTATGCAGCAGATATTTTGCTCCAGAAAAGTTTTGAAAAGATTCAGCAGTATCCAAAGAAGATTATTCAAGTTTGCTACCTTTTTCTTACTGAAATCATAAATTGCAGTTACATTTTAAAATGCATATCACTCAACAATGGGAACACACAGATTTTTTTGTTTTTTTGTTGATTTTGTTTTTAGTTTGCTATTATTTATTTAGTCAAGTATGAAAAATCAAAATGAAAGAATTACAAATGGTGTGCTGCAAAGAGCCTCTATGACATTTTGGGCGTTCGAGTACCTGAGTAGATTTTCACCAAAAAAAAAAAAAAAAAAGAAGTTTCAATAACTGATTTTTTATTTATATTTCATTTGGTAATATTTCTCTCTATCACAATAAAATTAAAGAGACAACTAATTACAAAAATGGAAGGTATTCAGATTCTTTTAAAATTCTCATTAACTGAAACAATATAGTTTAAAACCAAATTGATTTGTTTAGAGATACAAATTATTTAGTATTTATCTTTCTTCAAATTTAATATAACTTTTCAGATATTACTTTCAATTATTTCCTTGAGCATCATTAACCTCTCAAAATTAAAAAAGGAAATCATACAAGAGAGAAAGAAAGAGAGAGTGTGTGTGAGAGTGTGTGTGTGTGTGTGTGTAAAATATTTGAATGTGTGAGGTTTTTCTTTACCAATATGCTTTTTAGTTTGAAGGATGAATTGGCAATGATTTTCAACAGAAAAATTTACTCTTAAAAATTTTGAAAGCTTTTCTCTGCTTCTTTGGCATAAAAAGAAAAAAATTGGGGGGAAAAAATAAGAAGAAAATAAATGCATCGATTTCATTTGTTCTTAGAGTCATTTTATTTATTTTATTTAGATCATAAGAGTTTTATTGAATCTCTTAATAAAAAAAATATATAAAGCAATTCTAAAATGGTATTTACAGTCAGCCAGCTCAGATAAGAACCGGTTCATTTTAGGTTAAGAGGAGGAGGGGGGAAAAAAGGTTGAGGGTTAAGAGAAGAAAGTGACTGATGAGAAAATGAACTTCATAGATGTTTTTCAATTCCTGCTCTTCTTTCACTCACACAAAACAATTTTTGTTTTTAATTTGTAAACATTAATAATATCTAAAATGTGCAATACTATCTAATAAAGCTTTTAGAAAAAAGATGTTTTATGGCTAATATGAATATATAATTAAAATTCAGCAGTAACATTATAAGTTGTGGATTAAAAACAGCCACAATAGAAATGTCAGAATAGCAACACAAATACAAAATCATTTCAGATATTTAACAATGAATTGTAGTAAAATAAAATGAAAGATAATGAATTAGGAGCCAAAAAAAAAAAAAAAAAAAAAGAAAAAGATTGAATTTATTTTGAAGTGCTTTAGAGATTTCTAGCTATCAGTAAAAGAATAATATTATAACAAAACTTGGGCAATATCATTAATAATCAAGTGCTAAAAATATCAAATAGTGTGAAGCAAAAATAGTTGCCTTATTATTTAACAATAAGTCACAATTACAAATTACTGATAATATTCACTGAGATGTAAAGATGAGGAAGAAATTAAAATGAGTGAAATTATAAACGGAAATAAAAAGAAGAAATAAAAAGGATTTCCACTTCTAGCTGATTTTATTATTCAGTGCTAGCACAAAAGTAGTTTAAGAATTAGTTTAACTGGTTAAATTGAAAAATCTAAAAGCTTTTTCACAGTGACATTCAACATGTCACCAGTGCTACGGTGTTCTTTTTTTTTATACGTTAATACTTGAATAAATTTGGAAGCAGATTTCACTTAAGGGTTGAAAGAGTTCTTCAAAAATTGGATGGATAGACAGACTCTTTTGGAAGTGAGACTTAGAGAATGATATAAAAAGGAAATGCCCAGAAATTATCTTGCGATATCTTATTTGCTCATTTTGAGGGCAGCAAAATGTTAGTAATTTATATAAACCCTATGTTTCTTATCTATATACAGTCTGTAATGTAAATGTGCGTATATTTTATTTTTGTGCTTGTAGCACAGAATTGTCAATGAGTATTGGTATTAATATTTACATTTTTAAAAAAAGATGTATACAATGAGTTAATCAAAATGTTTTTAAAAGAAAGACCAGCTTGATAAAAAAAAAATCTGGTCAATATATGTTGGGATAGTGTTGATCAGTATTTCTACTTCATACAGATAAAAAAAATGATAGAATTAAAATCTTCTCAAGCACATGTAAAACCTTCATCACACCAATTAGTTGATTTAAATCTAACAAAGTCTACATCTGTGAAGAAATTTCAGGAGAGTAAATTTCTCTCTCTAAAAAGATAAACATTGCAGCATAAAATTTGGATAAACAAACTTTAAATGCAAGCAAATCTTACATCTCAATAGTTGTTTGGTGTTTTGTTTTGTTTTTCTTTTAAATTTTGTGCTCAAGTTAAAGATGTTTGGAAATTTCAGTGTGGACGGTAGGAAGAGAGATGGATTGATGTTTGAAAGGAATAGAAAAGCTTGAAAGAAAGAAATAAGGCCCCTTGGGCTATATTGAAACTAATAGAAAATAGGTGAAACTGGGGAAAGTCTATATCAAATAAATGGTTTGATTAGTTGTCAGTTCACAAAAGAATAGAATATTTAAATAGAGGCTCAGTGTTGCATGTAGAATGAATAATGTAGCTGCAAAAAGTCGAAAGCTTAATCATTATTGATGAATGTTAACATTTCTGTACAAAGATGAAAAATTACAATTGTTGGCTGAGATTAAATAAAATAAATACTTGACATGGTATGAAAAAAAAAATGGATAATGGCAAAAAGTAATTTGCTGAATTTAAGAAGAAGAAAAAAAAAAAGAAGAGTATTGTTTGTTGGCTTTGTCTTGAGTTTAAATGGAAAATATTAGAAAAATTCTAAACTTTTAAATTGGTTAAAAATATTGACAAGTATGTAAATTTCTTTTTTATTCACTTTCAAAAGTTTTTTTTTTCTCCTTTTGCCTATTCCCCTGCAGCTGGCACCATATAAGTAGAATGATCAGATGATTTGGTTAGGGGGAGGAGAGAGAGAGAAGAGGAGGAATAAAAAGAAAAACATATGCATCATTTTCATCCTTCTTTTCATTTTTTTTTTTTTTTTTTAAAGAATAATCTAGATATTGATTGAATTTTCTCTTTCACAATTTTGACTATATAATACTTTGGAAATGCTCGGTAGAAATGTTATTCATTGTTGAAAAAATATCATTTTATTTTATTTCAGCTTTATAAATGAAATTATAAGCTGAATAATCAGATTGATAGGTTGACAGAAATATAAACTGTATAAGAAGCAGAAGATGAGTAATTTGCTGCTGCTTTATCATAATTATTGGTTTCTTCTAGTCACTCTCACTGTCACTGTCAGCTTCAAGATATTTTGGTTCAAGTAATCCTCGGTGTACAGCATACTCAATCAGGGCTAAATGGCAAAAAACATACTGATCAGGAACCTGGATACTAAATGCCCTCTGAGATCGAATTTTACGAACAGTCTCATATAACTCTATAGTGCCAACATCTTCAAATCTTCGAATATTGATATCAGTTGTGATGAATGTACCTGCAAATTAAAAAAAAATACATACACCAATTACAAATAATACACATATATAAAAACATTATATATATATATATATATATATATATATATATATATATATATATAGCAAAATTACCCAGTCCATGACTGGACGAAATGATTTTTAGGAACACCAGGGGGTTCCTAAAAATAAAATTTAAAAAAAAATCACCGAAAATGTATGTATTACAGTGTTTATTTCAGGGATTTTTTTTTTAAACATTGAAAATATTTTTTTAAATGTAATCCTGAATTTTTGAGTGTTTTGAAATAATTTTATGTCATAATATTGACATTTTTTAGGTAGAATTCAGAATTCATGTTTTTTTTTACAAAAAAAAAAATTCCCTATAGAAACTTCTAAAAATCTTTTGATATTCAGACTATAATCTTTATAGAAAAAAAAATTAAAAATTGCTTTTTATCTGTTTATTTTTTTTTCTTCAGATTTCCTAAAATAGGAGTGGGGGAAGACCCCTTAAAAAATATTTCGGCTAAACTTGCAAATCGGTCGGAAAATTAAAACATATTACAGGGTGACCCAGAAAAACAGAACTCAAATTATTTATTTATTTTCCCATTAAACTAATCCTAACCCCAACCCCCAACCCAAACCCTAAACCCCCCTAGTTAAAATTAACAGTTTTATTACAAAATTTGTGGGTTCGGTTTTGTTTTTTTTTGAAAAAACAGAACCCAAATTATTTATTTATTTTCCAATTAAACTAACCCTAAACTCCAACCCTAACCTTAAAATTAACAGTTTTATTACAAAATTTGTGGGTTCTGGTTTTTCTGGGTCACCCTAAATTTCCGACCAATTTGCAAGTTTAGCCAATATTTCCTCTAACATATTTTAAGAAAAGAAAAACTATTTCAAACATATTTTCATTTTTCATAAAATTTGTTAAAAAAGCAGATAGTCATAACTTGTTTTTGGTTACTTTAAATTTCAGTTGATTTAACAGTACGAAAATGTAAACATTGTTTTCGTTCATAATTTTCATTATTTCCATAAGCTGAATTAAAAAAAAAAATCGTCAGGAGTTTTTTAAAATGTTTCTTCTTTTGAATGGTCCTAAAATTTTGAGATAATGATAAACTTTATTCAAGTTTCATTGTTGTAAATAGAATATTGTTGTCTACTAAAAGTTTCACTGAAAATCCAGTTTGAAAATAATAGTATTTTGGGGACAATTTTAAATTCAGTTTTTAATTGCTTGATGAGTTAGAAATACATTGTAATTTCTTTCTTTCAATTTTTTGTATTGACAATAATTAAAATCCAGTT
Organism: Doryteuthis pealeii; assembly: GCA_023376005.1. Taxonomy (NCBI): domain Eukaryota; kingdom Metazoa; phylum Mollusca; class Cephalopoda; order Myopsida; family Loliginidae; genus Doryteuthis; species Doryteuthis pealeii. The sequence goes on along the minus strand of CM042140.1, from coordinate 21,687,424 downwards.
CTTAATGATAAAAAGAAGCTGAGAATCAAAAATTTAAATTCTTTGTATTGCAATATCTATTTTTGCTTAAACTCAAGATAGAATTTTAAAAACATTGTTTTAAAACGTTTTCATTAGTTCTCTAAAAAACTTGTTTTTTACCATTAGTATTAATTACAAAACAACTCATTTTATCATTTTTTTTATTTACATTTAATATATATATTATACAACCCTATACTGGTGAACATTTTAAAATATTTTCATGATATTTTTATTTACATTTAAAATCTTATTTTAAAAAAATGTAACTGTAAAGTTGTGTTTTGAAACAATTTTAATTTTTCTACAATTTTTTGTGCATGACAACAATTTATTTTAAGTGAGTGTACAATTTAAGAATATGGACAAAGATTTATTTTTTAAAGATTGAGACAAAAAAAAAAACAAAAAAAAAACTAAAAAGAATTTTATTTTATGTTAAAATTTAGTCATAGTTGTTGCAGGCATTTTGAATGGCTGGCAGCTGATATTCTTGCTTTCTTCTTTTTCTTTGGGGAGCTGAAAAAAATCAGCAGGCAAGATTCTGCTGATACACCAAGCAGCAGGGGCAGTTTAAGATACTTTCCGAAAATCGTTTGATTTTTGTTTAATTAATTAATGAGATCCCTTAATTAGTAAAAAAATCAATAACCAAATTTGACGTGTTTCTTAGTTAGAAGGATATCAAGGCGTATGCAAGATTTCAAATCTGTGTGACCTCCTGTTTTGAACTTATACGTAGACACGTACATACCAAACTTCCTTATATATATATATATATATGAGAGTAAGTAAATAAACAATGTTTATTTGATATGGCTTTTAGTCAACAATTTTTGGAGGATATGTGCTTAATTGAAGTCATAACTAATTTTGAAAATTAATTAGTTAATAATTAATGAATTTAGGCAGGCATATATGTTCAAATGTAAGGCTAAACAAATCGAGAAAATGTCCACATATCCTAAAAATATATATATATATATATATATATATATATATATATATATATATATATATATATATATACATACATACATACACACACAGGGATGAGTTTAGCCTAAGAGAGGGACAGGCAAAATTGCCTTAGTGAACCCCTTAAAAACGAGGGCACTATGGCAATTATTTCAGAATTTCCAAAATTTATGTTTTTTATTAGTAAAAAGTAATATTCACGTAAAATCTTTTAAAAATTGATAGAAATAATCAAAAAGCTTTAAAATCAGTCATTTTCGTATTGACAAATAACATAGATTATGATGACTAGAATTATTAGCAACAATACATGAATGGTAAAACTAAGAAAATAAGATAAAAAGATTACAAGATACAACATAGATCGGATAAATTTTGTCAAAATTTCAAGGGAGATAACTTAAAGAACGAACATTGAATTATGTTCCTTGAAAACACATGTGAGTGAATGTGTATGTAGAGGGGTATTATTATCATATTACCCAAAATACAATGATCAAAACAATAAAAATGACAACATGGGTCTGAATTATAAACAAAAAGTTAAAATTTTAGAAGTATTAACTTTAAAGAAAATTCATTAGATAAGATAATTTTCATTCTTTAAAAAACAATAATATTTTAATATTACTAGCAAGAATATGTGCCTTCCATGTGTAAGTATTCAAGTTTTAATGTAATGAAATATATTGAAAATTATTTAATGAAATTAAATAATGCACATAAAAAGATTAAACTTATTTTAATTATATTCTAATTGGTTTCTATATAAAATCATTCATAGGATTGATTTTAAATCGTTGGAGAATAAAACAATAATATTAGAGATCAAAAACACCAAGTAATTATTTATTAAACCCAGTTTTGTTAAAACCAGTATGTAAATTAACCACACCGTATATTATGTAAACCTTTATTTCTTAGTGATATATAAGACACATTGCAAGATTTTAAACGCACAAATAACATGGGCTGTTTTGAGGCAAACCTAATTTTCAGAGACATCGTTAATAAATAAGATTTATTCTATGTATTAATGATTTTGACTATAAATTAAATACTCATTTATAAACTTACGCAATTCCTGAGGTTATTGTGACATAGTTTCGGTTACAGACAGACACCGAATCTCCATTATAATAATAAGATAAGATAGGCTAGTTGATTACTCACCTGTTCGGCCAATACCTGCACTACAATGTACAACAATTGGTGGACCAAGAGGATGTCCCTGCCATGAATCTTCCATATTGTGTACAGCTTCAGCTTGAAAATTTTGAACCTTTAGCAAAAACTGAAGGAAGGACTCTGCTTTATTGGGAACTCCGTAATCAGGCCATCGGAGAAACTGCATATGCTGAACAATTCGTTCTTCACCAGTCTAACAAAAAAAAAAAAAAAAAAAGAAAAAAAAAAAAGAAAATTCTTAAATCCACAGAGAAAATGTTAAAATGCAGATCTTTCTGTAGATGGCTAACACTATTATTTCTTTAATACATAAGTATCTATTTATAAATAGACAAATAATACATACATTATACAGAGTTAAACATATAAAAAGATTCTAATAAAATCTAATAATTCGTTGAATTTTGCTAGATTTTTAAAATCAAATCCTAATACACCCTAAAGGTGACCCTGACCACATCGTCAGTGATGTAATCTCAAAATCATTAGGCATTTTGGGTCTTGCAACATCATACGCCTTCACCTGGGTGACCCAGCTTGTGTTGATCAGCCACCAGCTTGTTGTCAGGAAACGAGATCTCAGCAGCAAATAAACCATATAGCAAACTTTGAGGTGCTTTATACAGAGAAGCGTCAGTGGAACTTCCAATCCAATGTGACTTTGGGCTATCCTCCCATAAGAAAAGAGGAATCCAAGCAAATTGTTTTCCCCCTCCGCTAGAGAAAATGTGCAGAGACACTCAAAATGGATTAATTCACTGATAAGTTCAACTAGTCTTCTAAAAACCATTTCTTAAAAAAAAATAGTTTTAAATAAAAAATCACTAAATAAATCAAGATTTTATTTTGCTTAAAATTCTTCTAATGCAAATTATTATGATTATGATTTTGTTTGCAGATAACTTTTCACGCTATCACTTCTCACTATCTCCTGATCTTTTAATATTGGTAAATAAATAAGATAAAGAACACAATATTCTTCATTTTTTTCATACTTTTAAAACGACCAAAAAATTTTCCCTTACACACACACACATATATATATATACTCTCATTTTATCTTTTCATTATGGATATACCACAGTACAATAATTATTACATTTGATGTGTTTACTTAAGAGCTATCACAAAATAGTTCAATATGTAAAAAGTATATTAAATCTTGATTTAACTTTCTCTCCCTCTTTTTTTCTTTCTTGCAATTAAGAAAACATAGAAAACATCTAGAAATATATTTTAAGTGTATTTCATTGCATACATAAGAAAAAGGGACAAAGATTGTGTCATTGATACTTGCCTTGCTATTCTGTAAAATCAATGTAGAAACTCGATAGTCAGAAGTATGATTGACACATGTATTATGCACCACAAAATGATCATAACTCTCTTGAGTGTCAACATCCAGAGGCCAGTACTGTTCACACTTGAAACGATTTCTTTCCATTATTCTTTAAAAAAACAAAAAGGTAAAAAAAATGACATAAAAATAACATTTTGTTAAAATTAAACTTTTCTCTCTTGTGCAACCATGGTTGCACTGAAAGTAATGCCTGTTTCTCATTTTTCTCTCAAACTATTCATTAGAATGTGTTGCTTTTTGTTGGCATCCTTCTGTCTATGGGAGATGATGAAGTAGTGTCCAAGATTTTTTTTTTTTTTTTTTTTTTAAATAAACTACATAGCCTGACTGGGTTCATATGGAGGATGCAACAAATCCCCCCTCTCCACACTGCTGCTGTGATCCAAAGGAAAGGTAAGGAACAATGCAGTTTAGCAATGGTAGTGTTACAGGAGCTGATGGGTAGCACTGGATTTCAGCATCACGCCACCTTAGGGACTCGAGCTCCTGATTGATTTTCGGGGTTTACTCCCTTAGCCCTTTCTTGAAAGGCAGCAGAGGTTTTGTGTCTGGCTTTTCCTTGACTTTGAAGGTTTGCCGACCAAGGCTAAGGAGCCCCTTCTAACCCATTTGGGGATTTATGTGAGTAGTAAGTACCCCAATCCTACTACTGTCAGTGCTCCTGAAAAATGAAACCAGAATGTGATGCTTTTATTACATGAGCAATTAGAGTAATTCTTACTGCTTGACCTCAGCTGTGTATTGTCAGGTGTTGAATAACTATGGATATGAAACAGAAATGAAAAGTATTTATAAAGATCTTCACCACCAAAAGATGAAGGTACTGCAGCTGACATGCAGCAAAACTCATAGATATTTGTGGTGAGACAAATCAATGAGAATAATAAGCAAACATGTGTGAACAATATTTAAAGGGGGAGGGGGTGAAAGCATGCAGTCAATCAACAACAGCCAAGACTATTTTTCAAAAATAAAATTTGACAAGTGGATTCAAAGGTGATGTCAGGTGTATGTCAACCCTTGTTGGGTTATTTTATGCCAAAGATGTTTTGTTTGATTCATTCTTTATGGGTACTCCATATCTTTTTAAACACATTTTTTTATACTTATTTTTTTCTATTTAACTTATAGATGGGACCCTAAAAGGTACTACCACTCTAAGTCAGTGGACCTAGGAGTAATGGCGATGAAGGTGTACTCCACACTCCCCAGAGCTCTAGAATTAACCTCACCACTAGATGTTTTTTAATGGCAGTCAGAGTAGACATTTACAAACCTTGTCTGCTATTGAAGCACAATGTTTTATACTCAGTAGGTGTATAATACTCAATTGCTAAGTATCACTCAAAAAACAAGAATCTACTTATGGTAGGTCAAATAAGGTGGTATTTCCTACCAGCTGCTACCAAATGCTGTTGGTAAAATATCTCAACCAATGTTCTACAAAAGTAGTGCTTTTAAGAGGTTCTTTTATTTGAAGGACAATTAATAAAAAGTGGTACTTAAATGGATAAGTTTATTTCAATTGAAACAGTTGGAAAAAAAAAGTAATTTTTATTTAGTTGGCTTCAGTTAATTTCCTCTTTGTTTTTTTAATTTAATTCAATTTTTTTCAACAGAATTGTTGTTAACAGAATTGTTCTAGAAGAAAAAAAATCATAGAAAATCTTTTAGATTTATTCAACTGTCTATATTATAAGGATTCCATTTTTATGTTATTAACAAAAATTACACATCATAATGAGATTTTTTATTTGGACAATAGAATATTATTAGTATTAATTTGAAAATAGCATTTTTTTTAATTTAGAGGATTTTACCTCTAAATTAAAAAAATGCTATTTTCAAATTAATACTGCAGTGTCTGCATTCACAGACACCCATCATTATTCTTCAAGGGAACAAATAAATATTAATTATAGAGTATTCTTCCTTTATTTATCTGCACTCATAATTTTATAAATGGGATTTCCTAAGATAAAGTTTAATGGGTGCAAAAAACAGCCTTTTATCTATATACACATATAAAGTGCAGTTGTGTGTGTATGTATGTATGTATTTTGTATTTCCAAAGGAAACTATGAAAATAAAACAATTAACAACACATTCATTATCACCAGATCTTTATTTGTGTAGAAAATTATGAAGATTTGATTTATATTTGAAGATATTTAAAAATTAAAATATACATAGAAATAGCATTGAAATTCTACTTAAAAATGTCCAGCATTTGTAAATCTCAAAAGTAAACAAATCAATACACCAGGGGATGCTGGGTAGCCCCTTCTAGTACAATATAAATAACTAAACTAATTTACAGTGGTCTATCTTGTAACTAAAATGTAATACTTTAAAAAAAAAAGGGGACATTCTTACCTGGTTAACATAACAATAACAAGGCACTTTTGTTCCCAAACCATTCGCCAGAAATCTCCTATAGTTTTTGTTAAACAACCTGAAATTCAAAGATTTTAATAAAATATGTGACAAATAGTGTATTTTTGCTCTATTAAGACTAATAAATATTTCAAATAGTACTAAACTCTGGAAAGAAAGAAAGATTAAATTCTATGTGACTGATGCAAGAGTTAATATAAATTTAATAAAATAAAAGAATATGTTGGAAGGCATAATATAAATTATAGTGCAATACTTTGATAAACAGAGTAAAAACAAATTCAAAACCCAAAAAAAATGATTGACATGAAAAATCTGTACATAAACTCTATTTGCTTTAAAGTAAATATAATTACATTGAATTATTCTTTTCTAGAAAATTTCTACTATGATAAACACAAAATCAAAAAGTAATTTTTTTCTTCTTAATTTGGCACTTTAAAAATTCCAAATTTAATCTGATGGAGCAGATAATAATTGTGAAATAAACTGTCACTTAGAAAAAAAAAAAAAAAAAAAAAACTTTAATAGAAAGAAAAAAAGCTTAATTGGAATTTACATGCTTATAAATTAGGCAATCTATGAAAAGTAACAGAAAGAATGTTTGGTAGGCTAAAACATACTTACAGTACACTAATTATAGAGTACTTTGCTTTGTTGTTTAAACCTTTCTCCATGTTCCTTAGAACATATTGTGACTTTTATTTTACCTCTTTATATGTTGTGTAATTAAATGTTATATTGTATTGACTTGTCTTTTTCCTTACCAAATATTCTGTGTTTGATTACCCTCTTTTGGATAACCTAAAACATTATGAGAATTCTTATACATATATGCAACCCAAAAACATACCCGAAGGAAGTGGGGAACCACCATAAAAACTGCATGCATCTATTTCTCCAAACCAAAACTTGTGCATTAAGAGAGAAAAATGTGGATTGAATAAAGAAGAACTGACAATCTCAGTCCAAGATAAGAAACAATTCTTAGTAGTTTTAATCTTTTGTTGTCCCGGCCTCCTACCCTAATAAGGGAACTGGCATTAAGTGAATTTCTAGCCCAACTTAGATATTTGTAGGCAAATTAATGTAGATATTTTACCTCCACCCTCCCTGATTTTTATTGCCAAATCAATGCAGATATTTTACAGTCCCACCCCCCCTTAAAAATCTTTTTTTTCGATTGAATTTGTACAAATTTCAATTGAAATTTTACAAAACTCAAACTCAAATTTCAAAACAATTTTCATACTCTGTCTCTTGATTTTACAATCCCACCCCCATAAAATACAAATAAGAACTCGGACAAGTTTTTTTCCAACGAATTTGTATAATATATTTTTACAAAACAAACTGAGATTTCAACATATATATATGTTGTCATTTACATTGAAATCTCAGTTTGTTTATGTATGTATATATATATATATGACAACATAAATAACAAAATATCACTTTCCGATAAAAATCGTGATGGGGAGTGGGCGTGGAGGCCGTATAAAATATCTACATTAACTTGCTGACAAAAAACACAACTGAAAATATCTAAGTTGGACTAAAAATTTGCCTGGTGCCGGCATGTTAAATCATAGTGTAAATTAGGGCAGGAGGCCGGGATGACAAAAGATCAAAATCACCCCTTTTTTTTCCCCTTAATTTTCCAAGGTTACCCAAGTGTTTTGCTCTGGTTGGTGCATGGTTCTAATCACCCTCGGACAATTCTTCACATGCCCAGAGATGCTGATAAGTACGCATCCTGTGTCACTGACGTATAAAAATTTAAAAGGACGCAGTAAAATTGTATCCATGCATCCCAGTGTTTTTGGGTTTTTTTTTCCCCTACTATTTCCAGCTTACTGTAGATACATTTCAATGTTTTCTTGGAAATGAATTACGCGCTATGGGGTACAAGGTAGGGGTTAGACAGCTTTAGATTTTCGTAGATAAAAACTCTACAATTTATTCAGAAATTTTAGTTGGGACCTATCAAATTTCCCAGGGACTCATTCAAAGCAAATACATGTGTCCCAGGATGCACTAAATTAAAAAGCTATCAGCATCACTGCATGCCTCATGTCTTTTATGCCTTCTTTCATTATGTTTGCATTGCCCCAATTATTTCAATAAACTTAAAACATTACTACTTCCTCCTCAGTCTGATCCAAAATCTATTTTCTTGTAGTCCTTAATTCATAACTGAATCTCCACAATTCTGCAACATAAATTGTAATTTCAATTTTAATCACAATACACCACCATAGATCATCATGTAAAGATCTGGCTATAATGATGGTATCCATAAAATAAATATTATAGGCAAGTTATTATAAGCATTGATAACAGGGATATTAACTAAACATTAAAAAAAAAAGAAAAAAAAGATAATAAGCAAATTTATAAATTTATACTTCCTATTTTTTATATTCTACCAACTTTCAAGTTTTTATTTTTGGATTGCTACTGATATTTTCATGTTTTTTTTTTTAATATTAAAACGTACCAAAATGATATGATCGGTTGGTTGGATTTTACGGCATGTCAACCCTTGAGTTATTTTATGTCAAAAACGTCTTGTTTTATTCATTCTTGGTGTTCCATTTTTTTTTTTATAAACACATATGATGGGACCCTAACAGGTACTACCACTCCAGGTCAGGGTGGATATGGTAGTAATGGCAATGAAAGCTCCAAATTAGAAATTCACCATTAAAAGCCATTTAACATCATACCAATCACACTAAGACCTTCAGACACTGCCTTCTAGCACATTGAATTTGAATTTTAGAAAATGGCTGAGGAAAATACTTTACATAAATAAGTAGCACATAAAATAATTTCTTACCTTGTGTGGTTATGTAAGCATGTTTTTGTTTATAACCATCAACATAGTTTGCATTAATGTAATCATAACTTGGGTCACCTTCTAACGATGATAACACAACTCTGGAATGATCGTAACACAACACATCAAGATAACGATTCTTTGGAAGATTGTATTTGGCTCTGAAAAAGAAGCAAAAAAAATTTTTTATATAAGAAAAAGTTTATTTTGTTTGATAGTATATATTTAAAAAACCTACAGTTATCTTATAATAGAGATTATGTAACTGTCTGTAACCGAAACTATGTCACCAGTGACGTCATGATTTCCTTTGTTATTTAAGTTATATTCTCAATGATTATGAAATAGCCATTATTTAATCTTACTTATTTTATTTATTAACGATGTCTCTATTAAAGTCTAACTGGGTTAGATTTGCTGCAAAACTGGCAATATTATTAATGCATTTAAAATCTTAAAATATGTGTTAGATATCTCTAAGAAATAAAGATTTATATAGTATATGGTGGGAATAATTTGCATAATGATTTTAACAAAACTGGGTTTAATAAATAATTATTTGCTGTTACTGATTTCTAATACTATCATGTTATTCTCAAATGTATTAAAAGCAATCCTATATATAATTTTATATTGAAATCAATTAAAATAACTTTAAAATGAGTGTGATATTTTTATATTGATTCTTATTTAGTTTTGTGACTCTTTCTAATTTAACATAATATTTTATTACATTAAAACTTAAATATTTGCACCCAGGTGGCACATACTTTTGCTAGTTATTATAATGGAGATTCGGTGTCTGTCTGTAACCGAAACTACGTCACTGGTTATGTCACAATAACCTCAGGAATTGCGTAAGTTTATCAATGAGTATGTATTTTTTGTCAAAATCATTAATACATAGATAGAATAAATCTTATTTATTTACAATGTCTCTATGAAAATCCGAGTTAGATTTGCCACAAAACTGCCCATGTTATTAGTGCATTTAAAATCCTGCAATGTGTCTTATATATCACTAAGAAATAAAGGTTTACATAATAAATGGTATTGTTAATTTACATACTGGTTTTTAACAAAATCAGCTTTAATGAATAATTACTTAGTGTTATTGATCTCTAATCAATATATTCTCCAACATATTAAAATCAATCCTATGTTATTATACAGAAACCAATTAGAATATAATTAAAATAAGTGTAATCTTTTTATATGCATTCTTATTTAATTTAATTAGTCTTTCTAATTTAATATATTTTATTACATTAAAACTTAAATACTTACGCCGGTGGAGGGTGCATATTCTTCCTAGTAATCATAAATATTTCCTATAGCTCAATTTAGATTCAAGTTCTATCAGAATTCTTAACTGTATATCACATATTCTAAAGAGATACAAAGAATATGTATTTAAGAATACTTACTTTGAAACATGAAAACTGCCAGTCGGGGATTCTGACCTGATACTGAGATATTCCTGTTGAAGTCCTTTTTTTCGGAGAGTTTTCACGCGGTCGGCTAAGGCTTCTATATTAATGCCACTATCATTAGGCATGTGTAGGCTCTCTTCAAATGTTTGGGAATTAATAGATACAGGTTTGCGCTTGCATGGAAGACTCGGATCGTTAATTTCAGATTGATTGTTATCACTTTCGGATGACCGCTTTCGAGTGTCGGCAGAAGATCGAAATTCAGACTGTTGGAGTTTCTGAGATATCAGCATTTCTTTTTCTACTATTACCTCTTTCTCCTTTTTTGCTCTGTCTTCCGCTTCCTTCTCTTTCTCCTCATCATTGTATTTCTCACACACTGTTTCTTTAGATTCTTCTGAGTCAAGATCGCTAATGAATATGTGCGGTTCAGTATCTGTTGAAGCACCTGATTGAAGGACTTCTTTTGACTCATTCCCTTGCTGGGATATACGACTAATAAAATAAGAAGACATATCGGGATTTTGACCAGTGGCCACTTGAAAACAAATCTTTAACCAACCAGAATGATTAGGCACTAAATGACCTCCAAGTTGTTTAGGAATAGAATCACGCGGGATATGGATAGGTAACTCAGAAAGATTTACAGTGAAAACCTGGAAAAAAATTAAATAAATAAAAAAATAAATCATTTTTAGAAGAAATGATCTAATTACACATCATTTTTTCATACAAGAAAATACTTTCAGTCAGATAGGAACAAAGATTTCAAAATGAGAAAATTTCAATATTAAGTCATTAACACTGATATATATATATATATATATATATATATGTGTGTGTGTTATTTAGTATTGGAAAATTGAAAACAAAGTGCTTGATTATGAGTTAAAGAGCTGTATCTATTTGTTATAGATTACAATACATTTAAGGGAAAGATTTAAATATTTCACAGGTGTGTTGTCTTGATGATGAGTGGCCAATATGCTACTTTGAAACCAATGGTAACAATCTCACTTAGATGTACTGTAATCTATATAAACATATAGGTAAAATAATACAACTGACTGGAATGTAGGGGATGATTCTATTTGGGATCCTCAAAATCTCACTGTACATCCACAATCTATGCTTATCTATATGCAAACTTATAGATTCATACAAGGATTTTTATAAATCCCTAAGAGAGTTCAATGTATAATAACTAATAAATTAATTATATACAGAGCAATATTTATTATTTCAAAGAAAGAAAAACTTAAACTGTCATTTGGCTATTATAAATTTATTTCAACCAGAACTCAATATGAGCCTAGGCCCATCAGATAGCGTATTACATAAAGACTGAGAAAAACAGAAGAGAAAATATTTCTTTTCTTTTTTTTTTATAAGACCAATGAAAATTCTCTATTCTCACGCCCACATAAAAAAAACATATATGATAATAAGAACAACAATGGAAAAACAATCAAATATAAAATAAAAAAATAAAGATAAAAAAAACAGGACAGGAAATGTACATTATAGATACAATGTAACCTATTTCTTCCTGAATACAAATCAAATTTTTATCTGACAGATTTAACCTAGATCAGTAAATAAGAATTTTTTTCATTAATAATTGATTTTTTAAAAACCTCATTCTAATTTAAATATAAATTAGGCACTGCCAAAGTTGCTGCAAAATCCGTATTTTACAAGATAAACTTAAAACAAATTACCGAAAATCAGGGAATTATCCAATTGTAATGTATCTTGTGTAACACTTTTCTAAATCATCTGAATATTCCATTATAAACAGATGAGCAAATTGAATAGTGAAAAAATCTTTTGTTACAAAATGATGCACTCCGTGTCACTCAAAATGAACAAGTATTATTTTATAACAAAAAAGGTGTAAAAAAAGAAAGAAAAAAAAGAAAAGAAAATTTTCTTATTTTTAAAGAAAAAGAAAAAAAATAATTTCATAGAAATTAAAACATGATTTTTTGATGAGTAATAAATAGTAGAAAAAAAATCAAATATTTTATCTACAATGATATTTTAAAACATTATAAAACAATGCACAACAGACAACTTTCTTGCTTTACTAAAGCAGCCAATAAACTGAACCCTAGTTAATATACCTGGCATTTTGAATCCATATAAATCTTTAAGATTCAGATATTTCATACTTTTTAATCATTTCAGTAGGAATTAGTGTAAGTGTGGGTGTGCATGTATATACACTGTGTTACATATTTAAATCACCAAACTATCCCAAATTTGAGTAGCGAATTCAATTTTTTTTTTTTAACAGAAAATAAAAATCCTAAATGTACAAATCTTTTTTTTTTTTTTTAACAAATCAAACAGATAAAAACAAATATCTGAAGTAAATTTCTAATCTAATATGAAAAAGAAGATCTGAAAGGACTAAAAAATTTCAAATCCTCCATTCCTCTTTTTAAAATAAACTTTATTCCAATGATAAAACAAACCTTTTACAGTTTTTTAACCCTTTATTTACCACTGCTATCCACAATAGCCATGTCCCAAATGATTGACAAGCGAGTATCGTATCACTGCTCCTTTACTACTGAATAAAATGTATTCATTTAATTCATTTCCCTTTTTTTTTCTTTTTTAATTCTAAACCATTTTCTAAAAGCTGAGCATTTTCAGTTTTGTGAGTTTGATTGTCAGGTGGTTTCAGGCGCTCTGGTAGATAAAGTGTTAAAATCTGTAGAAAGTTTTATTATTAAAATAACAAATTGTTACTTACCCTATCACGTAGTTTTTCCCGGACAAAAAGTCGAAGTATTTTAAAAGGGGCTTTGAACCAAAGTGGCGCTGTTACAATAAGTACTTTCTTCAATCTAGCAGGATATGCTCCCTGGGAAAAAATGTTGAAATGAATAAAATAGGATTTTTAGATAAGATATGAAATAAAATATATGTCTTATATACAAGCAAAGTTATTTGAGTATTTAACACAATATGTAATTTTAATGATTTGAGTATTTAACACAATTCAGAATTTTCTAAGCAAAATACAAAGAAATTTTTGTCTGAATTTTTTAGATTTGGCTTGATAATTTGCATTATCTGGATTTTTTGGACTATTGTCCTCATCTTTATTGTTATATACACAATGTTTCAATCAATATACCCTCCAGCCTTCTTTGAGTATTTCTTGTTGCATTCAGGAACCTTCTCTTTGAACTTGTGAGCCTTCACGGAACTTCAAACCAAACCCTATATTTAATCCACCGAGGTACACTGTTCTCATTCCGTTAACCATGACCGGGTCCAAGTGTTAAGCTATGTTAAGTATTCTATGTTATTATCACCCTCAAGCAGGATTGAACATGGAACCTCCAAATGATTGTCACTTAGAACTATATAAACTCAACTCTTATATCCATTGTGCCATGTGTCCAAACGTTGTGTAATATAACAATAAAGATGAAGACAATAGTCCCAAAAATCCAAATAATACAAACAAAGAACTTTAATTATATAATAATGAAATTTATTGTGTACAGTGCTCAGGTGCACCACAACTCATCAAAGTCTCATGTCTAGTACGCAGAAAAATATATTAGGGTCAGGAACATGAACAGCGTACAGTAATAATATACATGTATGTGTGTGCGTGCGTGTATATGTGTGTGGATGGGAGTATCAGGTATAGTGTTGGTGGACTTCAGGAATCATGGAGGCTTTGAAAGATGCAGTGTTTCAGCAGCCCACAACGGATGTAGGCAGCTTATTCTGAGCGTGAAAAAATGTCCCTCAAATAAATGAGCTCTCAAAATTAGAAAACACAAAAAGATAATAAAAGAAAGTTAAATTCAATAAAGTAATTTTCAGGAATGTTTTATACTTATGTAAATAAAATAGTTGCAACGAGTAAGTATTAAGCTGACCAAGATAAAGTGAACTTTATACAAATGATGCAGGAAAGAGGGAATCAGACAAATACAGTATAAACCCGAGGCTAATCATTGGATAATACTTTTTCTTCTTCTTTTCATCCCCCAATTCAAATCAAAGATACATAGCAACAAATGGAAAAATTTAAGATTAATACATTCACTTCTACCTTGAATATGTATCACAAGGGTACCAGACATGTATGCCGAAAAGAGGGGTCCCCTTAAGGAAAAACTGATATTGTAAAAAGAACCTGGTACTTCTAAAGTAGGGGTATTCCCAAAATGAGGTAACCAAGCGATTACCTGTTACTATTAGAATTTTTGTAATTTAACAATTGTAGTTCTTTTAACAATAACAAAATAAATAAAATTATTCTAATTATTCTTATCTTGACATATAGATAAATTATCTATATTATATCTACATCTAGATAATGAATCTATTTCTCGGAATTTTTGAGATGAGGCTTGATAATTAGTATTATTATTGTATAGATAACAATGAAGATGAGGACAATAGTCCGAATAATCCAAATAATACTAAATCATAAATATTCTGCTTAAGTAATAGATACTTTTACAATATTAACAATTTTTCCTCAAATGACTCCCTTTTTGGCATACATGTCTGGTACCTAAACTTTTACCCCCACCCCCACTGATTACAAAACAGAAATCGTCCTTAGTACATTGCTATATTTATATTTAATTAAAATTCAGTAACAGCCACTTTTAAAATGAATTTCTCAAAGGAAAATAATTTCAGTTGGTTTAAAATGTGTACTATTTCACCTCTAGTATATTGCACTTACTTCAACACAAATTTGGCTATGAATGAAAACGTCACACATTTGTTCGAAAAAAGCACAGTCAAAAGTGCATCAAAACTTTTGATTAAATTGGAATGTGTCATAATATTCAAAGATACCCAGATACAGGCACAATTTGCTCTATATATTATTGATCTTTAAATATAATAGATATAAATATAATATATAAATATTGTATAATAGATATAATATATATGTGGAGATGGGTAGACAAACACGTTGTAGAAAATGGATGTTTATTATAGGTAAGTGATGTCAACGCTGTAACGTTTCGCTCTGTTAGACCTTCTTCAGGACATTGGATTGAGTTCTTGCTTCAATGGTGAACATTTTCATACTGGTGAATTAGGAGATCGTGAATAAGGGGAGGGGTGGTCAGTTGTTGGTGTTAGCAGAGATTGGTAGTAGGAGATTTTTCTTTATCTCTCAGATGGGGTGTGTAGCAGGTTCTGATAATGATGCCACGTGTGTTAGGTGTTGAGAATAGGTGGGTCTTATATACTGGGTTTAAAGATGTAGTTAGTCATGTGCAAATGGTGAATGGCATAAGGATTGCTTATCAGTGTGTATGTGTGTGTGTGTGTGTGTGTGTGTATATTTGTTTGTTTTTTTTACTAAGTATCATGTTGCTGTCTTTATTGTCTATAGCTGTTTGTGAAGGCGATTCTTGGGTATGGGGAAATATATTGAGGAAGCTGGATTTACAATTAACATTTGGTGTGTTGCTTGTGTTTCAGGCTTGGAATATTGGTCTGAAGCTTTTGTTGTGGATGTTAGAGAGGGGGGTGGTAGTAAGATTTGTTATAAGTGTATGTGTGTGTATGTTTATTATTATTATTATTATACTATGATATGTTATATGATGGGCATACATATACATGCATAGATAGACATACATAGGCATAAATACACAACACACACACACACAGGTACACATATATATGCACACACACACACATATCCACATATATATATGCATGTATAATATGTATAATAATGTATAACTAGCAGGACCTATGGATATACCACAGTATGATAATTTAATTATTACAATGTTTGATATGTTTACTTCAGAACTATTGCAATACTTCAATATGTAAAAAGTATGATAATCTTGATTTAATGCTCTCTCACTTTTTTCTTTCCTTCATTTCATCCTTTCATAATGTTCGATTGAAACAGATTAGCATTATCTCTTCCACGTGCTCGGCCCCCTCTATCTTTTTCCTACTCTTTCTTTTTTTCTTATATTTTTTTGTGTAGCATGTCCTTTTTCTTCCCTTTCTTTATAATAAAAACAGAATGGTCCATTATCTATCTGAGGTGGCGACATTCATAAGAAATAAGAATTTTGCAGATAAGCAACACCAAATAATCAGGATTTACATTTTTGCATTTCATCTTGAATGATTTGGACAGTCTTATTTTTAATCAGAGGGTGTTACAAGATGATAACAGTCATACTTTTAAGGGACACAAGTATTAATATATAGATAATAATGTATAATATATAATGCATAATATAATATAGATATAGATATATTTTAAATAAACGTACCCAGATACAGGCATAATTTGCTTGATATTTGATTATCTAGATCTTCATTTACTTAGACTTGACTCGATACATAATCTTAGCTTGATGGTAAACTCATCAACTATTTTTATAATCAATAATCTAGTATCATCTAGCTCATAGACCTTCTTTAAAAATACCTT
Organism: Doryteuthis pealeii; assembly: GCA_023376005.1. Taxonomy (NCBI): domain Eukaryota; kingdom Metazoa; phylum Mollusca; class Cephalopoda; order Myopsida; family Loliginidae; genus Doryteuthis; species Doryteuthis pealeii. Next base: position 21,670,736 of record CM042140.1, on the reverse strand, counting down.
CACCACCATCAGTTATGTTCACTTTTTTTTTTTCAAGTTAGTGAGTCATTAAAATGCATTTTTTTTTTCCTTCACAAGATGGAAAGGATTCCCTTGATCATCTGCTCAAAATACATTCAAATTATTGCCGACCAGAGATATAATGTTTACAGTTTTAATATTTTCTTAATATTTTCTTTTCTTCATACATAATTATTTGTAAAAATATTAAAATCTAAATGATACTCTATCTTAAATAAAGCTTCATTTTATACAACGGAAACTTTTATTACCTTGTCTTTTTTTTATTATTTGCAATTGTCTCAGTGTAAAACTTGTAACCTTGCTAATCTTAGTCATCTCTGGTGGATTTGTACAAAGATTTTGGTCAATTGAGTGTGATGGTGTTCATTTTTCATTAGGTTGCCAAAGATAAAGTGAGTATATAACTATCTTATCCATCTTAGTCATCTCTGGTGGATTTGTACAAAGATTTTGGTCAATTGAGTGTGATGGTGTTCATTTTTCATTAGGTTGCCAAAGATAAAGTGAGTATATAACTATCTTATCCATATACAAAAAAAAACAAAACAAAGAGGAAGAGAATTTTTTGACTCAAACAAAAATATTAGTGGAAGAATGTCTTGATCATAAACGATTTACTATCTCTTTAAGGTAATTACTTCACTAATAGGTAAATAAGTAAGTGATAGCAAAAAGACCCACTGAATATAAAAGGTGATCATACTTTTTCATTAAAGATGGTTTGATTTTAAAAAATTAAATTTGGATTGCCAATTTTTTTAATTAAATTAAATAACCACGACCAGAAAATTTGGCAAACACTGTGTACAACACGCAGTACACTGGACAGCTGTTTCAACCTTATTTGGTCTCCTCAGCAGTGTATAGCATGATCTCCGTCACTTGAGATTGAACCAGCGACCACAGATGCAGAGCCCAAACTCTACATCTGGGCCACAATTCCTCTATCTACACATTCTATATTTCGTTGTAGAAAAATTACATAATTTCTAAATTAACAGAAATTATGAAAAACAGTCTATATTCATTTACCATTAATATGTTCTTTTATTCAAAAACTCGGGTTGTCTTCATCATTGACAATAACGAGTGTTTGCGCCGCATGATATCATTGTGAAGAATGCTTATTTCTTTCGTCTGACTTCCACTATCAACTAGGGCCTATGTTAAGGGAAGGGATTATATTAAAATCATCCTGAAAAATCATGGTCCTATTTTGCAGCTAGGTCTTATTTTCAATGGATGTCAAGTGCTTGCATCGTATGATGTGATTGTAAGAATGATGTGATTGTAAAGAATGCTTATTTCTTTCGTTTGTCTGCTGCACTTAACTAGGGCTTATTTCAAAGGAAGGCATTATATTAAAATCATCCTGAAAAATCAAACCAGGTCTTATTTTCCAGGAAACACAGTATTATTGTTACATCTACTGCCTTACATTATCTCATTTAGAGAAAAATATCTTCTTGATGGCCTGAAGTCAACCTGAATGAGATAATATTAAATGTCAAATCTGTCTAAAATAATGTCTTCTCATGTCTCTGTATTCTCTGTCTTAAAGTTTTATGCCAAGTTTAACAGAATTCCCTTCTGACTGCACATTTTTTTTAACACTTAATAAATGAATATTATTTAGATATAAACATAACACAAAAGGAAACTTATTTATCTGATTTTATTGCTACGATAATTTGTTTACTATGAAAATTATTCATTTTTTTGGTTGGTTGGACTTTACCGCATGTCAACCCCTGTTAGGTTATTTTATGCCGAAGACGTTTTGTATTATTCATTCTTGTTGGGTCTCAATTTTCTTTTAACATTCATTTTTTTCTATTTAACCCATAGATGGGACCCTAACAGGTACTACCACTCGAGGTCAGAGTGGACCTGGGAATAATTCCCAAGAGCTCCAGAATTGGAACTTCACTATTAGATAGGGGTTAACGTCATATCCAAGACACTAAGACCCTCAGCCATTGCCTTCTAGCACATATATGATAAAAAGTTTGAGGCTTTGCCATAAGGGCAATAGGGTTGGGTCAATCATATACATGCTATGGCTTGACATGATCAGCTGATTGATTGGAGGGGGCCTCTCCAACCACCCATCTAGCCTAAGGGCCAAAGTGGAATGTTGCATGTCATGGACTGCTCAGCCATCAAGGTTCCTTCCTTAAGCATCATGGGTTGCTACCCATGGCCAACAGGTGGCGCTATTGGGTGTCTTATTATTCTGCAGAGGTGCAGTCGGTGTATTCTAAAGTCCCAGGTGATATGGCTATTCATTTTTTGAGCTGAGGTAAATGAGGTTAATAAAATTTCAAAAGATAAAAGAATCAGGATTAGAATAGATAAACAAATGGTACTTCATTCCCACAGAGAAGGTATTTACCAAAATGCTTGGAACCTTATTCTGATTAGGACCATAACATTTTTGTACAACGTCAACAATTGTTTTTTTTTTCTGATTCTATAATTATACTTATTTCTTAACCTGATATGTTGGAATAAGTTAAAGTTAGAATTACAAAAAGAAAAAAAAGAAAAGAAAAAAAAAAACCAAAGAAAAGAAAGCATAGAAAGTTCCATTTAAAACTTATACATTTCTCACTAGTTAACAAAAATGCTAACTTGTTGATATTTGTTTAAATAATAATCATTTTGAAATGATCAAACAGAGAAAATACAAAAATACAAAATCAGCTCACCTTGAGCATATTAAGTATCTTTATACTAAGATTGTAGTCAAAATTGCCATATTTTGAATCCGTCATATCATAGATGAATACCAGTCCATGTCTTTGTGTCTCCAAACTAAAGCAGAGTGAAAAAGAAATTTTTATAATATTTTAAATGTGAAAAGATAGAAAATTAATAGCTTTATTCTATTAGAATATTTGCACAAAATATGTACAAAAAAAGTAATACATATTTAAAGTTGTTCTTTTATGTAAATAAATTGCATGAACATTTATAAAAAACAAACATCCATAACACACAAAACACGTTTGAAGTTTCAAGTTTTTCTTCAAATAGCCATTATTTTAATTGTAATAACCAACAAATTATAAGGTTTGATTAGAGAGTGCTTTGCTTTCATATTATAAAGAGAGAGAGAGCAGTTTCAAATCACAGTATATAATTTGATCCAGAACAGCACTATCAAAAAACAACAAATATACAGAATACATCAATTGTATCTACACTTTGAACAGCACTTGAAATGTGCACAGTATCTTCTCTTATTATAAATGGAGATTCTTTGCCTGTCTGTAACCGAAACTATGTCACCACCAACGTCACAATTCCCTTAGTTATTTACGTTATAGTCTCAATGGTTATTGACTAATCATTATTAACAATGTCTCTATTAAGGTCTAGCTTAGATAGATTTGCCTCAAAACAGCCCATAGTATTAATGTGTTTAAAATCCTGCAATGTGTGTTATATATCATTAAGAAATAAATGTTTACATAGTATATGGTGTGGATAACTTGCATACCAGTTTTAATAAAACCATGTTTAATAAATGATTACTTGGTGTTATTGATTTCTAATTTTATTGTTTTATTCTCAAATGTATTAAAAGAAATCCTATGTATAATTTCCTATTGAAATCAATTAGAATAAAGTAAAAAATAAGTAATATTTTTTGTGTTCTTATTTAATTTCATTAGGCTTTCTAATTCAATATAATATCTAATTATATTAAAACTTAAATACTTGTGCCCGCCTGGGAGGTGGGGGGAGCTCTTTCTAATAACCAACATCAATTGATTGTTAGATTAATTTTTTTTTTTTTTTTTTAATATTACAAATATCTGAACAAAGTAAATTAGTAAACTCAATAGATTTTTTACTTAAGTTTTTCTATTGAACCTGTAAATGAGCTAAATTCAATTTTTAAAGACATTCACAACAAAAAGAAATACAAGACTATCATATGAAATATGAATTGTTCTTATCAAATGTGCAGTTAGAATGGATTGTTTCACAGAGTAAAGCCATTTCTATATAAATTACAAACATTTTAAATTTCAAAATTGTATAAACAAAAACTCAACCAATTTTAATAAAATCTATATCATCTTGTAGAGAAGTTTATTCTTAGTATAAAGTCATGAAAACTACTATGAAGATGGACTATAATCAAAACAGAACAGTTTTGAAGAAGAAAAACAAAAATATTTGAATTAATTTGAATTTAACTGTTAGAAACTTGCTTTTATTAGAAAGAAAACATATTTATTTGAATTTTGACAGCAAAACTATCCTTTATGTCTATTATTGAAAAAACATAAGATTTCAAAGATCGGTTTACATTTTTTTAAATGAAAGAATGTGGCAAAAATTAATTTTTACACCATCCAGAGGGCATTTTTTTTTTTTTTTTTCTAGTATGAATAAAAAATATCTTGAATATAGAGTTGTGTAATATCTATGATAATTATCTAAGCATTTCTTAATATTTCATGAAAGTGATTTGTATTTTGAGCTGGTGATCACTAGGGACAATTTACACTAATCAGGCTACTTTATTTCACTAACATTTTTTTGCAACTTAATTATACTTCTTTACCACTTGAAACCTTGTTGTTCAAAATTTTATCTTCCCTTCTTTTTGTATTAATTTCCATCTCTTTTATTCTCCCCCTTTAAACACTAGCACGGCACACACGAAAAACTGGCATCATGTTTTATTGGACTGATTAAAATTCAATAGTTCCCAAGAAGAACAATCCCATAGCCAATTTTGAAAACTGGGCAGGTAGACATGTATATAATTCTTAAATCTTTTATTTCCTCTCCCTTTTACATGTGATAAAACAATTCCGTTTGCATAAATTCTTACCTGTTATCTTCAACTGAACAGTGATCTTTGCGAACACACACTTTTCAATGTGTTATATCCAGAAGGAAAAAAAGACGAGCATTCTGTTGTTCCCCTTTTATTTTGTCACAACCAAAACAGAAGTGATGTATGTCATTTCTCATTAGTTACTCACTGCTTATAAGATCAATGGCAGTGGCATTTTCTTTGTGTATGTATGCTGAATGTTATTGTGCTAAGTGGACTTTCGCTATAGCCAGCCGAAAAATTGTACTTTCGGTAGGGTCGCTTGGGAGAATGAGTATGACATTGAAAGACCCGAAACTCGTCTTGATCCCAATAACATCACTGATGAGGCGATCCTGCACACTCTTTAGGGGGTATGATTACTATAAATGAAATATAATTTGGGTTCCTTTGTTTTTTATTAAATTTATCTGCTACTAGGATTATCTCTCTGAATTTGTTGACTCCCTCTGTTTATGTTTTTCACATACAATTATTTAAGTTGTTCAAATGTGAATAAAAGAAGCGTGTTTATTATTTCTATGTGAAATCTTTCATTGATAAATAAATAAATGGGATTAGTTTTAATGCTGGATTGACTAACCTTTCTAAAGCAGCATCCAATTGATGAATGAGAGCCTTAAGAACATTTTGATGGGTTGTCAAAGGAGGAAAGTGAAGTCGTGCAGTGAAAAGAGCAATAGAAGCTCCACCAAGATCTCGACCACTCTACAAAACAAAAAACAAAAAAAACATTAAAACTTTTTACCAAAAGGTAAAAAAAAAATTTTTTTTAAAGTCAGATTATGAATGGGGTACAGTGGTAGCTCGGTTCCAAAATTATGTTCGAAAACCGATTTGTTTGAAAACTGAAACAATATTTCCCATAAGAAATAATGTAAAGTGGATTTATGCATTCTTGGCCATCAGATGAATGTTTATTTATGTGTATACAGTTATATATAATATGGTCAAGAATGCATCTAGCGTTTATTTAAACAACAGACAACACATAAAAATGGTAATGCAAAGAGATAAGCATAACAAACGAAGAAAAGAATTTACGCAGACACTCGTTCAAAATAGCGACTGGCGTTAACTGATGCTGCTTGAGAAGATTCAACTAGTCATTTGTCCGCCTTCAGTTTGCCTTGGCAGTCATTCATGTGACTTCCATTTTTATCGGCTTGACTAATGTGTTTGAAGTCCAAAAATTTGTTTGACAACAGAGGCCTTTTTTACTCAAATTTATTAAATACAATTAAATAAATATTAAATATTGAAATATGCCCATACCTCAAAACGCGCATAGCGTTAATGGTAACAAAGACATTTACTTTACACAACAAATATTAACATAAACTCCTTAATTCTGTCAATGGTCTCAATTTAGTGGTGAATATTAATTACATTGGTTGAATATTATTATACAATGAAAATTTCAGATCCAATCTAGGCCTCTCACTTACTGATTCACCCCTATGTATGTATATATATATATATATATATATATATATGTGTGTGTGTGTGACTAGTAATACTTTCAAATAATTTTTGTGAAAATAACTATCACTCATTGCTTATATATATATATATATATATATATATATATATATAAGGGAGTAAAAAAGGGATAACAATCTGACAGTATGTGGAAAAATTCATCCTTGGAACACTTCATGTTTTGTCTATATTTTCCACACACACACAATTTTTTTTTAATTCAAGTGCAATTTACCAATATTGTGAATTTTTCTGTTTGTAGCTCTTCCTGCAAGCACTTGTCATTAAGATCAATGTAGAGAAGGTCCTCTCGTTCTCTTGTTGTCTGGAAAAAATAAAATAAAAACATTTTTAAAAAATGGATTATGCAATATCTTCATTTTATAGTAAACAATTTTTCAAAATGTGCATTTGTTGCACGAAAAAAAGAAAAAACCTTTTTCAAAATTAAGAAAGTAGACCACTACATACTAATAAGCCAGTACTATCTGTTTCATAGTCAGACCGTCTGTCTGTCTGTAACTGAAACTAAATTACTGCTTATATCACAATAACCTCAGGAATTAAGTAAATTTATCAATGAGTATTTAGTTTATAATCAAAATCATTAATACATAGAAAAAAACTTATTTAATAACGATGTTTCTATGAAAATCTGAGCTAGATTTGCCTCAAAATAGTCCATGTCATTAGTGTTTAAAATCCTGCAATGTGTCTTATATATTACTAAGAAATAAAGGTTTACATAATATATGGTGTGGTTAATTTGTATACTTGTTTTAACAAAACCGGGTTAAATAAATAATTACTTGGTGTTATTGATCTCTAATATTATTGTTTTATTTTCCAACGTACTAAAATCAATCGTATGAATAATTTTATATAGAAACCAATTAAAATAAAATTAAAATAAGTAATCTTTTTATATGCATTCTTATTTAATTTTGTTAGTCTTTCTAATTTAATATATTTCATAACATTAAAACTTAAATACTTACGCCCAAAGGGTGCATATTCTTGCAAGTACTATAAATTAATTTCATTGATGAATAAATGCACTTCTAGTAAGATAAATTCTTTAACAAGAATTTTGTTTATTTACAAAATAATAATTCTGAACATTTTTGTAAATAATAAAAGTAAAAAAAAAGTAAAGTCGTCAGGGTGGCCTAAAGTCGGTATCAGCCAGACAGCGAGGGAGTCTATCCCCTTTTCATTAGCGCTAGACCAAGGAGATTGTTTTGCACCTGAGGTGGAGTGCCATCATCTGGGTTATTTCCTATAACTCCAACATAAATAAAGGGGAACCACTCTTGACTGATAAATTATTTATTCATTGATTGATCTACTAGGAAAAATGAAGACGGGGTTAGGGTTAGTTTAATGGGAAAATAAATAATTTATCAGTCAAGAGTGGTTCCCCTTTATTTATGTTGGAGTTATAGGAAATAAACATTTTAAAATTTTAACAACTTTTTGCAAAATGTTGTATGTTCGGTTCTGAGCAAATATCAAACTATTGAAATCATCAATAACTTATAATTGGTTGACTTTAAGACTTTTTTGATAGCATTTTTTGGATTCCTTGGGCAAAAATGCTTTTATAAACCAATTTTTAGGAGTGGGGATGCTCTAGAACTCATTTTACAGACAAAAATAAGTTGCAAAAAGTCGCCATTTTTGCAACCCCCCCCCTTTCAAATTTGGAGAGCTAAAAATCGACATAACTCAGACAATTTTTGGAATTGAAAGCTCAAATTTTGGTGATTGGCTAACTTTAACATAATCCTCATTTGGACAAAATTTCAGAAAGAAAAATTGAAAGGGGTGGGTGACATGGCCTGGATTATTTGACATGGAATTACCCTTAGAGCTTATATCTTATTTTATAAAATCCAGGTCAAATAAAATGGGGAGATTTGGGCTTTGGATGGAGAGACCACCATTACAATCCATCTTGTTCAATGCCCAGCCAAAAACTGATTTCTCTTTCTCACATTGGTCCATCCAAGGAGAGAAAAGGTCAAAACACAAGTCAAAATCTCAACTCATCGATTATATAACAATAATACATTTTTAGACTTTTAAAATCTTAACACATCAAATTTGCAAGAAACCCACCTGATGATTCCTGTATAAGTCAATTGCCCGTCTTACATCAAATTTTCGAGCTGTGAGAAATTTCATGGCCGTATTCCATGGCAGTGGTTGTTTACCATTTTGACTATGGAAGCTGCTAACCTCTTCAATAAAGTTTCTCACCTTCTGAAAAAATAAAAAATAAAAAAATGTCATTGTATAACCTGGGCATATATAATAAAAAAATTTCCAACAAAAAAAATAAAGGTTACTGGTTACACAGAAGTAACTATGTTGGTGAGATATATGAAAATATAAATATAATATAAATTTAAAAAGGAGAAAAATTGATAATATTCAGGGTTAGTCATTCATTTAATTAGCTTTCTACATTTGGAGAAGCTGCACTAAAAATGAAAGCCTTAAAAAAAGTGCTTGATTCAATTACAGAGAAAGCAAAAAGACAAGTTCTTCATTTGTTTATTTATCTTATGTATTACACCATTATGTTTGAGACATATGTATTTTCTGAGAGGAAAATATTCTTCTGAAGTTCTTTTGAGTCAGTCTTAGATCATTTCCAGTTTCCAGTGAATGTACTGCTGTCTGCCAAACTCTGACCGCTTTTATAAACAAGTTCAAATTTGGAGAGAGAATCTTCTGTTTCAATCTATCTTTTCCTTTGCATCACATGATACCTCTTAACCAATAATATTCCTTTAACTCTTTCCTACTACTAGCAACTGGCTGTCATCCTATTGTTACAAGCTTCAAGAATGCACACTCACTCCTGATTGGTAATTCAGGAGGTTAAATGAAATTCAACACTTGCAAAGCTCTGCAAACTAAATTTATACAATATGCTCTCACTGATACATTTTTCTTATTCTTTGATATGGACTATCTGTATATAAAGCTGATTATGTTAATTGAGATTAATTTGTGAAGAAATTTGCAATAAACAAGAAATGTCTAAATTAAATTTAAATTAGTGAAATAGATCACTAATTAGGACTGAGCCTATTCTAGCAGTGACCACTCCAAGAGGAGTTTAACAGGTTTGAATTCAGAGTTTTTTTTCTCCTAGACTGGTTGCCTAACCAAGGTTAAAGAGTCCAATCTGCCCTACTATTTACCCATAACTGGAGGGAGAGTAGTTGGATTCATACCTTTCCCAAGGGTATTAGCACTATATAAACTGTAGTTTCATCCAGGATGTGAACTCGGGTCAACGAGTCCATTTCCTACGACTCTAACCATTACACCACTCCAACTCTTTCCTTTAAAACAATTTTGTAAACATTAAAAAATCCAATATAATATATACATATATTATTAAAAAAAACTTATTACAGATAATTAAATAATTTTAAAATCAGTAATAAATGGAAAAATACAAGTCATATTAAACTAAGTCCATTATTGAAAATAATATTCAAGCTGTTCAATTAAAATAAACTTAATCAGAAGGGAGAATATAAAAACCAGCAAATATTGTTTTCTAATGACTCAAAAGAGGTCATGAACAAATTCTTCTTTTATATTTTTCATTATCATCATCATGTTGCGCCAGCAGCACAGATATTCATGACAATCCCTCACCAATAGTCCCTATCATTCATTGTCCCCGAGAGGTCCTCTGAACAGCATCCAGTATCCACGCAGATATGGTCAATGTATGTTTTTGTTGGGCAGCCCACACTGGTGTGCCCATGAGCTGGTTTCTATAGGAGAATGTCACTTATGAGTTTGTCCTTGCTTCTCCAGCGTGTCTTGCTTGTCTTACTCGGATGGTTTGTGTGATATGAGGCAAGAGGCCGTACAAATGTTTTCTCATGGGGGTGTTGTTTCCATGGCTTATTTAAGATAGCACACAGCATTCTTGTGCAACTCCCATTTAGCTTTTTCTCTAGGTACTTTGTTAGGTTACAGGTGGTGCAACCATACAACAGCACCAACACAACTACGGCTTGGAAGAATTGTCGCTTTACTTTGTCTGTGACATATTTTGCATACATAACCAAAACATATGACCAAATTAATTGGTAGAAATAGAAAAATTAATTTTGCATACTTAAAACAGGTTTTAAGAATATCTGTATATAAAGTAGGGGATTGGTTATGTTATTTTTTAAAAATTAATCAATGAAAATTTAAAAAATATATAGGTATGATTTATATATTTTCTTTGAATGAAGTATAACGTTAAATATTATCTACACAAACAATTCTGATGCCATTTTTAAGAGCTTTAAACCTAATATGACTCCGCAACCAAAAAAGCCTATATGCTCTAATTGAAGAATTAAATTAAAATGACATTAGGTTTAAAAAATTTTATCTGAATTTTCCCAAGAAAATAAACATAGCATAAAATTAGTCATAAAAATTTATTTTTTGTACTTAAAGCAAGTCTTAGTTTTTAGTTCCATCTTGTCATGTCAATTTTTGTCATAAAAAATTCCTTCAAATTCTGCCATGATTGATGTGTGCTACCAAAAAGTTAAAACTCTGTAGTTTAAAATCTCCAAAAAATAAAAATATTTTTCGTTAGATATAATGAAAAATATATTTATGCAAAATAAAAACATAAGATTTCCAATAGTGTAGCATAAATATTGAGGAATTAAATATTATCATGAAAACCGTACGAGTTGATTTTGAGAAAATACAGGAAACAAAATGTTGTTACCATGAAGAGCTGTATATTAGTAAACTTTTTAAGCTTAAAAATTCCTTCGAAATCCATGTCAGTAAGTGTATCTAGTATACTTCTGAACACCAGTACATTTCTAACATTGGTAAATAAAAATGTAAATTGTGTTGCTAAGCATGGGAATCATGCTTAGTAACAATTATTTTCATCATTATTTACAGTAAATATTTCCAACTAGAATTCATCAAATAACAATTTTCAAAAAGTTATACTTAAAACAAAAACTAGTTCTATTCATATCTCAAAGATATATGTTCATTTGAATAAAAGAAAGAAAAAAAGATTTTTTTTTTTTTAAATAACATAAAAGATACAAGAGTTAATTTAAGATAATTTGACTTAAAATTTAGCAAGTACGAGAGATTTAAAAGTCAAATTCCACTCATGTTGAAATACGGCAACAAAAAAAGTAGAAGAGAAAAACAATTACCTAAATAACAATAAATTTATCCTTTAATTTTCTTTTTAATCAAATAAAATTTTGATAATTCTTTTATACTTATCAAAATATATTAATTTTCTTTAACTCCAGGATTATTTAAAACATTTAATGGTTCTGAAGCAATCCTTAACAAATTTGAAACTTTTAAGATTCAAATAAATTTGCTTTATATCTCAGCAGTGAATTTTAAATGTGTAAGGATCGAATTTCTGTCCTCTGATTCCAAATACACTAGTTTTTCATTTTACTATTTCAATTACGTATTAATTCTCCATAATGATAGTAACTAAATGTCTATCAGGTTAGCAATTAGATTGCCGATGAAATTATCAAATGTTTACCAAAACCCTGTTTATTTTTTCTATACAATCTGCTTTTTGTTATGTCAAAATGATTCTGCTATTCTTAAATAGTGAAGAATTTATCTGTATTTATGAGATGAGGCTTGATATGAATAATTTTGACTGGTGTCCTCATCTTTATTGTGGTATGTATATTCACAATGTTCAGGCCACTATAACCTCGGGCTCTGTTTAGTTGCTTTTTTTAATTACATACATAATTATACATACCACAATAAAAATGAGGACGACAGTCCAAAATATCAAAATTATTCATTAGTGAAGAATAGTTAATATCTTTTTTTCTAGCATAGTGCAGTGTATACATTATATTGTATCAAATATGTCATTTTTTCCTTTTTTTTTTTTTTTTTTCTCAATAGTCTCTAGATATATTCCTATCTGAGTTGCCTTTTTTTGTTATTTTCTTTTAATCTGGATCTCCTTAGACAGCTGCATATATTCACCTTGATAAATTTCATTTCAGTACATTAAGAACAAAGTTTGACTTTTTAAAGATATTTGATTAAAAGAGTAAAATATATATTATTTACCACCGAATAAACCTTCTCCATTGCTTCACCGACCTTGCATACAAAAAAGAAATTGTGGTGTGACACTGTAATCATCTAATGACATGGTTTGACTATTACCAAATTATATCATTGGATGACACTCCAATTATAGGATGATCTGATTGGTTCACTCATGATACTGTCATTCAACAGTGTACCAATTACAATAGTTAGCTACAACTTGCTACACACAATGTCACAAAGTGTATAATATGAGTCCGCCTTCAAAAATTTGTATTGATATGATGCATCAAAGTGGTTTTCCCTACTGTTCAGTTCACATTCAATACTTTCAGTTTATACCTGCTTCAAAGAAATAAATAAACATATAATACACGCTCAGATCTTTGTAGCCAATCAAAATCAATTTAATCATGTTCTTTAATAGAATCTTAGTTAAGCCTAAAAAAACTACGACTCACAATTATGATTCATCCTTTTGCTCATATAGTTTTTATATTACTAAAGTTCTTTTCAGTTAGTCAATGATGAATAATAGAGTTCAAAAACCTCTTTTGAGTACAACAGGATTCTTTTTTTCTTTTTTTAAACTCACATTTGTGAACAGTTATTTAAATTATTCACATGAAGTTAAGCAATGTTAGAATGATATGACTATGATGGGGAGACTGAGGAAATAATTTTTTAAAAACCTAACAGAGGAATAAAAGCATTAGTTTCTCTGTATGATAATTCGATTTTGTTGCTCTATCATTTCTTTATCATTGAATCTCTAAAACTATGAACATTAAAACAAAAAAACAACTTTTGAATCTATTTCAAACATTCTGATTAACTAAAGATTTTTTAGGAAAACCTCCTAGGAAACATTTTAGAACTGCTCATCAAAAAGTTTTGTATTTGGACAGTTATTTGAATTATTCACATAAAGTTAAGCAATGTTAGAATGAAATGACTATGATGGGGAGACACAGGAAATAATAAAAACCTAACAGTGGAATTTGTAAAAAAATTCACTCTGAATTGTCCAGATAGACACATGGCGCAACAGATATATGGGTGGAGTTAATACAGTGACAATCATCTCTAGATTGCAGGTTCAATCCTGGCCAAGGGCGATAATAAGATAGAATACTTAAAATACCTTAACATTGGTACCCGGGCATGGTTAATGGAATGAGAACAGACTACTCCGGTGGATTGAACAAAGAGTTTGGTTCAAAGTTCCATGAAGGCTCCCATAGTTCAACAAGAAACACCTAAAGAAGACCGGAGGGTACATTGGCCAAAACATTGTGTATATAACAATAAAGATGAGGATACCAATCCAAAAAATACAAATAATACAAATTATCAAACCTCATCTGAAAAATTCAGACAAATACAAACAGTGGAATGAAAGCATTAGTTTCTCTGTATAACTCAATTTTGTAGCTCTATCATTTCTTTATCATTGGATCTCTAAAACTCTGAACATTAAAACAACAAAAAAAAAAAAACTTTGGAATTTATTTCAAACTTTCTGATTAGCTAAAAATGCTTCAGAAAAACTTTCTCGTAAACATTTTAAAACTGCCCACCAAAAAGTATTTATAAACTTTTAGTTGAAAAAGTTGTTTTACTGAAATTTAACTAATTCTAATTGTCTACATGACTCATATCTGTCATGTCTATTTTTCATCCTCATTGACTCAGAATTATTATGTGTAAAACTTTCATTTTTAATTATAACATTGCATCTAATACCATCCCTTGGTCTACATGCATCATTCTATAACCAAAAGGGAATCTTTTTACAAAGACAATTTACAATTACTACTCTTTTTATTACTATGTGGCTTGTTTGGTTTGTTTTGTTTTACTGGATATCAACCTCAGTGGGTCATTTAATGCCGACAAAGTTGTAAAATAAATTCATTCTTAAAGCATAATACAATTTTGTTTATCAACTCATGTTTTTCTATTTAACCCATAGATGGGTATGTGGCTTGTATATATTTATTGTTTATTTAATAATAAAAACAAAGGAAATCTCTCTCTACTTTGTGTTGTCTTGGACACAATAAGGAGAGCTTACTTCAAGTGAAAACAATTTTCTTTAAACAATATTAATACAAATAATAAATCTATGATACCAGAAGTGTTAGTTGGTTGGATTTTACGGCATGTCAACCCTTGGTTTATTTTATGCCAAAGACGTTTTGTTTTATTAATTCTTGTTGGGTAATCAATTTTTCAAATTCAATTTTTTTTTAAACTCATTTTTAATGTATTTAACCCATAGATGGGACCCTAACAGGTACTACCAGTCTGGTCAGGTTGGACCTGGGAGCTATGGCAATGAAGGGGTACTCCACATTCCCCAAAGCTCCAAATTGGAACTTCACCATTAGAAGCAGTTTAATGTCATACACAGGACACTAGAAGTTGTTAGGAATAATTTGTATTTAAAATCCATTTGTTAGCAAGTAGAATATTTTGCAAAAAAAAGAAAAAAAAGAACATTATATTGAATTCAAGTGATGCAATGAAAAGAAAAGAAAGTATGTCCAATTTTTGTCCAACAATCATTTGATGAATTGGAATTTCTTACAAAATTTATTGCTTGGCCTTTACAAAACAAAAGTCAACCATGATCTAGGAAATAAAATTTTAAGCAGAGTGATTTCATGCATGGACATGCAATACCTGCACAAATACATATCTTATCATAATGGAGATTCTGAGTCAAAAATATTCTATAATATACTTTATAATACAATGTATTCTTGACTACCATCATTTACATTTTTACTATTATGATTTCATTATATCTCTTATTATAATGGAGATTCGTTGTCTGTGTCTGTAACCGAAACTATGTCATGTCTTACGTCAGTTTATCAATGAGTATTTAGCTTATAGTCAAAACCATTAATACATAGAATAGAATATGTCTCTATGAAAATCTGAGTTAGATTTGCCTCAAAACACCACATGTTATTAGTGCCTTTAAATTCTTGCAATGTGTCATATATCACTAAGAAATAAAGGTTTACATAATATATGATGTGGTTAATTTGCATACTGGTTTTTAACAAAACCGGCTTTAATAAATAATTACTTGGTGTTATTGATCTCTAGTATTATTGTTTTATTCTCCAACGTATTAACAACAACTTCAAATACTCAAAGCCCTATACATTAAACAAAACAAAACAAAAAAAACACCTTAAATAAAATTAACTTTGAATACAGCAATCACATTCTCAAATGCCTATATTTTTCCCCATAACACTTCATAGTTTTGAGAGGTAAATATAAGAACATTATGCAAGAAGATTTTTTATCACAATCAACTTAATAAGTCATGCATTTAGTCATGGTTTGCGTTTGTGAATACTAAATTTCTAGAAAATGTTTTTATTTTTCATGGAATTAAATTGATAAATTAAAAAGACAATTTTTTTTGATTTGGTTTGTTGGATTTTACAGCATGTCAACCCTTAAGCATTACGGGTCACCACTTATGGCCAACAGGTGGCCCCACGGAGGAAGGGGTTCTTACTCCTCTGCAGAGGTGCAGTCAGCATATTCTAAAGCCCCAGCTGACAGAGTTACTAAAAATATATTAAATCTATTTTCAGGAATTCATGATTTACAAACTGAAAACAAATATTATAACAAGAAAGAAAAAAAAAACATTTTATGGTGTCTTATGGTTATTTTATATATATAATGAAATCAAAATAGTAAAAATCTAAATGAAGATAGTCAAGAATACATTGTATTATAAAGTATATTATAGAATATTTATGAACAAATTAATCATAATTTCTATTAATTCCAACAAAACAAATTAATGATAAAAGTTTATGACACAACAATTACAAATGAATCATTAAAGCTTTTTATCAGCTGGTTTTAACTTCAAATCATAAAATTGTTAAATAAAAACAAAATTATTTTCTATACAAATATTCAGTAAATATTTTTTATCAAAAAATAATAATGTAATTTATCCAGAAATTGAACTGCAAATTTGATATGTTTAGCACAAAAGTCATATTATACGTATCAGAAAAAAGGCCACAATGAATCACACTTCCTTATTAATGTAGGAATTATAAATAGTAACGATGCAAGATATATATGCTCTAAGTTATGACCATCATTAAATCAAGTTCATGTTAAATCTTTGCCAATTAAAAAAACTAAAATAAACCAAAAAAAAAAGAAAAAAAAAAAAGAAAGAAGATTTAAATCAAGTTTCATAAAAAGGATATTAGGTTGGTTGGTTGGTTGAATTTTATGGCATGTCAACCAGGATAGAAGGATAATACTTATGCCTAATGGAGGGCACATATTCTTGCTAGATCACCAAAGTTAAGCAGCGATGAGCCTGTTCAATACTTAGATGGGTGACCATTTAAGCAATAACAGGTACTATAAGTAAATAGAAAATCAAAATGACTCAATTCAGCATTAAATGACTCCAAAAGAGTTGATATGCCATAAAACAACCAACCAACCATATTCTTTCTAGTTTTTTTAGTGTTCACACAGCTTAACACCTGTACTCAAGCTATGGTTAGCTAATTCTCTTTCTAGTTTATACAAAGATGATACCGATGTTAAACTGATTAAAAAAGACTAATAACTTATCAATGGTACATCCATTATTAAAAATTTTCAAATTAAATTTAAAATTTCTAAAGATTTTCTATTACCCTCACTTGACTATTTCCTGCCACATAAAAAAAATGCCTTGTAAACTGAAAATTAATCTTATACAATAGAAAGGAACTTTACAAAATAAATGTCTTTCTCACTCATCATACATGAAAATTTATACTTACATCAACTTGTAATAGAGAATCAACCATGGTTACTTTGCATGTTCTGCAAACCACTTCGCGAACAACGAATCCAGTGGAAACCATATTTATATTCAATATAAATAAGAACAAACTAAAAAATATGTACGTGTCGGTTTACAACTGAGATGCTACTGTTTTAGAAGAAACATCTCATCGAAGAAGTTGAAGACTAGTCAGAGTTTCTTCGTCATTCATTAGTGGTGCCTTCCTCAAGCAATATTTTTTTTATCTAAGTCAACGCTGGCCTCGTTTAAGTTTGTGGACTGGTACTTTGTTACATATAAAAGTAATTACAGTATTCATAACTAAAATATTCAAACAAAGAGACCAACTTGAAACTTAAGTACCATCATTTCTCAAACACACTGTTAAGTGGACACAGGCAGTAACATTTTTTTTATTACAAATAAGTAGTACAAATTACAAAGCATTATTATAAGGAAACCTAGTTTTGTTGTTTTTAAATAAGCATCTTTCAAATGGAACAAATATATATATATATATATATATATATACCAACCCCTCCACACGAACAGGATGTGACACAAGGTCAATTTCTTAAGCGGAGTTTAACAGGTTTGTATTCAGAGTTTTCCTTCTCCTAGACTGGTTGCTTAACCAAGGTTGAAGAGCTCAAGCAGCCCTACTATTTACCCATAGCTGGAGGGAGAATAGTTGGATTAATACCTTTTCCAAGGGTATTAGCAGTATATGAAATGTAAACAGCTTCATCTAGGATTTGAACTTGTCTCATTGTGTCCATTTCATATGACAATAACCATTACACTATGCACCTCTGTTGTACATTCATATATATACATATATTACCAAACCCTCGGCATGAGCAGGATGTGACACAAGGTCAATTTCTTAAGCGGAGTTTAACAGGTTTGAATTCAGAGTTTTCCTTCTCCTAGACTGGTTGCCTAGCCAAGATTAAAGAGCGCAGTCTGCCGTATTATTAACCTACAGCAGGAGGGAGAGTAGTTGGATGCAAACCTTTATCAAGAGTATTAGCACGATATGAAATGCAAACATCCTCATCTGGGATTTGAACTCTGGTTGATGAGTCCTTTTCCTATGACTCTAACCATTACACCTTGTGTCTCCAACAGGAACAAATATATGGAAGATATACTTTTTATAAAGAAAAAAAAATGTTATACTACTCAATGTGGATAAATTATATTCTGAAATGTAAGCGTGTGGTGTAATGGTTAGTCATAGGAATTGTACTCGTTTAGCATCATACCCAGGACACTAAGACTCTCAGGCACTGCCTTCTGGCACACATGACAAAAATGGTTGGAGGTTTGACATAAAAGCAATTAATAGGATCAAGAAAATCATTTAGGTGCTAGGGCTTGACGTGACCAGCCGATTGATCGGAGGGGCCTTCTCCAACTGCAGGTCTAGCCTAGGTAAGGGCCAAAGTGGAGTGTTACAAGTCCCGTCCTCATGCATCACAGGTCACCACCCAGTTGAACCCATTATGGGGGGGAGGGTTACTCCTCTACAGAGGTGCAGTAGGCATATTCTATAGCTCCAGTAGACAGGGTGGTCCTAATGTTCTAAACTATAATCTATCCTTACTTAAAGGCAAACATTACTTTTTCTGTAGTACCTAAATCCACCAATAGGGGCCCCCAATTTTCCATTTCAAATTTTTCTTAATTCCGTTTCCACTTTTGGTAAATTATTTTTTTTCTTTCCGTTTTCACATTTTGTAAATTCCATTTTACCATTTTTATAGTATTTTATGAGAAAATTGCAATAAAATATGGTATGATTATTATAAAAACTGAAAACAAAAACATAATTCAAAGTTTTGTTTAATAAAACAACAAATACCTACAAATTTTTTGAATTTAATTTAATGGTTACAAATTGTTTAGAATCTTTTTCTTGGAAATTTTGTGAAAATCAAACAAGCATTGAGAAAATGAATTTGTCAAATTTTGATCTTCATACCTTCCCATCCAAACTTTTGTTTATTTCCACTTTAGCAATGGTAATAAAACCAACTTTTATCTGCTTTGCTACATTACAGTTTCTTAGAAAAAATTTGAAGTATTTAAAAATAG
The DNA here is from genome assembly GCA_023376005.1 of Doryteuthis pealeii. NCBI lineage: Eukaryota > Metazoa > Mollusca > Cephalopoda > Myopsida > Loliginidae > Doryteuthis > Doryteuthis pealeii. The sequence goes on along the minus strand of CM042140.1, from coordinate 21,651,312 downwards.
TCAAACATTTTCTCAGAAAATATATGACCCACTTTTGTTTTTTTTATGTAAAAAGTTTTTACATAAAAAAAACAAAAATGGGTTGTAGATTTTCTTTTTTCAATCTTAAAATAAAAAATAACTAATATTTGTAAAATAAAACTTCAAGAAAATAACTAGATTCTGTTTTGTTCTGTTCTGTTCATTAAAGTGTTTAACAACAAAATCGTTTTGAAAGAATTAAAACAAAAAAAATTGAAAAAAATTATCAATTGATTAATTTCTTATTGAAGATTACATTAAAAATCCCAGATTTCATTTCAGATTAATGATTAACGATTCCAGAATTGCAGAAAAGTGGTCCGCCTATACCAACACTTTAACCTTTGACCCATATTCCTTTTATTTTAAGGAAAAAGTAGCTTTTTTTTCTTTTTGAATAATTCAGTTGAACAGCAATAAACCTTGAAAATGCAGAAAGAGACATTTAAGGACATGGAATTAAGAGCCAAATTGAAAGAGAAAATTTCTTCTATCAAATATTGTCTCTAACAAGGTTAATGCTTCTCTTAATGCTAGGGTGGTATGGGTGAGAAGCACCCATGTCAACCTAGCATTAAGGGGAAGACCAGTGATAGAATACAAAAGACAGGTGTGTTAATTCAGCCCCATGTTAATCAACTCACCACACAAACAAGCATAACTACTGCTATGAACATCCAAGTCATTCTAATGTAGACAATACCAACCATTTGGTAATGGGGAAGAAGAACTTGGGCAAATGGTATTCTTTACGACAGATGAACACTTATCACATCGGTTGGTTGGTTGGATTTTACAGCATGTCAACCACTTTTGGGTTATTTCATACTGAATATATTTTGTTTTATTAATTCTTGATGGATACTTAATTTTTTTTAAACACATTTTTTCAAACTCTTTTTTCTATTTAACCCATAGATGGGACCCTAACAGGTACTACCACTCTGGGTCAGAGCGGACCTGGGAGTAATGGTGATGAAGGGGTACTCTACATTCTCCAGAGCTCCAGAATTGGAACTTCACAATCAGATAGAGTTTAACATTATACCCAGGACATTAAGACCCACAGCCACAAGCTTCTAGCACATATATGATAAAAGGGTTGGGGTTGGCCATAAGAGCAATAGGGTTGGGACAATTATATAGGTGCTAGGGCTTGACATGACAAGCCTATTGATCGTATCAGTCTAAGTAAGGGCCAAAATTGAGTGTTACGTGTCATGGACTGCTCAGCCACCAGGGTTCCATCCTTAAGCATCACAGGTCGCCACGTACAGCCAACAAGTGGCCCTATTGGGGGGGGGGGTCTTACTTATCTGCAGAGTTGCAGTCGGCATATTCTAAAGCCCCAGCCAACAGGGCTCTTATCACATTGGAATATGAGACAAGCATGGAAAAATATAAATAGGTTACCCCTACAGGGCTTACTAAAATTTTTAGAAGGTATAGGTTAAGAAATTGATTAGGCTAATCTTTCTCTCCCAACTGCAAGGTCCGATGAAATGATTTTTTCATCCTACAACAATAGTCTAGCAGTTTTCCACATACAACTCGTTCACCACTTCAAAGCATTTTGCCCCCTCCCCTTCTTGGTTTTATGTCCAGCAATCAGAGAAAAATTTGCATACATGCAGATTACTTTCGCCATATCTCTTGGCTTCGAGATCTCACATATTTAAATTTTTCCATATTTTCCTTTCCTACTCACATCCCACAAGCTAGATAGGTTTGCACCCACTTTGCTTCATGAGGCAAGTCTCCCCTCTCACTGCAGAAGGCCTCTTGAGAGATGTAGCTAATGCAGGTATACAATGTATGTCATTTATGACTGTTTAAGGGGTAGAAAGAAATGCTTTGAGGTAGGTTTAACAATATTTAGTGGAGGGAGGGAAGTATGGAAACTTCATGATACCATTTCCCTGAATTTTTTTTTAGATGAAGCTTGATAATTAGTATTATTTGTGTTATTCGGACTATTGTCCTCGTCTTCATTGTTATCTGTACAACGTTTCGGCTGATGTGGCCTAGAATAATAATTAACACAGCTTAACACCTGTACCCCAGCTATGGTTAGCAGAATGAGAACAGGATACCCCCATGGAATGGATAAAAGGTTAGGTTCAAAGTTCTGTGATGGCTCCCGATTACGACAAGAAGGTTCCCAAGTCCGACAAGAAATACCTGAAGAAGGCCAGAGGGCACATCGGCCGAAACATTGTACAGATAACAATGAAGATGAGGACAATAGTCCGAATAATCCAAATAATACTCATGATACCAATCAGTTCTTTTCATTATAGAGTTCAAGGCTTTAAAAGTGAGATTGTATTTGATATTGAAGGTCACCTAAAGAGGTCAAGTAGTTTAGGAGGAGTTTGGAGTTGAGATGATGACTGCAAGAAAATAGAGTGCCACTCAAACAGAAAAGAAAGAACAAACTCAAGCTTCCTCAGATAATTGGAACGGTGTGAACTGACCAAAGAGACATTAGACATAATGAATGTAGAGGAAAAAAAAAAAGAACGCTAGTATTAGCAGTGGTGAATTGTGCAGGAGTTGTACAAGCAACATTTTATTGGGGGGGGGGGGGAGCAGAACTAAGTTTCCATTTCAAATTGATTTATTTTTTTACTCTTTTCATAAATTTGATGATTTTACTTATTTATGATACAGACCCTCTGAAATTGAATTTTTAACTCCCAACCCCCTCAGGCAATATCTTTTCAAAAATTAATTTTTACACTGCCTGAAGAGATTTTTTTTTTTTTTGCCAGTGTATATAATAAAAGCAGGTAGTGATATAATTATAAGAATAAAAATTTGAAAAGTATAGAAGAACATTTCGTAAAGGAGAATTGAGAGAAAAACACAAGTACTTATATTTGTGTGTGTGTGTGTGTGTGTGTGTGTCAAAACAGACATAATTATTTACATTTACATTAAATATAAGAAGTGAAAACAGACTTAAAAAAAGTGCATAAGTAAAAAAAAAATTAAAAAAACTTCTACATATTGTGATGTATAAATACCCATCATCCTCTTTATGTGTTTGTATAGAAGAAAACAATTGAGGAATAAAAAGGATGTCCCAGAAATCGCACACCAAAACTACACCTTTACTGATTTAAAAGAAAAAACACCATTATTTTTTTTGAACACCAGGATAGTGCATGACTTCGGCATACCCAGTATATATATATATATATATATGGAATGAAAAATGTCATGTCCTTCAAAGGATTTTAGTGATCATAACTCTTCTCAGCTTCTTTTATCAGTAAAATGTGAATTCTCTGGTTCTGGAATAGGAAATTCACAAGCAGTCATAAAACCTCACATGCATATCCGGTCAGGGGAAGGAGATGCCCTTGTTTGACACAGATTTTCAAGACACAATAACAAGTATGCCAAAAGCTCTTGATTCCTGACAATGATGGAGACCCTCTTTGGATTTTTGCCAGAGCTCCTTTGGGCGGGTTGTGGCCCTAATACCACTGGGCGCCAAACCTGTCCACCTCAGGTGAACCTACCAGGAACTTAAATTCTCGATGGCATGGCTTTGACACTACCAAATTTACATGACTGCCATGATGAAGAGGGGTTTGGACTTTAGAAATAATGTGCTAGATGGTCATTGAGAAGAGATCCCATCACCCCTTTTACAGGTCTTGCTTTTTGTTCTAGCCACCCTCCTTACCAGACAAAATCTGTGGGATTATTGGTTTATTCACCGATGATCTATCAAACAAGTAGTACTGTGAATTAGCATAACTATTCTTGTGAGCAATATTGAGTTTCCATTGCCTTCTCTACCATTGAAATTCAGAGTGTTTTCCTTCTTTGAAACTGCTTTCCCACCACCATCAACATTTTTATAAACACATTTTTCTATTTAACCCATAGATGGGACCCTAACAGGTAATACCACTCCTGGTCGGAGTGGATCTGGGAGCAATGGTGATGAAGGGGTGCTCCAGACTTCCAGAAGTGGAACCTCGCTATCAGTTAGAGTTTAACGTCATTCCTAGGACATGAAGACCCTCAGCCACTGCCTTCTAGCACATATATGATAAATAGGGTTGAAGCTTGCCATAAGAGCAATAGGGTTGGGAAAATCATATGGGTGCTAGGGTTTGACATGACCCGACAATTGATCAGAGGGGCCTCTTCGACCGCCCGTCTAGTCTAAGTAAGGGCATGTCATGGACTACTCATTCACTAGGATCCCGTCCTTATGCATCATGGGTCACCAACAGGTGGCCCCAATTGGGGGGAGGCGTCTTACCCCTCTGCAGAGGTGCAGTAGGTGTATTCTAAAGCCCCAGCTGACAGGGCTGTCAACCTTTAATATTTATCTCTAATGGAGAATAGAAGTGAATTTATATTATCCACACCTTCACATCTATATAAACGGAGAGCAAAAGAAACTGAGGTAGAAATAAACCAGAAATGGAAAGATACATTTTGCAGCAGATCAGCCAATAGTTCTTAAATATAACTGTATACATATGTGTGTTCAATAGACTTGCATGCAGTTACACATGTATCACATGACCAAGGAATGGAAAAACAAAGAGAAAAGTTTACAAAAAAGAAAAAAATCATTAGTTGGAAATAGCAGATATGAAAAAAACAATTTTTTTTTTCAAGAGAGGGTGTAAGTCACCCATTTGTTGATGGATAGGTAAGTAAAGCTATTCTAAAATACACTTTAGACTTTAAATAGTAAAAAGAATATGAAGTATTAAGCCTATTCATCTTCTCTTTTGAATCAAAATGAAGCATTTAAATTCAAAATAGACAGTTCTAGTTACAATTGTTGGTACCCTTGAAAGTTTGTGGCAATTGTCCAATATCTTTAGAAATAAATAAAAACTAGCTTCATCCATGTAAATTACACAGTATTGTCAATATTGAAAATATCCCCCAAACAGAATTTCTGCTCTCTTGATATCTGTTTCTCCTGTTTTGAAGGCAGACTTTTCTGTATTCTTCTCTGATGCAATGGTGATTCAAGTGCTCACTATTTCCACCTTAATTCCACAAAGTTTAATTGAGAAGAAAACCCATCATATATTTTGTGACCTTTATTCTATTTATTTATCTTCTTTTTTCTTTTTTCTTTTGAAGAAGAAAAAGAATTATCATTAATTTACGGTGCTGGAATGATTCATTTCAAAATGGGTAAAATAAGAATTTGACGAATAAGCAACCCTAGATAATCAGGATTTATATTTTTGCATTTCATCTTGGACGATTTGGACAGTCTCATTTTTAACCAGAGGGTGTTGCAAGATGATAACGGTCGTATTTTGTAGGAACACCAATATTAATATATAGGTGTATCAAATTTATATCATCAGAATAATTTAATAGGATGACCAAATTTTAAAAAAAACAACAAAAAAATTTTTTTTTTTTTTTTTTTTTTTTTTAACTTATATGAAATAATTTCAAAGAAATTCAAAATCTCACTTAAAGAATAATAAAGTCACTCATCTTTAGTATGTGATTATACACCCATCGACAACAATGACTTTATCCAAACATTTCTTGTAACCAATTACAAAGTTTTTTTGTACTTGTCAATTAGTAGTTTCTGTAAAAATGACAGAATAATGTTAATTACCAATTGGTATTACAATTCTTTTTTGGACCTTAGATACCAGCTTCCTCACATTTGTTTACTTAACACTCGTCAGGCATTCCTCTACTAGTTTGTTTACAAATCTACATTAGTGTTCATCTTACCCAAACTTTCAATCAGGAGTTGCTCCCCTTGATTACAACTTCTAACGAGCTCCCCCTCTTTTCTTTTAAGTATTGTCTTTTTTAAGTATCCAAAAGTAGTACCTTTCCTTGATTACAACTTCCAACAGTTTCTTCCATTCTTCCTTTGAAATTTGTCCAAGCTCTTGAATGCTTGCAAAGATTCCTTTCCCCAATGGCCAATTTCATCTAAATCAGAGATTTTCAATGGATTAAGAATCCTTGCTGACCAATTAAAAACAGTTCATTAAAAAAGAAAGAAAAAAATTCAACTAATCTTGTGTTCTTTGAGTGTTTGATTAAGCTGGAGAACCTATGATCTTTGATCCAAACTGAGTTTTCTTGCACTGAGCAGCATATTTCACTAAAAAAATTCCTTGGTAATCTTTTGCTTTTATGATTCCTTCAATGCATTAAAGACCTCAACCAGAGACAAGTAAAGCAACCACTACAACATCATGGATCCCTACACACACTTTTAAGTGTAGGTGCTGTCAGGTGATAAGGCTCCAGTGTGTGGGATAAGGCTCCAGTGTGTGGGTGCTGTCGGGTGATAAGGCTCCAGTGTGTGGGTGCTGTCGGGTGATAAGCTCCAGTGTGTGGGTGCTGTCGGGTGATAAGGCTCCAGTGTGTGGGTGCTGTCGGGTGATAAGGCTCCAGTGTGTGGGTGCTGTCGGGTGATAAGGCTCCAGTGTGTGGGTGCTGTCGGGTGATAAGGCTCCAGTGTGTGGGTGCTGTCGGGGATAAGGCTCCAGTGTGTGGGTGCTGTCGGGTGATAAGCTCCAGTGTGTAGTGTAGGTGATAAGGCTCCACTGAGTAGGTGCTGTCGGGTGATAAGGCTCCAGTGAGTAGGTGCTGTCGGGTGAGTAGTGCTGTCGGGTGATAAGGCTCCAGTGAGTAGGTGCTGTCGGGTGATAAGGCTCCAGTGAGTAGGTGCTTGCTGTAGTGACCATGTGAAATGTTTCCGTCAATGCAACTACTGTTGGCACAGACAATCATTTAATTAAGTTGAGTTAGTTTGAAATACTTTTAGACATTAAAATATATCATAGGCAACATTTGTAAAATTTTGCCAACTCAGCACATGAGCAGTATAGATTGGGTAATCTTATCTGTGTGGTAAAGTGGGGAGTTCACAGTAGATGTGGTCCTCCAGCTCAGCCAAAAACAATCTCCCTGGTATAGTGCTAGCAAAAAGGGGATAGACTCCCTCGCTGTCCGGCTGATAACAACAATAGGCCACTTTGCCAAATTTACTTTTACTTACTATATTTTATATTTCATTTATTAAAAGTAGTTTTTTTAGTACAATTTCTCAGAATAATTAACCAGAAATTTATTGGCAGATGTACATAACGTTGAAAATCTATTAATAGATATTCGGTCTCTATTTGTCTGTAACCAAAACTATGTCACTGCTTACATTACATTACCCCAAATTATCAATACATATAATAAAGAATAACCTTGTTTGAATTAATTTGAATTTAACTGTGAGAAACTTGATTTTATTAGAAAGAAAACATTTATGTCTATTATTAAAAAATATAAAATTTCAAAGATCCGTTTACATTTTTTTTACGAAAGAACATGGCAAAAAAATGCGTTATACATATTTTTGGAGATAGATAAAATTAAAAAAATTTAACATTAAAATAAAAATATTTGTTCAATTTTAATAAAATTTTGTAGAATTATGTAAAAATGGGTGTATTTTTAAAAACAACATTGTTGTCTGTTTTAAAACAAAACAAATATCCCAGTGGAGTGGAGGGATTATTTTTAAGTATGTAATTAATTTTTTTTAAATATTAAATGTTTTATTTTATTTATTTAACTTTTAAATTAATTTTTACACCACCTGGAGGGTGTTTTTTTTTTTTTTTTGCAAGTTACCATTTGTAACGACTAAAATAAAATAAATAAGTTCTAAGTGTCAAACTCCAGCTCTTCTGCACAGGATGAAACACTTCTGCTGTGGTGTTTAGAGCATAACTCACCAGCCTTTCAGCAGTATATTGATAAAATTATAATTTTTAAAGTTATAAAAGTAAACATATAGAAATAAAAACAAAAAATTTAGTAAAAAACAAAAATAAAAATTGTATAACATTTTTATAAATAATAAATTTATAAGATTATATTTATTTTAATATATCTATACAGATAAATACTGAAATAAGATTTGTCTAGTTTTTGTATTTGTTTTATAACTATCAATCTTTAGTTCAAATTAGGTCAATTTTGAAACTGTCTATAGAAAACTATTTATAATGTTTTAGCAACCTGGTCTCACTACAAAATAATGAGAAATTATAGACTACTCTGTAGTAGGACCAGGTTTTAAAGACTTTTTAGGGTCTTCCATTGAAGACTTATGGAGATATATATATATATATATATATATATATATATATATATATATATATATATATATATTACAGTATGTGTGTGTGTGTATGAGGGGACTAATATTTGTACACTTACAAATTTTTTATTTATTGTATTGAAACATACTTTTCATAACTATTAACTGTATACAGATGACTAATAACTAGTATCAAAGCAATTTAAAAGTTTTAAAATCTGAAATTTGCATTGTACGAATACTTTTTTTGACCCAATAAATTGGATAAATGGAATTTATTTCTATTAAATCAAATTTTTGTTCCAGTTTTCTCTACATATTTAGTTATTATGCATCTGTGTACAATAAATTATATGAAAAGTATGTTTATTCATTAGTTGGAGATACAATAAATTAAAAATTTGTATGTGTACGAAGATTTGTATGTGTGCGTGTCTGTGTGTCTGTGTGTTCATGACTTTATAAGTAGATTATTATCTAATAATTCCATATTTGTGAAGAGCCAAAAAAGATTATTCAATTTTTTTCAAATTAAAATATAAATTCACATAAAATATATACAAACATTTCTTGTACATTTGAGTTTAGATTTGAATCAGTACATTTTATCATGTCATTTTCACATGCATATTGGCTCATCATTCCTGTAGTAGAAAAGCATTTTCCCAGAAGATAAGCAGATCATAGCAATCAAAAATGTGAATTAAAAAGCACAAAAAAATAAATATTTTTGATAGATTTAGTTCGTTTTTTTTTTAATTTGTTTTTTTTTTTTTAATTCTCACATTTACTCGACTAAAGAATTTAGAATTTTAGAATTAAAGATATTTCCAGGGTTTAAGTCCTTTTTAAAAAAATATCAAATTGCTTTAATTTTTTTAAACCTTGAAATTTTAATCCATTTTACAAAAAAGAAATTAAACATTAATGTTAACAATAATCACAAAGAAATCATTCAAAATTTGGGTTACAAAAGATCCACACTCATCAAGTTTCGTATAATAGATAATAACATTAGATGGTATCAAAATTAGTCTTAATTCCAAGGGCGAGTAATCATCATCACACCACTCAATCAGAAGGACAAACTCAAGACAAAGTTTATTTGGATAATTTCATGTCATATCAACAAGGTTTGACTAACCATAACTATCACGGATTTTATTCAAAATTGACAAGATTATAGAACTTTATGAAACAAATTCAATGACACCTGTCTTACACAAAGGTTTCTGAAAATATGACCCTCTGAAATTGGCAACAAAAATGGGAAATCTTTAAAGAAATGATAAAGTTTAAAAAATAATATCTTGTTTTTTTTTACATCTAGGATTATATACCATTTTAAAGTGCTGAAGTAGATCTAAAAGTTATTGTTAGTATTTTTTTTACCTAAAATTAAAAATTTGACCTTTCATAGAACATTTATTTCTAAATTTGAGAGATAACTGGTCTGGTCTTTGGCATAGTATGTACACAATTCCATGATGAAGAACAAATTAGAACTTTTACCGTTTTCTATTATTTATAATTTAACCTAAATTAATCAGTTAAAGGGAGATAACCATAAAAATATACTTTTAAAAATTACTGTTCTTTCAATTAACACTATATCTACATATTACATCTCTTATGATAATGGAGATTATGTAACTGTCTGTCTGTAACCGAAACTATGTCACCACTGACGTCATGATTTCCTTAGTTATTCAGGTTATATTCCCAACGATTATAAAATAGTCATTATTTAATCTTTAACAACATCTTATGTATCAATGATGTCTCTATTAAAGACCAAGTTACATTTGCCACAAAACTGTCCATATTATTAATGCATTTAAAATCCTGAAATATATCTCTAAGAAATAAAGATCTAAATAGATTTATGCTGGGAATAATTTGCATAATGATTTTAACAAAACTGGGTTTAATAAATAATTATTTCCTGTTACTGATTTCACATACTACCATGTTATTCTCAAACATATTAAAAGCAATCCTATATATAATTTTATATAGAAATAATATTAAAATAAGTAATATTTTTATATTGGTTCTTATTTAGTTTCATTAATTTTTTTTGATTTAATCTAATATTTTATTACATTAAAACTTTAATACTTGCAGCTCAAGTTCTCATTTGTAATTTATCAAACATAGCAAAAATTAAGTTAAATGTCCTATAAAAAGTCAAATTCAAAGTTAACTTTTTTTTATTTTACCTCTGAGGTAAAAACAAAAAATACATACAAGTTTTAGATCTACTTGAGTATTTTTGAATGGAATATAATTCAGTTTTTTAGATTTAAAAACAACAAAGATATTGATTTTTAAACATTCACATTTTTTGCCAAGTTTGGAGGGTCATATCTCTGTAATCCTTTCAGGTAAAAAGAATGGTGACATTTAAATTGTCTCGAAGTTCTATAATCTCATGCCAATTTTGAAAAAAAATCCATGATGGTCATGGGGTCTTTGCTTAAATAATTTTTTTTGTTTTTTGTTTTGATTTGACATGGAATAAATAACCAACTTGCCAGTTTTGCAGATGGAAAATAAACATTACCCACATGCAAATTTGTTGATTTTTAGAGATTTTATATAAACAAAACAATTTACAGTAATAAAAAAAATATGAATTTAAGAAACCCAATGAAATGACCAAAGAAACTTAAGCTATGCAAGAAAAGAAACGGTTATTTCAACATGATAGTTCAATCATAAATATCCATTGAATTATTTTAATATACACATTCTTTTTTTCAAATCTAGTTTGTATAACAACAGAAATTTTGTATGAGTTCATATTTTAGACCTCATTTTAATACAGAAAGTAGTGAGCTTCATAAACAATCTTAATACAGAAAGTAGTGAGCATCATAAACAATCTTAATACAGAAAGTAGTGAGCTTCATAAACAATCTTAACAAAAAAATTATAAATAAGTAACTCATAATATGAAAAAAAAAAAAAATTATTAATCAGCTTCAATCAGAAAAATTATTTTTAAAATCATGAAAACTAAACTCCATTTCACTTAAAATAAGATTCTTAGCAAAATTAAAACTTACTAAACAGTCCTCATCTTTATTGTTGGACACATGGCACAACAGATATATGGGTGGAGTTAATAGTTCTAAGTGACAATCATCTCTAGTTTGCAGGTTCAATCCTGGCCAAGGGCGATGATAATATAAAATTCTTAACATAGCTTAACACTTGTACCCGGCCATGGTTAAAAGAATGAGAACAGTCTACCCTGGTGGATTGAATAAAGGGTTCAGTTCAAAGTTCTATGAAGGCTTCCAATCATAAGAAGGTTCCTGAGTTTGACAAGAAACACTTGAAGAAGGCTGGAGAGCACATTGGCCGAAACATTGTGTATATAACAATAAAGATGAGGACAACAGTCAAAAAATCCAAATAATACAAAGTGACTATTACCATTTTAATCAATTAAAAATCAACTTTAATTTTTTTTTGTTTAAAAGGGTAAAAAATAAACAAATGTAAGATAAAATATTCCATTTAACTTGCATTTGCTTTGTTTGGGGTTTTTTAAGTAACATAAATAGGAAACAAATAACACCAAACTTCCAGATCCCCAAAAAGGATCTAACTCCATTTTGGATGAAATTAAATTCAAAATTGTAAATATTTAAAAAAAAACTGTGTTACTCCCTTTTATATCAACTGTCAGATGTCATATATCAGTCAGAATAAAGATCTTTTTAAAGTTATATATATATATATATATATATATATACAGATTATTAATAAATAAGGCTATGTATGATCTTTAATTTACCAGTTTGTTTTTTATTTGGATATAGAGGGACAATTTGGTATACTTAGTAGCATTTCCCCCCAACATGATGTATCTCTTTTTAAATTTACTAATCCTTCACTAAATTGTTACATAATTTGTGGGTTGCCTACGAATTATGACTGTAGTGTACTAAAATTTAAATAACAGTATGGTAAATGAAAAGTTACCATTAACTGTTGTAGAAGTAATTGACAACAGTTCATCTTTCACTGAACTACCACTGATTTCTCATTGGCTAAAGGAAAAGCGTGGGAAGGGGACTGAGTTAGATTTTGGCAGTTAGTCAAAGGGACCAGATGCAATGGTCATCTGTTCCCAGGTAAGCCATCTTCTTACCGCACAGTTAAACCCTTTTGGGCTTCAGTTTTAATAAAGATGTCTTTGAAAAATAAACATTGCATCATCATTTAAAAACAAAGAGGATGAGCACAGACAATCGGAGCCAGCACAACAGAAGCCATATCGACCAGAGGAAGAAATCAACCTAAAAGAATATGGAACCCTACTAAGAACTCTCCTTTTCCCATGTATATAGCCCAACTTGACTGCTATATAACAAAATGACTACATTGAAAAAAATTTTTACAGTGTCAAAGTTATTTAATTATTATATTAATGAATTCCTTTGTTGAAAAAGTCTCCAATTATACTTTCAAGTAAACTGTTTAAACAATTGTTGATTACTTAATTGGAAATTGGAAATATTTTAACATTTTTCAACAATTTCAATTTTTAACAACTTTTGGGTTATAGGATAAAATAACATGGCTTTTGATTTTAAGTTAACATTCAAATTTTTAACATCTTCTGCCATTTTTAGTGCATCACTTGTAAAACTAGTATGTTAAATACTCTGATATATTAGCTATCTTGTTATTTCTATGTAATATACAAAAGAGGAAATCATCAAAAATAAGGTTGAATTTTTTAATAACCATATATTTCTGATTAATAACAGATTCTTACATTAATAATTTTTACATTTGAAAGTAATTGATGTAGTATGATTAAAACTAATAATCATTTTTGTACCAATGTTTAGTAATATAACAAACTTATTGATAAAGGCAAATATCAAATACAAAGATAAACAAAGTGGACTAATTTCTTTATCATAATTATAGAGAGATTTATATTAATGCCACTCTGAAATTTTACATAAATGGAATATATGAAGTAGTAAAGTTTATTGATTACAATTAGGAGACAATTTTTAAGCCTTATACATACATATTTACCAACCTCTCTGCATCAACAGGATGTGACACAAGCTTAATTTCTTAAGTGGAGTTTAACAGGTTTCAATTCAGAGTTTTCCTTCTCTTAGACTGCTTGCCTCTAACCAAGGCTAAAGAGCTCAGTCTCCCCTACTAATTACCCATAGCTGAAGGGAGAATAGTTGGATGCATACATTTCCCAAGGGTATTAGCACTATGTGAAATGCAAATAGCCTTATAGGACTATAAAATATACAAGTGCTACTGATGTTCTTAGAAAGAAAAAAATGGTCGTTTTAGTGATAATATGCAAACTCTCTTATTGTTTCTTGAAAATCTAAGAAAAGTCACAAATGTTGGTCATAAGGTTATATCTATCAATAATGGAGATCCGTTGTCTGTCTGTAAACGAAACTATGTCACTGCTTACATCACAAACCCTCAGGAATTGTGTAAGTTTATCAATGAGTATTTAATTTATATTCAAAATCCTTAATACGTAGAATTAGAGTATGCAACATTAAATGGTCTACATTGTTTTTTAAAATAGGTTTTAATAAATACATGTCCAGTATTATATATTAATTAATTTTTTCAAAAATTATTTTTTACTCTCGCCCTTTTTTCAGTAGCAAGAGGTTAACTAAAAAGTTTACAAATGAATAAATACCTACGATTTTGTGTAAAATTCATGTGTAAAATATTCAAAATAATTATTTAATTAATAATTATTAGATGCACGCAACATTTTATTTGAGAGGGACAGAATTAAATTTGCATTTCAAATTGTTTTATTTTTTTTTACTCCTTGAATAAATTTGATGATTTTACTTATGATACAAACCCTCTGACACTGAATTTTTAACTCCCACCCCCTCAGGCAAAATCTTTCAAAAATTAATTTTTACACTGCCCAGAGTGCGTTTTTATGCTCGTATCCATAATGGCTGAAGTTGAAGCAAAACTTAAAGAATGAAGCTAACTGCAAGAAACCTGCTCAGAGGTTATTAGATATTTAGTAAGAATTGTGGCTGATTTTTGTTTTATTCTCATTCTTCAACATTAATAACAAGCATGTTTTTCAGAATTACCTTCATTCTTTATGTTTTAGATTTTGTGGATAAGGTTTCAAGTAAATTCATGCCTTGAGTATTAACAGCAATTAAAAGAAGAGTCTATCACTTTTCCAAAAAAAGCATTTATAAATAGAAAAGCACTCTCTGTAAGTGAACCATTACTTTAAGGAAAATTTGTGTGTGTGTGCACTTTGCAGATGAATAATAGGAGGAGGGGAATGCAGCAATGAGCAACTGGGGTGGGGGCAAAAGAAACAAGAAAAAAACAAAACAAAGAAATTCCATAGGCTGTTAGAAGCAGTAAGTCAGTAAATCCACAAGACAAGCTCACCTGAAACTAGCTGGTCAGCTAAAAGAAAGAAAAATTCAAATATCATAAGAGCAATTATGGAATTAAATATTTGTTTCCTAATTTGATTGTTTTTGAACAACTAAAAAACAAAAAATAAATGAGTGGTTTATAACGTGACAAAAAAAAAAAAATTGGTTTATAAGGAATGAGTTCATGATATTTTTGTACAAAGATTCAGGCATGATTACACATAATTTTATATAACTTAAAAACATGAAGATCAGCTTGAATAATAAATATATTTGGTTAACAAGTTTAAATAAGTGATAGAATCACAGCCTCATGGTATAATTCTTTGAATAGTAAAATTGATTAGAATTCTTTTTCTTATATATTCTTCTATAACAATAATCTAAACAAAACTTTTATTGAAGAATTATTTTAATCACAAGAATAACTAATCAATTCTTTTACTAAGTTTACCAACAAAGAATTAAATAATTAAAAACAAAAGAAAAATTCAATCAACAAACAAAATCAAAGTGACATTATTAGGAAAAATTCTGATAGGCTTTCACAAATAACAAATTCAAAACATTATATGAATGAAATAATATATCAGATTACAAAAACTGAAAAAATGAATTTCTTGATAATTTTATCATTTCTCTGAATTTTTTAGATGAGGCTTGATAAATTGTATTATTTAGATTATTCGAACTATTATCTTCATCTTCATTGTTATATACATAATATTTCAGCTGATGTGCTCTCCGGCCATCTTCAGGTGTTTCTTGTCAAACTTAGGAACCTTCATGGAACTTCAAACCTTTATTCAATCCACGAGGTAGACTGTTCTCATTTTGTTAACCATGACCAGGTACAAATGTTAAGCTATGTTAAGTATTCTATGTTATTATCACCCTTGACCAGGGTTGAACCCGCAACCAAGAGATGATTGTCACTTAGAACTGTATTAACTCAGCCCTTATATCTATTGCGCCATGTATCCAACTGGACACATGAAGAAGGCCGGAGGGCACATCCGCTGAAATGTTGTGTATATAACAAAGATGAGAACAATAGTCTGAATAATCCAAATAATATATACTATTGTATTATTTAAATATGAAATATATTTATTGGTTTAAAATATACTGAAAACTAAAAACATGTTTTTTTTGTTTTTTTTAATCTTAATAAAAATCATCATCTACAGGATTAAATAAGATAAAACAAGAGGAATTCTATTCCATAAGCCATACAATCTTTCCAATTATATGTACATGGTATAGACATTAGAAGTTTGTTTAAAAATTCAATTTCATGATGAAATGCTTAGTATGGTAATAAAAGTTTCTTTGTTGATAAGTTATTTTAAATAGAGGTTAGTCAATAATTTACAAGAAAAAAATGGCCTATTTTGTGATAACTTTTAAGCTTTCAAATTCTTGCTAAAGTAATGGTGTAAATAATTTGCATACCAGTTTTAACAAAACCGTGTTTAATAAATATTTACTTGGTGTCATTGATTTCTAATATTAATGTTTTATTCTCAAACATTAAAAGCAATCGTATATATAATTTTATATTGAAATTAATTATAATAAAGTAAAAATAAGTAATCTTTTTGTATTCATATTTAATTTCATTATTCTTTCTAATTTGATATATTTAATTATATTAAAATTTAAATACATATTTTTGCTAGTGAGTTATTTTCCTATTTTCTTTTTTTTTGCCATACATAATATTGTTGAGTGTCTATTGAAATGATATCAACACTGACATTTTCTCTTTTTTTTTTTTCCTTCTCAATTCCAATGTAGTTTAACAAACTGAGATAAATTCTTTGTTTTCTTTTGTAGGATGATTACAGAATTATTTTATACCTGAATTTCTTTCGGGTCAGTTTTATTTTTTCACCAATTATAAACCTGTTGTTGACTAAACATCAGTTTTCAGAGGTTTGGTTGGGTTTGTTGGACTTTACAACATGTCAACCTGTCTAGGGTTATTTTATGCTGAAGATGTTTTATTCTATTCAAGCTTGATGGGTATTCAAAACTGCTCAACCACAAGGGCTCTATCCTTAAGCATCATGGTTTGCCACCCTCGGCCAACAAGTGGCCCCATTGGAGGGATTTAACCCCTCTGCAGAGGTGCAGTTGCTGTATTCTAAAGCCCCAGCCAACAGGGCGTTTTTCATTTTTTTTATTAAGGCTATATAAATTAAAGTCAAGTGGATTTAGAGTTGCTCCACCAACATTTCTAGAAATAGAATTTAAATATCTGATACATCTGTATTTTAAAAATCTATAGAAATTCAAATGATTATTGAAATTTAATAAAATGACATATACAGTCAACAATCAAGATATTTTGAATAATAATCCAATGGTAACAGATAATTGTAATTTTATACTTATATAGGCAGCCATACCATACAACAAGGAAACATTATACTAAGCAACAAAGATTTGGTTACAGGAAAACAGTAATTTCTGTATTCTAATTTCAAATCTGTGCTTAGAATTTTTTTAATTATATTCAAATTTTTTGTAATAAAATTTACTTATTTTTTTTTACAAACATTAAAATTGATATATAGTTTTTATTTTTCACATGATAGCACTTGATAGAGGTGACATATTTAAGGGACCAATTTTCTGGAATTGCAGACAGAATCATGGAATCTGCTTTTTTATGCAATTTTCAGTAAACAAATTAATCATCTGTGTTTTTTTTTTTTTTTTTTTTCAAATTAAAAAAATATATATTTTAAAACTTAATAAACAACTTTCTCTGCTGTTGTTAAAAATTTTAATGAATAAACATGAACATAAGTTATTTTTTAAAGTTTGTTTTTAAAGATATTTTTTCCTTATTTTTCCTTTTAAAACATGAAAAAATTAAGAACAAAAGATTTTACATAAAAAAAAGAAAGAGAAAAAAGTGGGTCATAGATTTTCTGAGAAAAATGTTGGATAGTCTAAATATTTTTAAAGATTTTCTAAGAAACTATCAAACCAGATAGAGTGGGGGGGGGGGGCATTGCTAAAGTGGAAATTAGAGGATAGGCAAATAGTGTTGATATTGAAGTTGGAAGGGGAGGATGATACAAAGATTAAAACAACAAGTTTAACAAATATATAAAACAAAATGGAAATCAAATGTGGAGGAAATGAATGTAGACTTAAACTAAAATAAATTGTTCTTTTAAAAAATTCCAATGAAAGAAAAATGCTATCATCGTGCCTAGAAGAGATTCTTCAACCACACAATTTAGAAATAAAGATAACAAGGAGTGTGGGGGGGAGACAAGATTCTTACTTATTCATTTTAATTTGATTTTCCTTTTTTCTTTTTTTTTTTTGGTGGTTGAAAATTTATTGTTACCATCAGATAGGATTGATGCCATCATCATTACCATTTTTAAGAACAAGGGATTTAACTCTTAAAGTCCTATACCACCTCATTCCACCTGGCCAGAAGTCACATTCATTTTTCTAATCTACCCCAAATGATAGCCTTTGTTTAAATGTAATATTAAACATGTTTAGAGGTCTTTGATTTATGGTAATTTGATTATGGTAACTTTAGATGCAAAGGTCATTTTTAGCCATTCTTTTTATACATCCTTATAGGAATGCTCTGGACTTAAAATATTCTCAACAGGATGTTAAGAGTTAAAGTGTTTCACAATTTCTGAAAATTTATTTTTATAAATATTTGTCTTTATTTTTCCTTTTAAGACATGTGAAAAAAAAATAAAAACAAAAGTTTTTACATTTAAAAACTGAAACAAAAAGAAAAAAGCAGGTCATATATTTTCTGAGAAAAATGTTGGCTAGTCTAGATAAAGTCGGGGGGGGGGCATTGGTAACATGGAAATGAGAAGATAGGCAAATAGTGTTGATATAAAAGTTGGAAGGGAGGGGGGGGGATACAAAGATCAAAACAATTAGTTTAACAAATAATGAAATAAAGTGAAAATCAAACGGTTGTGGAAGAAATGAATATAGATTTAAACTACAAAAGATTTTTTTAAAAGGACAATTAATTTATTTTAAAGTTTTATGATGAAAGAAAAATGCTATCATTGTGCTTAAAAGAGTCTTCAACCAGGAAAATACCTAATTTAGAAATCAAATAACAACTATTGACATTCGGTATTATTTATAAATTTTATAAAGAATCTTTACTCATTGAAATTATCTTTTAAACAATAGTTTACCGATTGTTTAGAATCAATTAATTTCAAATGATATTGACATTAATATCAAGCTTAGTATATTTTTTCTAAAAATAAAAAAAATAAATGTTATATAAAATTAATTTTTTTAAAAGAAGAGAAATTATACTAGAGTAATAACAGAATCAGAATTTCCTGTTTTATGCCAATGATGAATTCTTATGTGTGTAAATGATGTAAAACATTAACAATTAATAAAATTAATAGACCAAAAGAAAATAATTTGGTGTAAGGGAGATCACTCTAAATTATATATAACTGAGACTTTCTGATTTATCAATTTCTAAAAACATTCTATGGTTCTAGAAATGTTGCCATATTTATCAATCAGATAATTACAGATTTCTTTTTACTTTTTCAAACTTTTTTATAGCTCTGAACTACATTCAACTTCATGTTTATCCAACTTCATTTTGGTACAAATAACTCCATAGCAAACAGAAGTGCTTTCTTTTACAAATTATACAAAACAGAGTTATGCACAGAAAAAAAATCCTCAAAAAGGTGGGGAAATTTGGCCATTAGAATCTGAAGAATCTATCAATGATTACTTGGCTGATATACACATCTTCAACAGTTGGTTGGGTTTTCATGGCATGTCTACCCAGTGGGTCATTTTATGCTCAAGACGTTTTTGTTTTATTCATTCTTAATGGGTTCTCAATTTTTTTTTAAACTCATGTTTTTCTATTTAACCCATAGATGAAACCCTAACCAGTACTACCACTCTGAGTTAAAGTGGACCAGAGAGTAATGGTGATGAAGAGGTAGTCCACATTCCCCAGAGCTCCAGAATTGGAACTACCATCAGATAGAGTTTACATACCACCACTGCCACTAGCACATATATGATAAAAGGGTTGGGGCCTGCCATAAGGGCAATAGGGTTGGGACAATCATATAGGTGTTAGGGCTTAATGTGACCAGCTGATTGAACAGAGTGTGCCTCTCTGACCACCTGTCTAGCCTAAGTAAGGGTAAAAGTATAGTGTTGTATGTCATGGGCTGCTTAGCCACCAGTAAGGAAGTCTATCCCCTTTTTGCTAGCGCTAGACCAGGGAGATTGTTTTTTATGCTGAGGTGGAGCGCCACACCTACTATCAGCTCTCTACTTTACCACACAGATTAGATTACACAATATGTGCTACTCATGCGCTGAGTTAGTGGGGACCAGTATCAATCCAGGTGTCTTGTGATTCCTTGCCGGGTGCTCTACCAACTGAGCTAAACCAAGAACTAAATGATGTAGAAGTAGTTATTAAAATCAAATTTAAACAAAGTGTGTATCAATCAAGGATATTTAAGAGCAAAAACGTTTAATCTCTTTTCACATGTCTTTTAGTTTGTTGTCAAAACAGAAATCAATTGATACTTCCAATAGGCAAGGGGAGATAATTGAGTATTTATTTTATATTTTTTTTTTTTTTTTTTGTCAATAATCTCAATTGATACATTGATACACACTTTGTTTATCAAGTTTAAAAATGCTTAAAATAAAACAATTTTTTTCTAAATCACGTTTTCCTAGCTCATTAGAAAAATTCATACAATAAACTACCACCATTATTTAGTGTCATCTTAGCGACAAAAACAAAACAATAGTTTAGTTGAATAATAAACAAATAACAAATATAAACAACTTTGATAATGGTTTGGAAAAGAACCAAAAGTACTTGGTTTACTAATAATAACTCTTATGGACAACTGATTAATGCCTTTCAAGAAGATAATATCAAAACAATTGTTAGAAAACTTGAAAACAATAAGGATTCTATTATTTTTTATATCTCTTCATTAAAAAATAATAATAATGAAATTTATTGTATACAGTGCTCAGGTGCACCACAACTCATCAAAGTCTCATGTCTAGTACACAGAATAATGTATTAGTGTCAGGAACATGAACAGTTTACAGTAATAATGTGCACGTGTGTGCTTATGTGTGTGGAGAGGGGCATCAGGTATGGTGTTGGCGGACTACAGGAAGCATGGAGGCCTTGAAAGATGCAGTGTTTTGGCAGCCTACAACGGATGCAGGCAGCTTATTCCATGCCTCGACAATTCTGAGCGTGAAAAAATGTTTCCAAATTATGTTTAACCAAATTTGTTTGAAACAATGTGGAAAAAAATAACATACTATTTCCAACTTCAACTAACGATTGAAGTGAGTGGAAGACAAAAATAATATAGAAAATAAAAATTCTGAATGTTGAAAGAATTTATGAATCCATGTTTTGTTTGTTTTTTTCTTTTTAATGTGTTACATTTTGATAATGGCAACTATTGGAATTCATTGGTATTGCCAAGGACAAAAGAACAAGGAGATTCACATTAAAGTGGGCACATATAAACAAACTGATTGGATTTTTCATTCCTTTTGCCTTCATCTTTTTTATCATAACAATAAATTTGGATTATTGTCCTCACTTCATTGTTACATACACAACAGCCTTCTTCAGGTGTTTCTTGTCAGACTCAGGAACCTTTTCTTCGAACACAGGAATCTTCTGGTCAAAATCGGGAGCTTTCACGGAACTTCGAATTGAACCCTTTATTCAATGCATAGGGGTTGACTCTTCTCATTCCTTTAACCATGACCAGGTACAAATGTTAAGCTATGTTAAGTATTCTATGTTACTATCACCCTTGGCCAGGATTGAACCTGCAGCCCAGAGATGATTGTCACTTAGAACTGTATTAACCCAACACATATCTGTTGTGCCATGTGTCCATCACAGAAGGCTGGAGAGCACATCAGCCAAAACATTGTGTATATAACAATAAAGATTAGGACAATAGCCCAAATGATACAAATTATCAAGCCTCACCTCAAAAATTCACACAAAAAATTCATTCATCAGTTCTTTTTTTTTATGAATAGCACCCTGTTTCATTGTAATCTCTAAATATTAGTTCTCTTAGCAGCTATTGGATGCATTATTTCAAAGAATCTATCAATCCTTATAGATAAGTCAAAGGTGTCATCTAATTTGTTTCAAGATGTGTTGTATTTGGGTATAAGATTCTTGCTTTGGCAGAAATACAACACATCTTGAAATAATTATATGTCTCTACCAACACATTATTACAAACTTTACCCTAAATATCTTTCACTAAAGCTTAATGATACCAACTTAAACAAATTGGACATCTCTTATTCCATATCTATATTCCCCTTTTACCACACAAACTACCATTCTCCCATGTTTTGCAAGTCATTCAGACAGTCTTCATAATTCAACTTCTGATGAAGGTTGCTAAAACCGAAACGTTATAACGTCAACTTCTCCATCAAGAATAAATTCATCTTTGTGAAATACTATGTTCTACATAGATAAGTCAGTAACATTTTTGTTAAAGGGAGTTAATTAGATACAACAATGGTGGTTGATTGAAGCTATGATTACCATTAAATTGAATCTTTTGCACAATATTAGTTGATGAATTTATTTTACAGTACATGGCACTATTATTATTTTAAAAGCTCTCAAGGGCCAAAACAAGAACTCTTGTATGAGATTTAAGTAGTGAGTGATCCTTTAGTTAATAGATAAATTGATTCAAATTAATGTTATTTTTCTTCCATATCCAAAAGTAGGTTATAAAAAATAAAATTTTAAAAAGTTGGCAGAGTGGCCTGTTGTTGGTATCAGCCGGACAGTGAGGGGAGTCTATCCCCTTTTTGCTAGCACAACACCAGGGAATTTTTTTTTATTAAAAGTGATCTTCTAATATTTATCAATTTATTTCAATTATATGAAGTAGTCCAGTTTCCATTTGTAGCAAAAAACTTCCTCCTACCATTATATTTTCACCTCAGTTGTTAAAGGCACAATTATCATTTCTCCAAGATGAATTATGAACAAGATATATAATTTCAATCTTGTCTAACCAAAGAATATTCTTTCAAAGATTATTTAATTTAGTTAAGTGCTCATGTATGACTTTCAGTCTAGCTGCCTTGTTCTTATCCATCAAGAGAATTTTATAGTGTAAAGGATTTTAAACCATTTTTAACTAATGTTCCAATTGTTTGGGTTTTTTTTGGTTTTGGTTGGTTGGTTGGTTTTTATGTCATGTCAACTCTTGTTGGGTCATTTTATGCCAAAGACACTTTTGTTTTATTCATTTTTATGGGTACTCATTTTCTTTTTAAACTCATGTTATTCTATTTAACCCATAGATGGGACCCTAAGAGGTACTACTACTCCAGGTCAGAGTGAACCTGGGAATAATGATGATCAAGGGGTACGCCACATTCCCCAGAGCTCCAGAATTGGAACTTCACCATCAGATAGAGTTTAACGTCATACCCAGGACAATACCAAAGATCCTCAACTACCGCCTTCTAGCATATGTATGATAAAAAGAGTTTGCGGTTGCCATAAGGGCAATAGGGTTGGGACAATCACATAGGTGCTAGGACTTGACATGATCAGCAAATTGATCAGAATAGGTCTCATTGACCAACCGTCTAGCTTTGCTTTTTTGTTTAAGCTTGGGTAATCATTTTGTTTGACATAGCTATTTATTTTTTCTGATTGATTGTTGAAATAATTTATGTGAAGTACTATTTCCAGAAAAGTTCCTGGTGGTCCATTTCCATACAACTCTTATAATTATGTCCTTAGCTCAAATCATTAGAATGTTATTTATTCTATTCTTTTGTTGTGTTGTGAATTCCTTAAATATAACCACATAAAGCTAACTATGTGAAATAAACAAAAAATTAATCCAGAGTGAATAACAATTTTAACTGACTCATGCATAATTATCACTGGATTATTCTTAGATTTTCTGTTATCAAGTTTTCAAGCTGAATTCATTTTTATACAATGCTTTTACAACATTTTTAACAATGTCCAAAAACGTTTTTTCTACTGCTAATTTCATTTTTCATGTAAAAAGTTGTTATCTTCTGTTGTTGCAAACTAATCTTTAACAATTGAATATAAAAATAAACATTAGAATCCATATATTATGAAATAATGTTATTTTAATGAGTTTAGTATATTTAGAAGTCTAGGCTGAATTATCATGATGTTGAAGGTGAAAAGAATAGGAATTCTACCCGCCCTGTGGATTGGGGCTGTAGATTACGCTAACTGCACCTCTGCAGAGGGGTAAGGTCCCCGTCCCCATGGGGCCACCAGCTGGCCATGAGTGGCAACCCATGATGATTAAGGACAGAATCCTGGTGACTGAGAACACTCCATTTTGGCCCTTATTTAGGCTAGACAGGTGGTTTGGTGAGACCCCCTCCAGTCAATCGGCTGGTCACGTCAAACCCTAGCATCTCTCTGACCACTCACCTAGCCTAAGTAAGGACCAAAGTAAAGTGTTGCATGTTATGAACTGCTCAGCCACCAGGGTTCCATCCTTAAGCATCATGAGTTGCAACCCATGGCTAACAGGTGGCCCCATTGGGGAAGGGGTCTTACTACTCTGCAGAGGGGCAGTCGGTGTATTCTAAACCCCAGCTGACAGGGCTTCTTCTCTTGTAAGAGTCCAACTAGTAAGGAGATTGTAAAGAATAATTGTGCTATTGAAAATTCCCTGGTGCTGTAATATCCACAAATCCTTTGAATCAAGTCAGCTACACTTCTCATGTATTTTTGCTGAGAATAAACCAAGAATCAAAATTCACTACCCAGTTTGATAATGCTCACATCTTATTATAATGGAGATTTGGTTTACTTTTTTTTTAATTTGCCATTTTTCCCAGTAAAGAAAAATGTTTTGTCACAGACATACAGAATGTGTTACATAATCTATGCATAGATTATTGTCAACCCCCTGTATTTCTGAAAGGATGGCCCCTTTTCATATCACGGGTGGGACTTTCCATGAAATATTACAGAAAGCCTGTGAAATATGTGAAGCCACGTCGGACCTGGTTGGCTCTCAGTTTCAGCTTGGACGTCAGGCAGAGAAGATATGTCTGCTTTAACTGGGGCTCACTGCACACGCGTGTTGTGTTAGTTAGAGAAATATGTTTAGTTAAGTAAATAAAAGTTTTCACAAATAATATGGTTTTGTGCTTGATGAATGTCTTGGCAACAAGACTGACCTAGAAGAAGAAATGAATCAAGGACGACCAACCAGCAAGACGAAGTCCAGACACTAGATGAAGAACGTAAGATACCAAAGATGAGCAGAAGAATAATAGAAGTAAAGAAAGGGTATACAACAAATGTCCAACACTTGATGTTTTGTATAAACAAAAACAATGTCTTGATTTCTTTAAAACCTTAAATAACATTCTTTTTATAATAAATGTATACCTAAAAGTGAAGTAGATTTAGAATTTATGAGATAAATCCTCAAATTTATTTCCAATCTTTTTTAATTGATCTCAAAATGTCATTAGAAAACATCTTAGTTCAGGTTAAATGAACAGCAAGGATAACCTGAAACTGAATGTTTTTAAACCTTATTTTTCTGATGCAGGTATCATTGGGGAACAAGAATTCTTTTTTTAAAACAGACCTGAAACATTTTTAGTATACAACCTAGGCGTTGGCCCATTCACTAAAACATTTCTTGTTCCCCAATGATACTTGCATCAGAAAAAATAAGGTCTAAAAACGGTTTGGCTTCAAGTTACCCTTACCATGCATTTAACCTAAACTATGTAACTTCCTTTTTGAATAACTTAACAAATATGCAACCAGTTTTTTTGCTGTTGCTGACTGATGAAAAATTTAATCTCACATTCCATTCCAATGTTTTAAGTTTTATCATTTTAACATGATAAAAAAAAACCTAAGCATTTTATTATAATGGAGATTCAGTGTTTGTCTGTAACCAAAACTATGTCTCTATGAAAATCTGAGTTAGATTTGCCCTAAAACAGCCTATGTTACTAGTGCATTTAAAATCCTGCAATGTGTTTCATACATCACAAAGAAATAAAGGTTTACATAATATATGGTGTGGTTAATTTGCATACTGGTTTTAACAAAAATGGGTTTAATAGATAATTACTTGGTGTTATTGATCTCTAGTATTATCAATCCTATGAATTATTTTTATATAGAAAGCAATTAAAATAAGTGTAATTCTGTTTTTTGCTTTCTTATTTAATTCATTAGTCTTTTCAATATATTTCATTATATTGAAATTTTAATACTTATACCTGGAGGGTGCATATTCTTTCTTGTCTAAATAATATAATAGAAATATACCCAAAACTAAATCTTATTTCTATGAGATATGAATCTTTTATAAGAAAATAACATTATTAATAGAAACCACTATTCCAGAAATAAATTTTTAAAAAGAGAAGTTTTTTGCAAATATTCAAAGACTAGATTGCTTTAAATCCTAAAAACAAAGTGTAACAATATTTTCCATAGAATTTTTTGTGATAAGAATTAAATATTTCTTTCAGTTGTATAGTAGGCTATGATGATAAGATTACAATGCTGACATTTTTATACCTATTGTTATCATATAGAATTGTATGCATCAGCTGTTGGTTGCCAAAACACTGCATCTTTCAAAATCTCCATGCTTCCTGTAATTTAACAACACTATGCTTGATATCCTCCCTCCATACCCACAAGCACATACACATACATGTATATTATGACTGTACACTATTCATTTTCCTGACATTAGTACATTATTTTATGTACTATACATGAGTCATTGATAGGTTGTGGTGCATATGAGCACTGTACACAATAATTTCATAATTATTGAGTTTTTCACAACTGAGTAGCCTGATGGTCTTTTACCGGAGTCTGAATGACAAGTCTCCTCAGGTCTCCAGGACTCTTCTGAGTATTCTAGCCAATTTCAGCAATGCATTGTCTGGATGGTCTCAATTCTTCCTCTGATTTCCAGTTCCTCCAGTCTTTTTTCCAAGCTTTTTGGGATCGTTCCAAGTGCACCAACAATAATTGGTATCACTTTCACCCTCATATTCAACAGCTTTATCATTATTTTTATCATTATCATTACTATTATCTGGCTATACATAACTAAAATACATAAAAGCTAATATTACAGATAATCATTTCTGGAGATCCATCATGCAGACAGTACCTTCCCATGGCACAAAAAGGCACAGGGTCAGTGGGTATACCCTGACATCTTTTAAAATAGTTGATGGATTTTCACAATAAACTTGACCATGTGTCACATTTTGTTTTCAATAAAATTGAATAAATAATAATATTGTTGCTGCCTGGGCAACTTTAAAATATGCCACCTGCAATTAGGCTATGATGACTTAAAAGTTTAGTTAAAACATCAGTCACAGCTGAAATATCTCCTCCTCCTCCTCCTCACTACTGTTTTGCAAAAGTCACTCATTAGTGCTAGAAATGAATAAGACAAGAGACTAAATTGTAAAAATGTCATAATCAACAATACAATAATTACAATTGGGGAACAGTTTTTTTAAAAAAAGAAAAGTTTTTGGGACCTCAGATTTTAGACCTGATTCTAAGTATATATATATATATATATATATTTACCAACTCCTCCACACAAACAGGATGTGACACAAGGTCAAATTCTTAAGCAGAGTTTAACAGGTTTGAATTCAGAGTTTTCTTTCTCCTAGACTGGTTACCTATCCATGGTTAAAGAGCCCAGTCTGCCTTACTATTTACCTATAGCTGGAGGGAGAATAGTTGGATGTATACCTTTCTCAAGGGCATTGGTGCTATGTGAAATTCAAACAGCCTCATCCAAGATTTGAACTTAGGTTGACAAGTTCATTTCCTACGACAATAACCATTACACCACACACACACACCCCAATTGTAGGTATAACTAATCCATTGAATAAGAATATAAACTTTATTTCTTTCTAGCAGCTTTACTTTTTGAGATAATGTACTTATCAATAAATGTTCACTGAATGCTGTATTTCCAATTTATAGGTGATAAAATGGCTTCCTCACAAAGAAAGTGTTTGAATCATACAGATTCTTTTTGATACATTTATGGAGAATAGTTTCATAGAACAGAGAAACTCCATATATGATTTTTTGAAAAGGACATATTTAAGCTATTTCAAAAATAAAACTAGGGGTCCAAGATAAGACATGGGTACCACACACTGCCTGTAAAATGTGTGTTGAGCACGCTCAGCAATGGACTAATGGTAAGAAGACATTTGTAAAGTTTGGCATACCTATGGTCTGGAGAGAATAGAAGAACCACATTTGCTTCTTTCTGGTTAACATAAAAGACATTAATGGATGTAATCAGAGTAAATGGACGTTTCCTAACCAAGATGTTGCAAAACGACCAGTTTCCCACTCATTTGAAATACCTGTCTCATCATTCATTAATCTTAAAGATCTCTCAGAAAAAAAATGAATCCTCTACCTTAGCTGTAGACATTACCCATGAACCTGCACATCAGTTTTAGTCAGAGCTCAATGGCCTCATAAGGGAGCTAAATTGTCGGATTTTTTTCTATCAACTAGTTGGGAGAGGGTGACATTCCAACTATTGGCCACACAGTAACATTGGAACTATAGACTCGATATGAAAAGGAGAAAATTGTTGGTTGATCTCTCACTTGCTTCTTAAGTCCTGAGTAACATAGTAGTAGATTGCAACAAAGTGCCTTTTGAGTTGTTGCTTACAAGCAGCGTGCATACGTTCATTCTTGTAAAATTAACAGTTCCACTTGAGTAACCGACGAGTTAACAGCTAGAAAAATAAACATAAGCGTTAGAGGGATGAAAGGCTTTCTTTTTATTCCTTTTCACACTATCTTAGGCAAATGTAGTCTCACACAATTAAACGTAATCTACAACAATAAAAAGTAGGGACAAGGAGAAATTAAATTCCCATTTCTGGGTTCGACGACCGCCACACAAGAGAATGGATTCCATTACCTTCCCACCCTCACAATGAGCATCCATCCAGGTAAGTGTAAAATTACGACAAAATCTCTCAAAGAAATCAGCAGAATTGTTGGTGTCCAGACTAGGAGAAAATAACTTATTACAAGCGAGATTTTGTTTTTTGCAACAATCTCAAGACTTGCTGATGAAAAGAGATATATCAAAATATGAATCAAGCAAATGTCATTTGTTCCTTGATAGTTTTTCCACCAAAAATGCAAATATCTACAGCATTTTAGGGTGCTGTGAGCATTGCCACTATAAGAAGCTCAAGTGATGAATTATTATGAAAACCTTTAAAAAAGGTTGTCATGATATTCATGAGCAAATTTTACATATAATTTCATTGCTTTATCTTAAATAGTATTTGCTGTAAATGGGATTTGTCAATAAAAACACAATACACTGTCCAAAAATGTTCAAGAAAGTAGGGCCTTTTTTTGTCCACAGTTTTTCCAGCTTCCAATGTTTATATTTCAAAGAGCTAGGGATTGATTTTGATAATTTAAAAACTCAAAATCTTATATCAATCTATATTTATAAATATCTTTTTTGTTATAACAAAATTTCCATTTTAAATGTTTTGGATGAGCAATACTAATTAAACTAGGTTTAGTTGGTTGGTTTTACGGCATGTCAATACATTGGGTCATTTTATGCCGAAGACGTTTTTGTTTTATTCATTCTTGATTTGTCTTTTTAAACTCATGTTTTTCTATTTAGGTCAGAGTGGACATGGGAGTAATGGTGATGAAGGGGTATTCCACATTCCTCAGAGCTCCAGCATTGGAATTTCATCATCAGATAGAGTTTACCAAGTACATTAAGACCCTCAGCCACTGCCTTCTAGCATATACATGATAAAAAGGGTTGGGGTTTTTGCCATAAGAGCAATAGGGTTGAGACAATTATATAGGGGCTAGGGCTTGACGTGACCAGCTGATTGATCAGTGGGGGCCTCTCCAACTGCCCATCTAGCCTAAGTTTGGTTTGGTTTGTTTTGTTTTACGGCATATCAACCTCGGTCGGTCATTTAATGCCGAAAAAGTTGTGAAATAAATTCATTCTTAATGCATAATACAATTTTGTTTATAAACTCATGTTTTTCTATTTAACCCATAGATGGGACCCTAACATGTACTACTAATCCGGATCAGAGTGGACCAGGGAGCAATGGTGATGAAGGGGTGCTCCACATTCCCCAAACCTCCAAACCTGGAACCTCACCATCAGATAGAGTTTAACGTCATTCCCAGGACATGTAGGCCCTCAGTCACCGCCTTCTAGCACCCATATGATAAAAAGGGGTTGGGGCTTGCCATAAGGGCAATAGGGTTGGTAAAATCATATAGGTGCTAGGGCTTGACGTGACCAGCCGATTGATCAGAGGGGGCTTCTCCATCTAGCCTAAGTTATGGCCAAAGTGGAGTGTTGCATGTCATGAACTGCTCAGCCACCAGGGTTCCATCTTGAAGCACAATGGGTCACCACCCACAGCCAATAGGTGGGCCTCATTGATGGGAGGGATTTTACCCCTCTGCAGAGGTCCAGACATTGTATTCTAAAGCCCCGGCAAAAAATATGCTTAATAAAACAGTTTGTAAAGACTCTGAACAAAGAGCCCCCCTCTGGTGCTTTGACTACATATGCAGAAAATTTCCAATGCTGTGCAATGGAGAAGCTAAATCCAGGAATTTTTGATGGGACACAAATCAGGGAACTCATCAAAGATCCATATTCCCAAGATTTAATGAACAATGTTGAGGCAGATGCAGGATCTTTATTCATTCTGGTTGTAAGGAATTTTCACCTCAGTCGGTAGAGCGTCCACCTAGGAACCACAAGGTTCCTGGTTCCATAACGGCCCTCACCAATTCAGTGCATGAGTAGCATAGGGATCTGTGCAGTGAAGTGAAGAGCTGATGGTAGGTGTGGCACTCTACCTCAGACGCAAAAACAATCTCCTTGGTCTAGCGCTAGTGAAAAAATAATAAATTCCCTCACTGTCTGACTCATACCGACATCAGGCCATGACTTTACTTTTATAAAGCAGATAATTACTCTGATATAGTGATTTCCTTGGAAGTTAAAGCTGGGGGGGGAGGGGTGCGTATCCTCAGTAATAAGGAAGTAGAAGGTAAATCAATCCCAAACCAAACAGCAGTAACTGACAGAGATGGCAAGAAATAAGAGAAAACACCTTGCCTCATATTTGAAATAGGCAGAATTAGTCTTGCAACAAATTGCCGATGTTGCGACCTTGGTTTGGTATTTGGTACCACAATCTACTAGTGTAAGATCACTGTAGTTCTATAAGCATGATCGACGTGTGGTAGGTAGAATGGTAATAAAGCCAATGTGATCTGCGTCAAAACAAGTCCCTTATATGAATAGGGAAAGGTGTAACATGTGACCTTTAATACAAATAAACATGTAATAAATATGACCAAACACAACGTAGGAACTTCTTAATCCTCACTCACCCTGCCTGAAACAGCTGGAAGGTAAGTACCCCAATTTTTTTTTTCTGACACTGAACTATTTGAGAGCATGTCAATTTGGCTGTAAAATGAGCTTCAAAGATCAACACCTCCACAGCCATTTGGATCATTTCCAGAAAATCTTGGAGATATAAGAGACGAACAGGGTGAACGATTCCACCAAGATTAAAGAACTACAAAAGAAAGATATTAGGTATACTGATGGCAGATTCATTATGTCGCGCTAGTAGCACGGATATCTATGACAATCTCTCGCCAACCGTCTCTATCATTCATTGCTCTCGGTAGGTCCACTGTGCAGCACCCAGTATTAGTGCAGAGCTGGTCAATGTAGGTGTTTGCTCGTTGACCCACATTTGGCATGCCCATGTGCTGGTTTCCATAGGAGAATGTCACTTATGAGTTCGTCCCTGCTTCTCCAGTGTCCACCATGTCTTGTTTGTCTCACTCGGATGGTCTGTGTGATAGGGGGCAAGAGACCGTAAAGCTGCTTTCTTGTAGGGTGTTTTTTCAATGATTTGTTTAATATTCTGCGTAGCATTCTTATGCAGCTCCCATGTAGCTTTTTCTCTAAGCACTTCATTATTGTCCAAGTGGTGCAGCTATACAGTAGCAACGATACAACTACGGTTTGGAAGAACTGTCGCTTTCACTTGTCAGTGAGATTGGATTTCCATATGACTGATAATCTGTCTATGGCAGACCATGCTTTCCCTATACATGCATTAACATCACTTTCTGTGGATGAGATATTACTACCTAGGTACATGGATTGTTCCACTGATTTTATAGGGTTACTGTCAAGTGTGGAGATGCCTCCTTCATTTTCAAAACACATGAACTCAGTTTTATCAGAGTTTACATAGAGGAGGCAGATTACTGCTGGTCTATTCAATATGATTGTCCTCCTAGGACAGCTCAATGTAACAAGTCTTTGAAACACCACTCTAGTGAGATGTCTAAATAAATAAACAGTGTATCAATAATAACTTTCTGTGCTTTTTTCCGCTATTAATAATCCAAAAGACAATAATAATGGTTTATAGACATCAATCCTGATACCCAACCAGTTGTATGCATAACATTTAGGGCTAGGTCATATTTTAGTAACAAGAGGGAGAAAAATGATTCTCAATATCAACAGATATTTAGCTCAAAGGAGTGTAAGGGTACTCCTTTCATTGCTATTACTCTCAGTTTTACTGACCCAAAATGGTAGTAAATGTCCTATCTATGGGTCTAATGAAATTATTTGAAATATATCAGTATTGGATAGGAGTATGTGAAATCATATGACTGTATGTCAACAAACGAATCCACTGGGGAACAAATTTTTAGAAAGATGTTTTCATGCCTCAGATTTTAGACGTGATTTTCAGTATATTCAATCCATTGAATAAGAAAATAACCTTCATTTCTTTCTAGCAGTTGTAGTTTTTAAGATAATGTATGAAATTGTTATATGAATTTTTAAAAAAGGCAATAATAATGATTTGAAGACATCAATCCTTGTGACTGACCAATTGTATGTATAACAGTTAAGAAGTTTATCATATATATTAGTAACCAGAGATGGAGAAAAACTGATGGAATATTTTGAATTAGCAACTAAAATCCCCCCCCCCAAAAAAAAATGGTCTAATATCTCAGGCACCAAATTATTCTATATTCCCCAGTAGCTTCTTTTTTTTTAATATACAGGTGTAAAAAAAAAAAAAAAATTTCTCAGTTAATTAAATTCAATGAAAGATTACAAAAAATAAATAAATAAAAAGAAAATTGGTCTTAAAATGTAAATAGAATTCAGTTGTGCTTCTTTTGTTTTTAAATTGATTCCGCAATCATTAGAATTTAACGAAAGTTGACAGAGATTTTACAACATTGATCTTGGCCCTTGGTCATTCCTGGCCAAAAAGATCACTATATGACCATCCAAGTCCAAAAAGCCGTTCACACCCACCGGCCCAGCAACACTCCCTTATTACACTAAAAGTGTCAATCCTTGATGTCTGAGGCATTCCTAAAAATGTCGACTGAGCTTGGCAATTTTCATTCACAATTCAACATACGAGTGAAGGTCTCCCACGCCCCTAGGAAGATGACTAAATACCACCTTTTTTGGAGTATTTTTGTGTGGGCTCATCTGTCAAATCTCAAATACAAAATTCCAGAGATAGGAAGACATGGTTGGATGTGATTTTATTATCACGTTTCAATTAATTTTCATTTTCTTTTAAAGTTCAAGATTTTATATATATATATATATATATATATATATATCAATGCAAATGTGGATGTAAAACTTATTTTAATAAACAGGTTTCTGGTTTTGGTGAGTTACTTTACTACACACAACATTTGTACACAAGGTGAAGAACTCCAAAAGAAACATTTTTGTTGCGCTAGATTACTTAATACAATGCTCCAATTTTTTCTGTGGGCATATGAAATAGTGTTTCACTAATAATTTTCAACAATATTTTTTTAATCAAATTAAAATTTTTTAAAAATCAATAAGTTGTCCTTGCAGTAGTAATTTAAAAGAACCATTGTTTTAATCTCGCAATTTAAAGATCAAAGACAAATGTAATCTTCCTTTAAAAAAAATTAAATTCTTACGGAAGAGGAGAAATAGAATTATTGTAAAAAATATATTTATCAAAAATATATAAGGAAATGAATGATCACGTTAGTAGCGATCATTAGATTTTTAAATAAAATTAGCTAAATGTAAACTCTACCGATACCAACACACTTCGTTCAAATTCTGAATAAAAATAATTTATTTTTTTATGATGTACGGTACATAATATAAAAATAGATAAATAATATTGACACTAAAAAATAACAGCTTTACATTTTTTTGGACGAAAAGTGACGACAATTTTTTTTTTAAGTGTACCATACACAGGAAAAAAAGCTTCATATTGTCACATTTCTCAAGTTACGAGGTACTAGAATCCTGGTTGTAATTACCATTCAAGTGGGTTATAGTGTTAAAAAAACACAACAATTTCTTTCTTTTTTTAATATTAAACAAGAAATAAATATCTAAAAAGCTAAATATTCAGTATAAATATGTAATGTAAAGAGGAAAAACGTATTGCAGGTTAGAGTAAAGAATCCTTAGAGGACTTGGTGACATGAAATGCTGTTTCCGGTAAAGACACTTCCAAAGATTTTATAAAATATGAAGCATTTACAAACAAGATAAAATC
The DNA here is from genome assembly GCA_023376005.1 of Doryteuthis pealeii. Taxonomy (NCBI): domain Eukaryota; kingdom Metazoa; phylum Mollusca; class Cephalopoda; order Myopsida; family Loliginidae; genus Doryteuthis; species Doryteuthis pealeii. The sequence goes on along the minus strand of CM042140.1, from coordinate 21,616,891 downwards.
CGTAAAAACAAAACATAAATGATATTTCAAATATTCATCTTTTAAATGCACAGACAGAAACATCAAGTCAAAAACATCCCACGAATGCATTTCTCAAGTTTTTCCTACACATTTCCAAAAATTTCAAAACTAAAGTACAAACACCTACTGGCTATCATCCGTGGTAAAATAAAAGAAACAATTCCGATAACTATTATTCATAAATTAATACCTATTATTCATGAAACATCATAAGATGCATGCATATTGCATAAATATATGAAGATGATGAAGAGTGTGTGACTTTGGCTTAAAAAAGATCTAGGTGTGTAATATCTCATTGCTATGTTTGCTAGATTCGCGATGTGAGGGGATTTCTCAAGTGCAAGATTTTTACTTATTAAGTGTGATGCCTAATTTTAAATTGAAGAAAATACAGTCGTTCTATTAGACCGATAAAACAATAAGTAAATAAAATAAAAGCCAACATCAAGTCTAACGAATAAGAAAGAAAAACGCAAATACTCGTGAAATGTGCTGCACTCACGGGGTGTAAAAGTGTTGTGTGACCAAGAAGATGGGTAAAAAATTTAAAAAAAGATTAAAAAAGAAAGTTTTTATTTTTTTTTAATGGTTAAGAGGCAGGGTGTTTTCCTCCTTTAATTCAAGTAAGAGGAACAAGACGAGTTGCAATTAAAATGAAGTCTGAATAAGATAAAAATAAAGGAGTGTAAGTGATGCTGGTTGAAAAGAGAAAACATTCACCTACCGCTTCTTCTTCCTGTTTCAATAACACGGCCATGACGGACAACTGGTGGGAGGTGGTGGCGGTGAGAGAAGGTGGAAGTGGCAGCAACTTCTGCTGATGATGATGCTGATGATGATGCTCCTGCTGATCTTGGTGCTTCTGCTGCTGCTGCTATTTCTCACAGTCTAAATGCGCAGCGTAAGAGATGCACCAACTTTTGGCTGTCGTAAAACGTTCTGAATCTATCATAGTTTATTATTTTGTATTGTATCCATCTCTAATAGAAACATTCCTCAACAGAATTAACTTATTTTTTTACATTACATGAGTATAATTTATTCACCTATGTTCTTTTTGAATGTCATTTAACTTGCGAGTTTAGCTGTAGTTGATGATATCATCGTCATTAAATGAATCCATCCCAGAGAAAAAATTTGATTAGCTTTTCTTTTCTTTACTTTTTTTTCCCCTTTTTTTTTTTAACTAAAATCTTTTTTTTACTAAAACAGTTTTTAAGTCTTGTTTTATAAATACAATAGATCACAAAAACTTTAAAAAATACAATTCATACTTTCTTTCGAAAATCCAAATATTTTTCTTTTTTTCTTTTTTTTTTTTTTTTGTCCTGGATTTCTGATTTTAGATTAAATTCATTTTACTGCCTCGTGCCGACTTTTCATAAAAGACAAGTAAAATCTGTTTAATATTAAATATTTTCTCTAATGTCTCGTCACAACATTTTGTGAATTAATTTATAAACGAAGTTATTTTTCGTCTGTATGAGATAGAAAATTTCCTATTTATTAATTTTTTTCATCCTTGAGGCAACCAACCATTGGCACTTTACAGAATGATGATTCATAATTGTGTGTGCATATTTTTCATATTAAGTTGTGGGGCAGCATAAAACAATCTTTTTCGGTTTATCATAAAATAAATGAGTAAAGTTAGTAGTAGTAACACGAGACACTTCGTTTGAAATGCAAAATAATACATTTATTTACTGGAAAATGCCAATTTCTAAATCTAAGGATTGTTTTTATTTTCACTTTTAACTTTATTCAATTGTATCATTCCTCCTACAGTTATACTGATTTTTTAATTTTTTTTTAATTTTCTGATTCCTTTAAAATTTAAACTGTTTATTTAAACTTTAAATCACTCTCACTTTCTTTATTGAGAAAAAAATAACTTTCATAAGAAACAAAATTATGGGATCTCAATGAATTTCGTTTCTTTAATCTACCTACATAGTTTTTAAAGTAGTCAGTAAAAATTACTGAATAAAACAAGAATGTGGTTTGTAGAAAAAAAAACCCAAAGGAACTGCCACACCCCCGTGTTTGAAAACACGTCACAATGAATAAGTTATAGTACTGACCTGATTCAACTTTTAAGATTTAAAAAAAAACAAGTTATAAACTACGTTAATTATATTTACAAATGTTAAAATATTTGTGAATGTTTAATATTTAAAACTTGATTTGTTTCCATAATTTGATTTTGTTCATTAAACATTGTAATTTAAATGGTCCTAAAGAAAAATGTGGTGAAGTATGTGCTGACGTCAATAATGTGTGTTGTCTTTAAACTCTAACTAAACAATAGTTTTACATCAACCTGTGGAACTATTTTAAAGGATTCCTGAAACTCTTTTTATTAAAAAAAAATTAAACTTTTTTAACTAAAAAATAGATAAATAAAAATTAATTAATTTTAATTAAAAATAAAATAAATTCATGATAATTATATAAACAAAATTGAAAATGTTTCAACTTGCAATAACAGAAAAATGTGGAATATGATAGATTTTTGAAAAATGTGGAATATGATAGATTTTTGAAAGCCTCTGTGCATATGACGACCATATTGCCTTCACCACAGGAATTAATGTAAAAAAATATAAAGATGATATCAATGGGGGCAGCCTAAAGTCGGTATCAGCCAGTCAGCAAGGGAGTCTATCCTCTTTTCAATAGCGCTAGACCAAGGAGATTGTTTTTCGCATCTGAGGTGGAGCGCCATACCTACCATCAGCTCCTTTACCGCACAGATCCCTGTGCTACTCATACGCTGAGTTGGCGGGGACCGGTATCGAACTAGGAACCTTGTGGTTTCTAGCCGAACGCTCTACCGACTGAGCTAACCCAGCCCCTTAAAGATGATATAAGCTTTTAATTTTATTTTCAATTCTAAAATAAACAACTTCCTTTTTCCTTTTTTTGAGTTTCTGGTTTAAAAAAAAAAACACATTCAACACCATATTCCTCTTGGGACCATCTCTTTTAAAAAGTACCAATAATCAATGATTACTTTATGAATGAAATTACATTTTTTTTTTTTTTTTAATTTAATAAATTTTCCCTTTTTGCTATTCTTTTAAGTGTTTCTTATTTTTCAAAAGTTAACATGGAAAACAAATTGGGAGAATAAACTTCTTTCACACTAGAAATTCATGGAAAATTAATGTTAAAATTCCTAAGACTTTTTCAGCAACCATTCTTCTTGGAAAATCTGTTTTTTTTATTTTGTCATTCTCATAGTTGCAATATATTACTTTTTTATGTGCCAAACATTACCTAGGTCCTCTGACCTTGTCTCCTTTTCTTAGTGCAATGGAAAAGGGTTGAGGGACAGATCCAAGATCTTGTTTTTGGACTCTTGCCAAATATGAAGTTTATCTAAGCACAAGCAAGGTGGTCAAAGTTTAGGTATTGGACATGTATGCCGAAAACGGGGGTCCCATTTAGGAAAATTTATGATATTATAAAAAGTATCCCATACTTCTAAAGGTGGGAGTCATAAAATGAGATAGCCAAGCGAGTACATGGTACTATTAGTATTTTTGTAATTTAGCCATTGTAGTTTTTTTTTAGACAATAACAAAATAAATAGAATTATTTTAATTAATTATTATTCTGATAACTCTATTGCAATATATTAGATTTCCATATGCCACAGCTGAATGAGCTGTCTATCTAGTATGAATTGATTAAGTTAAGTTAAAAGTTAAAGTTGATAGAAAAAAGGACATGATGACTTACATTTAAACAAAATTTGAAATAATTCATGATAAATATTTTAATTTATTATCAAGATTTTAAAATTAATTATTTATATTATATCTACATCTAGATAATAAATGTTATGTTTAAGTAATAGGTACCAGGTACTTTTTACAATATCACAATTTTTCATTAAGGGAACTTCCCCCTTTTCGGCATACATGTCCGGTACCTAAACTTTGACCTCCCTGGCCACTTAATATATTAAAACCTACAAAAGAAAGCAATCATGTAAAAATATAACTTAAGAACTTAAGTTCATTAACCACATCGGTTGTCTGGTAACCAAGACAATGAGTTGCTTCCCTTTAGTTGCTAATAATTGTATGCATTCAAAAACCTTGAAATTTTGATGTTTTCTCATAAAACCATATCATACGACCAAGAATAAAACTGATTTTTTGGTTTGGTTAGATTTTACGGCATATCAGCCTCTGTTTGGTTATTTTATGATGAACATGTTTTGTTTTATTCGTTCTGTGTAGGGGATGGTCCACCTGAACCCAACAGCCCTGTCAGCTAAGGCTGTATAATACACTGTTTGCACCTCTAAGACCCCTCAATGGGGCCACCTGTTGGCCGTAGGTGGCGACTCATGATACTTAAGGATGGAATCCTCATGGCTGAACTGTCCATGACATGCAACAATTCACTTTGGCCCTTACATAGGCTAGACAGGCGGTTGGAGAGACCCCCTCCAAACAATTGGCTAGTCACATCAACCCCAAGCACCTATATGATTGTCCTAACCCTATTGCCCTTATGGCAAACACCCAACCCTTTTTATTATATACGTGCTAGAATGTAATGGTTAAGGTTCTTAGTGTCCTGGGTATGACATTAAACTGCATCTAATGGTGAAGTTCCAATTTTGGGGAATGTGGACTACCCTTTCATCACTATTACTCCCAGGTTCACTCTGATCTGGAATGGTAGTATCTGTTAGGGTCCCATGTATAGGTTAAACAGTGGTGTTGCCGAATTCTTCAAAAAATTGTTAAACATTTTAACCCAATATTTCCATTCTTTTGTTGCTGTAAGGGAATTCGAGTCAAGGTCCAGTTGTGAAGGTTTAAACATTTTACAGGCACGACACTGTGTTTACAGAGAACAACTGTGATATATTAGCTCATTAAATTGAAATAAAACAAAGACATTTCATACAACTAATGTATCTTTAATGAGCTAATTTATAGGATAGTCATATTGCCCACATGGGCACAGTCTAGCAGTTCCTTTACTCTTCTACAAAAGAGTTACTAAAAGGGAGACAATCCCAGTTCTCCAAAAAGGAAGTAATTATGGGAAGTTGTGACGGAGAATGAGAAAGGAAAAAGAGCAAGACATTGTCTTGCTTGCCGGGATCGAACTCGCGTCCTCCCACATGCAAAAACAAATGCAATTTGGGCACTGGACGGACGCGAGGTTCGACTGATGTGCCCGGATGTTTGGCTAATATGCCCATAAAATAACAAGTGAGTCGAGCGCTAGGTGGTCAGCAGAAGCAGTCGACGACGACGCACTTTGCGAACAACCCAGTAAAGAAATGGATTTTAGTCCAACAGAAACAAAACTAAATAGGAAATGCGATTTTGAACTGTTAAAGATTATTTCGACTACAATGACGGATTTTCCAGCTGCTAGACGAAGACGAAGAATGTGTTGACCAAAAGAAAGTTTGGCTTGTGAGAAGACGGCGAACTCACTTGTTTTTGGTCCCCCCCCCCCTCAGCAGGAACTTCTTGATTCGAATATGTATTTCGCCCCATATATTTCCTCCCCCCTTCTATAGAAGTATTGTAGCATAGTCACTGCATCATAAAAGGCTTATGGCGTATAGTAGTATGATTGATCAGCTAGTAGGTCACACTCAAGCAGCAGCATTCAACATAGGTAGTGGATCCCAAAAGAAAAAAATAACGTACGAAAGAATAGTGGGTTGCAAAGGCAAAAGGGGTTGTTTATTTCTCACTCACTCCATGGGTTTTTCTTCCAGAGAAGAAGAGTAGGTTAATCTTTTCTATCATAAATTCCATTGCAACTCATGGTCAGTCAAAACACCACCCCTAGCGGAGCCCAGAAATCAACATCTTTCTCCTCATGAGACACCCAGTGAAAAGGGAAAAGGGAATCAGTCCTCTTCCACAAAACAAACAAAATACAATATTCAAAGATTGTTATATACCTGTTCATCTCTGCTGGTTCTTTCCTCTGACTTGTTCTTTCCTCTGTTGGGCTGATTTCTTTCCTCTTCTGTTGGGCTGGGGTCTTTCTTCTTCTTTTCTTTCCTCTGTTGGGCTGATTTCTTTCCTCTTCTGTTGGGCTGATTTCTTTCTTCTTCTGTTGGGCTTTCTTCTTCTGTTGGGCTTGCTGATTTCTTTCTTCTTCTGTTGGGCTTGTTCTTTCCTCTGTGGGCTGATTTCTTTCTTCTTCTGTTGGGCTGATTTCTTTCTTCTTCTGTTGGGCTGATTCTTTCTTCTTCTGTTGGGCTTGTTCTTTCCTCTGTTGGGCTGATTTTTTTCTTCTTCTGTTGGGTTTGTTCTTTCCTCTGTGGGCTTATTTCTTTCTTCTTCTGTTGGGCTTGTTTTTTCCTCTGTGGGCTGATTTCTTTCTTCTTTTGTTGGGCTGATTTCTTTCTTCTTCTGTTGGGCTGGTTTCCTTCTTCTTCTGTTGGCTGATTTCTTCTTCTGTTGGGCTTGTTCTTTCTTCAGTTGGGCTGATTTCTTTCTTCTTCTGTTGGGCTTGTTCTTTCCTCTGTTGGGCTGATTTCTTTCTTCTTCTGTTGGGTTTGTTCTTTCCTCTGTTGGGCTGGTTTCTTTCTTCTTCTGTTGGGCTGATTTCTTTCCTCTTCTATTGGGCTGATTTCTTTCTTCTTCTGTTGGGCTTGTTCTTTCCTCTGTTGGGCTGGTTTCTTTCTTCTTCTGTTGGGTTGATTTCTTTCTTCTTCTTATTTTTAACTCCTACCCCAGCTATGGTTAGCGGAATGAGAACAGGATACCTCAGTGGAATAAATAAAGGGTTAGGTTCAAAGTTCTGTGATGGCTCCCGAATACAACAAGAAAGTTCCCGAGTTCGAAAAGAAGGTTCCCGGGTCCGAGAAGGTTCCTGAGTCCAAGAAGTTTCCCGAGTCCGACAAGAAATACCTGAAGAAGGCCGGAGGGTATATCAGCCGAAACGTTGTACAAATAACAATGAAGATGGGGACAATAGTCCGAATAACGCAGATAATACTATTCTACACACATGATACTAATATGACATATACTCTACTAGCAGTTCATCGTATCTGATGATGAAACCATGTGAATCTGTTTTCTCTATTTGACTAAATGCTTGGATGCATCTTACCAACTGACAATGGGAATGTTCAAGTCCTCCAGTTTTCTCTTGATGTTGTCTTTGTATCTGAGCTTTGGTCAACTGATTCCACGTGAACCCTCTCTCAGTTGAGAGTACTGAATCTGCTTTGGCAGTCTGTCATCCCCAAGTCTGTTCAAGTGGCCTGCCAATCTAATGAAACAAAATATATAAAATGTGAAGCAATATAAATATTGATAAGTTTTATGTTTTTACATACAAATAAAATACAATGCAGTGACTGAAAATGCTTGACCAAGTTGTTGGAAATTAACAAGGTATTATTTAACACAGGGTAGAGAATACTTCTACACTAAAAATGACTTAATTAGCTCACACATGTGTATCTGCATCCTGCCAGCACAAACTCCAATCCAAAAGTGTCATGGCAGAAACACCACTTCGGGTTCCCATCAATCTCCTACTGGTCAAGGGGAGTAACTCTAGATTTCATTAGGTCTGTCTGGGACCTAATAATAAGCAAAACTAATAATGAACAATTTGAATTAATAAATAAGAATCAAAACGAAATTAACTTACGGTACTGAGTAACAGTAAACTACTTCTGAAAATTAACAATATGAAGAAATAAAAATATACTTGAATATACATTTTTATCAGGTAGTAAGTACTTTATATATCAGGTGGTTGGTTGGTTGGTTGGTTGAATTTTATGGTATGTCAACCCATTGGATCATTTTATGCCAAAGACGTTTTTGTTTTATTCATTCTTTATGGTTACTCAATTTATTTTAAACACATTTTTTTTCTATTTAACCTATAGATGGAATCCTAACAGGTACTACCACTCTGGGTCAGAGTGAACCTAGGAGCAATGGTGATGAAGGGGTACTCCACATTCTCTAGACTTCAAGAACTGTAACCTCACCATCAGATAGAGTTTAACATCATACCCAGGACAACAAGACACTTAGCCAGCATCTTCTAGCACATATATGATAAAAAGGGCAATAGGGTTGGGACAATCATATAAGTGCTAGGGTTTGACATGACTAACCAATTGATCGCCCGTCTAGCCTAAGTAAGGGTTTAAGTGGAGTGTTGTGTGTCATGGACTGCTCAGCCACCATGGTCCCATCCTTAAGCATCACAGGTCGTCACCCATGGCCAACAGGTGGCCCCATTGGGGGTTTATTACCCCTCTACAGCAGTGCAGTCGGTGTATTCTAAAGACCCACCGACAGCGCTATTTACATATCAAGATCAATTATTAGAACTAGCAGGAGTATGCGCCCCCCCCTCCAGGTGTAAGTATTTAATTTTTAATGTAATGAAATATATCAAATTATTAACACTAATGAAATTAAATAAAAATGCATATAAAAAGATTACACATATTTTAATTATATTTTAATTGCTTTCTATATAAAATTATTCATAGGATTGATTTTAATATGTTCGAGGATAAAACAATAATATTAGAGATCAGTAAAACCAAGTAATTATTCATTAAACCCTGAGTGATATATAAGACACACATGCATGATTTTAAACACACTAGGCTTCGGTCACTGGACTGGTGTTAAATTAAGAGTGTGATCCCCCAAGCAACACCTACCCCCATGATTTAAAGGGGCAGGGCTGGGTTTATTGCCCAGTGCTTGAGGCAACCCCCTTGAGGGGTATTGCCATGAGGATCCACATATTTTTTGTGCCTGCCATCCCATGAGCTTCGGTTTGTGGGTGGTCCCACATTTATTGGACCTTGTGTCTGACCCACATAAGTGGGATGTGCAGTAAATAATGTACTAATAACATGGGCTGTTTTGAGGCAAATCAAACTCTGATTTTCATAGAGACCTCATTAATAAATAAGATTTAGTCTATGTATTAATGATAAACTTAGGCAAATCCTGAGGGTATTGTGACTTAAGCAGTGACGTAGTTTTGGTTACAGACAGACAGACACCAAATCTCCATTATGATAAGATTACAGTATAAACTCATTACTATAATTGAACTGTATCCCTGAACAAGCAGACGAAAATAAATATTCTTTTTAAGAAACATGACTAATAATCAAAAATTCACTTTGATAACAAAATATTGCCTGCCTTGTCACCTGGGTCAGAAGAATACATCGATTGCACCTCTGTAGAGGGGTAAAATCCTCCAATAGGGCCACCTGTTGTCTGTGGGTGGCAACCCATGATGCTTAAGGATGGAACCCTAGTGGCTGAGCAGTCCATGACACACAAGACCCCACTTTGGTCCTTACTTAGGCTAGATGGGCAGTCAGAGAGGGTCACTCCAATCAATCAAATGGTCATGTCAAGCCCTAGCACCTATATGATTGTCCCAACCCTATTGCCCTTATGACAAACCCCAACCCTTTTTATCATATATGTGCTAGAAGGCAGTGGCTGAGGGTCTTAATGTCCTGGGTATGATGTTAAACTGCATATAATGGTGAGGTTCCAATTTTGGAGCTTCAGTGGAGTGTGGAGTACCCCTTCATCGCCATTACTCCCAGGTCCATTCAGACCCAGAGTGGTAGTAAATGTTAGGGTCCCATCTATGTACTAAATAGGAAAAAAATGAGTTTAAAAAATTGAGTTTAAAAAAATGTATTAAAAAAATTGAGTTTAAAAAAGATTTTGAATACCCATCAAGCAGGCATAGAACAAAATGTCTTCAGCATAAAATAACCCAACAAGGGTTGATGTGCTGTAAAATCTAACAAAGCAACAACAAAAAAATTGCCAAGAAGTATTCATCTGGAAAAGTTATCCAATAAAAATCAATGACTGTACTGTCTTGTAAAAATGTCTGTTATTTTTTAACTTTGATTTACCATTCCAACACACACATGATTATGTTTAATGTCATCAACCAGTAAATTGAAATTTGGTTGACCACCTTTCAGGTTTGTTTTTTTGCTCTTTCAGAGTTCCTGTAGATTTTACTTGGAAATGAATTGGCAAAAAACACTTTCATTAAATTGGCATCCTAATTCATTCCATGTAGATTCTGTATTCTATGAATATTACTAATATAGCATTGTGGCTTAAATTAGAATCTGGTTGGTTTACAGATGCAGCTTCTTAGATCCTCACTTGTGGCTAGACTCAGAATCAGATGAAATGGTCAAAATTGTCTATAAACACATATTGTAAAGAAAAGGTCTCAGACAAATTATAGTAAATATGATTTTATTAATAGCAACAGCTCCAAGTTAACACAGACTTGGGGAAGAGAGGAGGCAGCAAATTGTCTCAACAGGGACCCTGGCTAGTCTATACACTTTGGCTGGTCGTCTGACTCTGTCTGGATTAAAATGCATGTTGCTTTTATATAGATTCAGCCTCTTTTTCTTGTCAGAATCGCCAAAGTCTCATTATTCATGTAAGTTATACTTGACTGAGGTCAAGCAAGCTCACTCTACTTCTTCAGAGGAGACATTTCTCATATTATTACACTAAGCAGCAAACTTATTCTGTTTTAATAAATTTGTTGACTATAACATCTGCACTTCATTAATTATAATGGAATAAAATCATTGATTATTCTCTCCAAATGTATGTATCAAAGTGTAAGAATGCTATTTAGGCAAAATAATCATATTGTATCGGGGTCGGGGGCAAAGTTTAGGTACCGGACATGTATGCCAAAAAGTGGGGGGGTTCCCTTAATGAAAAATTGTGATATTGGGAAAAGTACCTAGTACCTATTACTTAAGCATAACATTTATTATCTAGATGTAGATATTGTAGTATCAATCTTACGCCCCTTATTGTGTGAATGGGATGGACCAAATGAATGGCGTCAGTCTTGCATATAAGCTGAGGATTTGTTGTACAAATTAAGTCAGCAAGTAGAAATAAAGTTAAATAAAACTTAAAAATAAGTTTATTTTGGCTCCTGTTTTTATTACAATACATTTCACTTTATTATGGAACGCTACCTAAAACCTGACCATCTGGACCTCTATACGTCTGACTCGGATTCTACTGACAATGGCGTCATTGAAGAAAAATGTTTGAAGGATTCCTCACAGCACTGCAGCTATCTTCAAACACATCTTTGACAAGTACTGAAAAATTTACTCTTCTATTCCACCATGTTTCCACTTCAAATTATAGAAATTTGTCTGAATGTAAGAATTACGAAACTGCATTGGATATTTTAGAGGAGATGTTCATCAAGAAAAAGAATACCATTTTTGCTAGGCACTTATTTGCTACCAGGCGTCAACAACCAGAGAAAAGCCTTGAGCAGTACCTTTAGGTTTTAAAGACATTATGTCGCGAGTGTGAATTTACAACCTTAACTGCGAACCAAGTAAGAGATGTCTTTATCAGAGACGCGTTCATTAACGAAATACAGTTTCACCAAATAAGACAAAGACTACATGAGAATAGAAACCTAGACTTGCCAACAGCTTATGAACAAGCCCTAACATTGGATATGGCACAGTAGCAATCTGTCTTCTATTTACAACCTGAGGTTTTAGGGGCTACCACTTCTGCCCCTCCTCATTTTCAAGTTTCTTCTGTTCCGTCTTTCTCCTCGAATTCTCTAGTCACTGCTCCCCCTCTTCAGGCTAAAAATTCTCTCCTTGTTCAAGATACTCCCGCACTTCCTTTGTACGGTCCTGGACAACATATTACTGCTGCCTCAGCAATGCCCAAATGCTATTTTTGTGGCCTCCTCCTACATTCTCACTCGTCCTGCCTGGCCCGAGATGTTAGATACTAAAACTGTGGCAAACGTGGTCACTTTTTAAAGGTTTGCCGGTCGGCTTCTTCACAACTGTTCAACTCCTGTTGTATCTCCAATTGCAGTAGCAGCTGCTTTTCCTGACTGCTTCTCAAAAACAATAGTGAGTGTTAAAATAAATGGATTTGTGGCGAGAGAAACCATGAATGTAGTAGTTCGAAGCGTGCACGACTATGTTTGGCATGCAGAATGAGATCAGAGGCGAGTGGGGAGATTGAACTCGCAATCTCCTGATCGTGAGTCGTGGCCTGACGCATGGGAATGGCTAAACTATCCAGAGTGGCCAGGATGTGAAGGATTGACGCGTGCTGATTAGTGTCGCACATGCTGCAAGGGCAGGTCAGAGTAAGGAGCCCGGATGAACACTGTAATTGTGTATTTATTTGACCAGCCCTCACTAACCGGGGGAAAAAAGCTTGCAGTAGCATTTTGGCTGTGGTGACGAGTGGACGAGAGGCAAAATCTTTTGATAGTGTTGGTGAGAAGAGTGCAGCATTGCTGGGAGAGTAAAATCATCAGATTTAACTGTGCCCCCCAGAGAACATTCTTATTATAGGATTGACTATCCATGCTCTTATTGACACAGGCAGTTCTGAAAATTTTATTGATGCCAGTATTGTAAAATCAAACATGAAAAAATGTTCCTACAACTTGAAAAGCATTAAGCTATTGGGATACATTGTAAAAACTGGCACTATGATGCCGGACTCTGATCGACTGAAACCCCTAATGGAATTACCAATTCCTGGAAACATGCGTGTCTTATGATGAGCCCTTGGTATTTTTGCCCACTACGCCCAATGGGTTGCCTCTTTTTCCCAAAAAATACACCCATTGACGCAAGTATCTATTTTCCCTTTGTCCTGTTCTGCCATCAAAGCCTTTCAGAACATAAAAAGGGACATTGCTAATTCTGCGATTTCTGCTGTGGACCCTTCTATCCCTCTCTTAGTTGAGACGGATGCCTCTGATTGGGCGATAGATGCCTCACTGAGACAGTCCGGTTGTCCTGTAGCTTTTTTTTTCAAAGACATTTTCATGGTCTGAGCGTCGACACTTGGTAATAGAAAAGGAAGCATACGCCATAGTTGGGGCATTACGAAAATGGAGGCATTACCTGATCGGTCAACATTTTGAAATTATCACTGACCAAAAGTCAGTATAGTTTATGTTTAACCCGAAAACAACGAGCAAAATAAAAAACAAGAAGATAGCAGGACGGAGAATGTAACTTTCTTGCTACTCATTTGATGTCACTTACCGTCCTGGTAAGGAGAATGCTGCGGTTGATGCACTTTCAAGGGTATGTGGACTAGTAACAAGCTCAGATCTTCAAAATTTACACAAGGAATTTATCACAAGGAATTTATCACAAGGAATTTATCACAAGAATGACCCATGTAGTCAGGAGCAGGAACTTGCCATATTCTGTTGAAGACGTAAAAAGAATTACAAACTCTTGTCAGATATGTGCAGAAAATAAGCCAAGGTTCTATAAACCCCCTCCAGCAACACTTATTAAGGACACACAACCTTTCGAAAGGCTTAACCTGGATTTTAAGGGACCACTACATTCTAAAACGGGCCGGGTTAGCTCAGTCGGTCGAGCATTCAGCTAGAAACCACAAGGTTCCTAGTTCGATACCGGTCCTCGCCAACTCAGTGTATGAGTAGCACAGGGATCTGTGCGGTAAAGTAAGGAGCTTATGGTAGGTGTGGCACTCCACCTCAGATGCTAAAAACAATCTCCTTGGTCTAGCGCTAGTGAAAAGGGGATAGACTCCCTCGCTGACTGGCCGATACCGACTTTAGGCTGCCCCATCGACTTTACTTTTACCCACTAAAACAAAAAATAAATACATGCTCACAATATTAGAGTACTTAAGATTTTCTTTCGTCATCCCCTGCCCTGATATAACAACTGCAACAGTAATTCAAGGTCTCTGCTCCCTCTTCTCTGTTTTTGGTGTTATCAACTCAGATCAAGGGGCTGCTTTTATGTTGGACGAACTCAAGTGATTTTTGCATGAGTGAAGAGTTACTGTAATTCGAACAACTCCTTACAATCCCTGAGGCAATGGGCAGTGCAAAAGATACAATGGCATAATATGGAAGACAGTACAGTTGGCCGCAGCAAATCGTAAGAGACCGATCTCTGATTGGGAAAGTCTCCTCCCCGAGCCCTTATATGCTATTTGGACTCTATTATGTACAGCAACAAATGCTACTCCCCATGAGAGGTTCTTTTCGTTCCCACTACGAAGCTCAGCAGGTACCTCCCTCCCTTCGTGGCTCGCACAACCTGGAATAGTTTTACTAAAACAACATATTCATCACAGTAAACATGACCCATTAGTGAGCGAGGTTGAACTAATCGAAGCGAATCCCCAGTATGCAATAGTCAAAAATTCAGAGGGAAGGCAATCTACTGTGTTCTTAAGGGAGGGCACAAACTTCCGGTTCACAGAACTAGTTTGACCCACCTAAGGAATCCTGCGCCATATACATCAAGTCTAGAATCCTTACAAAATGAATCTGAATATTCCTACAAAGACCAATCTTACTCTAGTTCGGACAACCTATCGTTACCACAAAAGTGGCTCCACCCAATTTCTGAGACAGATAACCAATCTTCAGACACCAAGCGTCTGAAGCGCCGAAAGAAAACGACAGCATTTCGGGGCAAGATCTTTTAGTCAGAAGTCAGCCAAACAAGACAGTCGTCCATCTTGCATATAAGCTGAGGATTTGTTGTACGAATTAAGTCAGTAAGTAGAAATAAAGTGAAATAAAAATTAAGAATAAGTTTATTTTGGCTCCTGTTTTTATTACAGATATAATATAAATAATTCATTTATATATCTAGATAATAAATTAAAATAATTTATAATAAACTATTTCAATTTTTTAAAAATATATAGCTCATTTAACTGTGACATATGGAAATCTAATAGATTGCAATGGAATTATCAGAATTATAATTGATTAGAATTATTTTATTTACTTTGTTATTATCAAAAAGAACTACAATGGTTAAATTACAAAAATACAAATAGTAACATGGACTTGCTTAGTTACCTTATTTCAAGAATTTTCGATGTACTAGATACTTTTTACAATATCACAATGTTTTTAAGGGACCCCCTTCTTTTTGGCATACATGTCCAGTACCTAAAATATGCCCCCCCCGGTTGTATTCCATTTGGTTTGGAGAGCCAATAATGTAGGTGCGAGTGTCCTCACAACTTGGGAACCTTCTTGTCGTAACTGGGAGCCTTTACGGAACTTCCAATTGGACACATGGTGCAATGGATGTAGGCATTGAGTTAATACAGTTCTAAGAGACAGTTACCTCTGGGCTGCAGGTTCAATCCTGGCCAAGTGGGGACAGTAACATAGAATACTTAACATAGTTTAACACATGTACCCAGTCATGTTTAATGAAATGAGAACAGTCTACCCCTGTGGATTAAATAAAGGGTTCGGTTCGAAGTTCCGTGAAGGCTCCCAATTATGACATGAAGGTTTGGACACATGGTGCAATGGATGTAGGCATTGAGTTAATCCCAATTATGACATGAAGGTTTGGACACATGGTGCAATGGATGTAGGCATTGAGTTAATACAGTTCTAAGAGACAGTTACCTCTGGGCTGCAGGTTCAATCCTGGCCAAGTGGGGACAGTAGCATAGAATACTTAACATAGTTTAACACATGTACCCAGTCATGTTTAATGAAATGAGAACAGTCTACCCCTGTGGATTGAATAAAGGGTTCGGTTCGAAGTTCCGTGAAGGCTCCCAATTAGGACATGAAGGTTCCCGAGTTCAACGAGAAGGTTCTCAAGTTTGAAGAGAAGGTTCCGGAATTCGAGGAGGTTCTCAAGTCCAACATGAAAGCCAGAGGGAACATCGGCCAAAACATGTAGATAACAATAAAGATGAGAACAATAATCCAAATAATAATACAAATTCTGTTACAAGTCATCAACACCCTTTTAACCCCCCCCTCCTTGTACATACATACAAACTCTAGTGACACAAGCCTGTCACCTAGCTACTGAATTCTAGCCACAATTACCCCCCCCTACACACACACACACACATACATACACTTCTTTTTATCTAAAATCCTTGACACTTTCCCAGTAGGTTGCTTCAAGGCATTACACATGAGTCAATAATGGACATTTTCTATCATGACATATAATCTTAACTTAAAAACCTCATGAACTTATATATTTAGTGGCCTATACGCTGTTAGAGATGCCTATACTGTTTTGTGTACTCATTAATCAGTATCTTTTCTATTTTATATATGATTATTACAGTGTCTAGTATATGTGTTTATTACAATGAATTCTTTACACATTATTGAAGAACATCTTTAAAAATGGCAGATAACCTGAAAGAACATATGTAGACTATCCTAAGAAAGATTCTTAATCTACTAGAGACTTCTAGACTATTTTAAGAAAGGCTATTCTAAGAAAGATTCTTAATCTACAAGAGACTTCTAGACTATTTTAAGAAAGGCTATTCTAAGAAAGAGCTAGAAAGGCTATTCTAAAAAGAGATTCTTAATCTACTAGAGACTTCTAGACTATTTTAAGAAAGGCTATTCTAAGAATCTTTCTTAATCTACAAGAGACTTCTAGACTATTTAAGAAAGGCTATTCTAAAAAGAGATTCTTAATCTACTAGAGACTTCTAGACTATTTTAAGAAAGGCTATTCTAAGAAAGATTCTTAATCTACAAGAGACTTCTAGACTATTTTAAGAAAGGCTATTCTAAAAAGAGATTCTTAATCTACTAGAGACTTCTAGACTATTTTAAGAAAGGCTATTCTAAGAAAGATTCTTAATCTACTAGAGACTTCTAGACTATTTTAAGAAAGGCTATTCTAAAAAAGATTCTTAATCTACTAGAGACTTCTAGACTATTTTAAGAAAGGCTATTCTAAGAAAGATTCTTAATCTACAAGAGACTTCTAGACTATTTTAAGAAAGGCTATTCTAAAAAAGATTCTTAATCTACTAGAGACTTCTAGACTATTTTAAGAAAGGCTATTCTAAGAAAGATTCTTAATCTACAAGAGACTTCTAGACTATTTTAAGAAAGGCTATTCTAAGAAAGATTCTTAATCTACTAGAGACTTCTAGACTATTTTAAGAAAGGCTATTCTAAGAAAGATTCTTAATCTACAAGAGACTTCTAGACTATTTTAAGAAAGGCTATTCTAAGAAAGATTCTTAATCTACTAGAGACTTCTAGACTATTTTAAGAAAGGCTATTCTAAGAAAGATTCTTAATCTACTAAATACTTCTAGACTAGAAAGGCTATTCTAAGAAAGATTCTTAATCTACTAGAGACTTCTAGACTATTTTAAGAAAGGCTATTCTAAGAAAGATTCTTAATCTACTAAGACTTCTAGACTATTTTAAGAAAGGCTATTCTAAGAAAGATTCTTAATCTACTACTAATCTACTAAATACTTCTAGACTATTTTAAGAAAGGCTATTCTAAGAAAGATTCTGAGACTTCTAGACTATTTTAAGAAAGGCTATTCTAAGACTTAATCTACTAAAGACTGTTGGATTATTCTTTGAGTATAAGGTGTGCAAAAGATCACAACTTATATTTATAGACTGTTCCAAACAGCAGGAGCTGAATTAACCAATTGAAAATGCCCAAACATGTATTTAATTTACTATCTAATGATAAATTGCCCTTAAATTACTTGCTCAATGGACTGCTTCAAATGGCTTCAAACTGTTCCTTTAGGAAAATTAGAAAATTTTTATTTGGCTAAAAAGCTGGTATTATAGTAAAGATAAAATAATTTTGGTAAAATATAAACTACTCACTTAAAAGCTGCTTTTTGCAGCCATTAAGTTTAATGTCACCTCACATACTGGTCCCTGCCAATTCAGTGCATGAGTAGTACAGCTAGGGTAATCTGATCTGTGTGGTAAAGCATCTGAAACCTGATGGTAGGTGTGGCGTTTCATCTAAGCAAACTGATCCAAGAAATTTAAAAAAAAAATTCATCTGGTTTTCTGTTCTCACACAAGTGTTGTTGATAAGACTGCCATGGACAACCAGTTCTCCCAGCTAAGAACAGTAATTTGCCTCCGAGAGAAAGTGCTTTAGCTTTCATGCCTCCTCAGTAGGTGAACCACTCCAACCAACAGTAGGGTGACAGGAGGCTTACCAAGAGTCACTACTTACAACCTCCAGATTGTGAGTTCAATCTGTAGACCTGCGAGGCAATCCCTTTACCTCCCACTATACAAACAACAATAAAATATTTGATAGATGAAATTAGATTTCTCCATTGAGAAAGTTTACATAAAAATGATGTCCTATTTGATTTTAAGTTGTTTTAGGGCTGGTTTAGCTCAGTTGGTAGAACGACCGCCTGGGACCCACAAAGTTCCTGGTTCGATACAGGCCCTTGCCAACTCAGCATATGAGTAGCACAAGGATCTGTGCGGTAAAATGAGGAGCTGATGGTAAGTGTGGCACTCCACCTCAGATGCCAAGAAACAATCTCCTTGGTCTAGCACTAGTGAAAAGGAGATAGACTCCCTCGCTGTCTGGCTGACAACGATTTTTAATACATTAAAAAAAGAAGACCTTTCAATGATTGTATAAATGATGAGTGAACTTGAAATATTCATACAGTCTCTTTAAATAACCATTTCTTTCAAATAAATTTTCTATGGATTGCCATGTTCTTATTACCATTGGATTTTATTCCTGTCATCAAAAATATTCAACAATATTAAGTTTGTTAATGAAGATCATATAAAAATTTGTATCATAAAAATATTCTTTTTTAATTCTTCTATTCTGTTATTGCTTCAATTATTGTATTTTTATAAAGCAATTATAAAAGTTAATGTTGTATACCCCTTCTCTGCTGGGTATATATATTCTGAGGGATGAATCCATTCCTGGTTCTCTATTCTTCTTATGAGAGGGACCCGTGGTTGTGCCCTCATATTTAATCTTCTATTTTACTTATCTTTTGGAGTAGCTGTCTTCATGGCTGGATTTCTTCTATCTTCTGTTTCCTGTGTATAGCCGGACTGGTATTCTACTTACTGTATTTCTTAGTCTTCTCTTAACTTTTTTTCTGGTTCTTCTTGTTGACTGGTCTGGTGAGGTTCTTTGGTTATGCCAAGGTTGTCATAGTTTTTTAGAGACAAACTCAAGGCATATAGTTTTTGGTGATGCCATTTTTATTTACTTCAGGACCAGACCTTTTCGACTGCATGCAGAGAGCCACTTGCTAAGCCATCTTCACACCATGAAGTCCCGCAAATGACTACCTAACTCTAAATTTCTTTTCCACCATTTCCCAGTGACAAGAAGTCAGGGTTCAACTTGTTGTCACAGGACAATCAATTACCAAATGGTCTGGATTTTAATTCAAATCTGTTTCTACACTAACCGTCTAAAAAATGACGGTAACCCATCAATATATAACATTAATTTCATACATAAAAGTTGGGATAAATTGGGATTTTACATTTTCCTGATAAGTGTAGATCAGTAGTTTCTGAACTCTGCAATTGATTGATTAATTTTAATGGCATGTCAACCTGTTTAGGGTTATTTTATGCCTAGAGTTTAGGAAACTGTGTTCATTGTATGTTCATATTTACAGTTTTTGTTTTGTTATTTTTAAGAGTTTCTTTTTTTTGGGGGGGGGTTCATAGTCCTATTGTTATATAACCCTTTTACTGGGTATACATATATATATATATGGGAAGAGAGAGTTCTAATGGACGATGAGAGATGAGAGATGGGAGAGATGCACTCATGTAAGAACCCCACATTTTCAATGGCTTTATCTCTTACTTGCTTGTGTAGTCAAGTAGCATGCTGGTACTTTGGTCTGTCTCTTGCATAGCTGGGTAATTTCTAAAGATGCTGGGCTGACTTTATTTCTTCTTCTTAGTTCTGGTTCTGTAGAAGCTGGTTCGCCATTATTCACAAAGACAACATAGGGATTATTTTTTTTTGAGTGATCACATCTTTTTAATTTTCAACCAGACTTTCTCAACCGTGGCCAGAGTGAAGCAAAAGACAATGGTATCTTCCACTAAAACTGCTTACTAACTAAAGCTAAACTTACCTTCCACTCTTACACTTCTCATTGTCAGAATCCGGGGGGGGGGTCAACTTGATGTTACCAAAGTGTCAATCATTTAACTCCCTCTGATTTTGAATTTCAAAGAATGTTAATTCAAAATCTAACTACACTACAGTCATAATTCGTAGGCAACCCACAACTTATGTAACACTATTGAATACTAATCATTTTTAAACAGAACTATTTGATCCATAGATGGGACCCTAACAGGTACTCCCACTCCAGGTCAGAGTGGACCTGGAGTAATGGCAATGGAGGGTTACTCCACACTTCCTAGATCTCCAGAACTGGAGTCTCGCCATCAGATGTAGTTAAGTGTCATACTCTGTCAGGGATACAATAAGTGTATTCTAATTCCTGTCATTTCTTCTTTCTTTATACATTACTACATTATACAAAACAAATTCAATACAAATTTTATCTTTAATTACAATTAACATTATTCCAAGAAAGCAGAAATGGATTCACATTTATTCCTCATCATAGATTTTTTTTGAAAAATATTTATATGTAAATCAAAATCCTATATTGCATTTTTAGTTATTTTCATGTGCCTGTGTCTGTTTTTAGCAGTAACTAATTAAATCTATAAGAAAAAATTCATGGAGTTTTTTTGAAGTCTATGGGAAAGAATAAAAATTATAAAAACAAGTAATTTTGTCTTTAATTTAAATTCATAATTTAAAAAAAATACAATTTAAGTTAGTAGAGTATTTGACTGTGTATAGGACACACTTTTCACCCCCACCCCAAAGACAACGGATCAAAGTAATGCAAATTGAGGACTTCTTTTGTAGAATAATTTTATCCCAAAATCAACAAAGTGTTATTAGATATTTTGCCCCCCTGCTGAAAAAGGGTTTCGTCTTTTGATGTATGAAAAAATTAGCTCAAGTAGAATACGTAAAAATGTTGTGCTACATAATTCGTGGGTAGCCTATGAATTATGACTGTAAATGTAATAAGATTTGAATAATGGTATGGTAAATGGAAAGTTACCATTAACCATTGTAGAAGTGATTGACAGGCAGTTCACCTTTCGCTGACCTGGACACCGAGTTCTGATTGGCTAAAGGAAAAGCATGAGAAGGAACTGACTGAGAGTAAAGTTAGTTAGATTTTGGCTGTTAGCTGAAGGAAGCAAACTCAAGGGTCGTTTGCTCTCAAGATGCCATCTTCCCACCACGTAGTTATAAAACCTTTTTGGGCTGATAACGACATTTTCTAAAATAATCAAGTCTTGCTTCATTATTACAAACAACGAAAGGAGCACAGACAACCCAGCCCAGAAGGAAGATAGCCAGCAATAAAACAGAAGCCAGTAAGCACCCATCTCCTCTCCTCTCACCATTTATATACCTAATGTAAAGAGGTATATAATAATAATAATGAAATTTATTGTGTACAGTGCTCAGGTGCACCACAACTCATCAAAGTCTCATGTCAAGTACACAGAATAATGTAGTGTCAGGAACATGAATAGCATACAGTAATAATATACATGTATGTATGCAGTGCGTGCATATGTGTGTGGATGTGGGTTTCAGGTATAGTGTTGGCAGACTACAGGAAGCATGGAGGCTTTAAAAGATGCAGTATTTTGGCAGCCCACAATGGATGCAAGCAGCTTATTCCACTGAGCATGAAAAAGTGTTTCCGAAAGTCACGTGAGCAGTGCTGTTTTCTGACTTTGTAGGCATGCCCACTTGTGTTAGAAACATGGAGATCAAAAAAGGTGCTCAAGGTTGCTGTTGTTAAGATGATTAATGACCTTATGAGTGTTACCAGGTCAGTTGCCAGACACTGGAGTTTCAACGAATCCATTCCCAGGGCAGCGAGACTTTCAGAATATGGCAGATTCCTGATGGAGGGTATTTGTTTGGTTGCACGTCTCTGTACAGTTTCTAGGAGGTTATCAGTTGCAGCAAAAATACTTTGATTTTGGAAACCTTTAAAATCTGACAATTACCGCATTATTGAGCATCTTTTTGATCTCCATCTTTCTAACACATGTGGGCATGCCTACAAAGTCAGAAAACAGCACTGCTCATGTGACTTTCGGAAACATTTTTTCAAGCTCAGAATTGCGGAGACATGGAATAAACTGCCCGTGTCTGTTGTAGGCTGCCGAAGCACTGAATCTTTCAAAGCCTCCATGCTTCCTGTAATCCGCCGACACTATACCTGACGCCACTCTCCACATACATATGCACACACGCGCACAGATACATGCATATTACTACTGTAAACTGTTCATGTTCCTGACACTAATACATTATTCTGTGTACTTGACATGAGACTTTGATGAGTTGTGGTGCACCTGAGCACTGCACACAATAAATTTCATTATTATTAATATTTTAATTACATTTTCAGAAGTCATTTGTTAAATGAAATTATTTTTTAAACATTTTTTCAACTTTCTAGAAATATTTGAAAAGCCTCAGCCTGGGAAAATTCAGTAAAGAATTTAAAAACCAACTCATAAAATTTAAAATTAGAAATTGAAATGAAAAACTTAATTATTTTTTCAGCTTATACTTTGGTAGCACAATAATATAGTCTCTTTTCATCATACCATAATTTCATTAATACACAAAAATACAGTGAAATTTTTGGTTTCAATTAACTTTTCATTTTACAATTCAATACAGGACAGATTTTCTCAAGGGCAAGTGTGAGGAGGAGGTTTCATTTTACAAATGATTTGAATTTTGAGGACACATTTTAAAAATGAAATCAAAAATTGATTTCTTTTGAAAATTTAATTTTAGGTGAAATTGAGACCCATTTAAGTAGTGAACAGGCTCATCATTGCTGGTTTACATAATATATGGTGGGTTTAATTTCCATACTAGTTTTAACAAAGCTGGGTTTGATAAATAATTACTTGGTGTTATTGATCTCTAATATTATTGTTTTATTCTCCAATGTATTAAAATCAATCCTATGAATAATTTTATATAGAGACCAATTAAAATATAACTAAGATAATTGTAATCTTTTTATATGTGTTCTTATCTAATTTCGTTAGTCTTTCTAATTCAATATATTTCATTACATTAAAACTTAAATACTTATGCATATTCTTGCTAGTAAGAAAAAAGAAAAAAGAAAAAAGAATTTAAAACGCCCTGCTATGTAGTAGGAAATTGTGTGGATTTAAAGTGAGCCAGTGGCTTCACTCACTGAATGGCAAAAGGGGGCATGTGATCTGGGTACATTACTGTCTACATACCCAACATGCATACAAAATTGCTGTCATGTAATCTAGCTGACATACTTTGGGTCAATAGTTCAGAATCTGTTTATTTCTTTATATTTAAACTTATGTACATTGACTACAGTAGTCAAAAGTCTGAAAATGGTGGAAACTAGCAAGACCTGTGGATGTACCACAGTATGATGATTTAATTATTACAATGTTTGATATGTTTACTTAAGAGGTATTGCTAAATAGTTCAATATGTAAAAAGTATAATAATCTTGATTTAACTCTCTCTCACTCTTTTTTTTTCTATCTTTCCTTCTTTTCATCATGTTCAATTGAAACAGATTAGTGTTATGGCTTCTGCGCACTTCTCTCTCTTTCCCCTACTCTCTTTCTTATTGTATTTTTCTGTATAGCCTGTCCTTTTTCTTCCTTTTCTTTCTTTATAATAAAAACGGAATGGTCCATTATTTAGCTGCAGTGACGACACTCATAAGAAATAAGAATTCGGCGGATAAGCAACACCAGTTAATTAGGATTTACATTTTTGCATTTCATCTTGGATGATTTGGACGGTCTCATTTTTAACCAGAGGGTGTAGCAAGATGATAACGGTCATACAATTAAGGAACACGAGTATTAATATATAGATATACCTCTGCATTTATTATATTGGCTGTGTAAATTTTCCTTTGTACAAAACTGACTTTTGTCTGGTAAGTAAGAAAATCTACAGAAATTTAACTGGTCATTATCCATTTCAACTGAAAAAAAAAAAAAAAATTAGATAAAGACTAAATTAAATTGCTGCTATTATACTTTTATGAAAATGAAAAGAGCACCCGGCCATGAATCACAAAGTTCCTGGTTCGATCCCGGTCCCTGCCAACAAAATAGCTGATGAATAGAAAGATAAAATTAGATAGATTGTGTGTGTATATATATATATATATATATATATATATATATATATATATATATAATAAATTAAATTATATCATTCCTGAAGAAAATTTTGTGAATGTTTAGTGCATATTTAATATCAAATTATATGGCTGAGTTTATTTTTTTTTTCATATTTAAGTCCATGAACTTAAAGAAAAATAGTAACTCACATAACATATCGAACATTTGAGAAATGTGGGACAATTCATGATATTGTCAGAAATAACACGTGAATAGATTTGGGGGATTTTATTCTTTAATAGTGTTCTAGATTTTATTGCGCATCTAGCCTACCATAGTTATCTAACTTCTTCCATTCTTTCTTCACTGTGAGATTACAACCAGTATTAATAAATTCTTAATTAAAATGTCAATGGAAGTTCCAATAATTCCAGCTGAACTTTGTTTCTACTTCAATCATCTTGGGTTGAATTATTATCAAGTTGTAATTTTTTAAAGTATCTTTCAATTAATTATACTATTTAATTACTTTTTGCTTAAAAATTAAACTCAGAACTTTCATTCGAAAAGAAAGTTTATGAAAAAAAAAAATGACTTAATAATGGACTTAATTTTGTAAATGTATAATGTAATAAAAAGTAAAATTGTACAAAACAAACATAGTTTAATCGACTAAGTTTCGATATTCAATTGAATATTACTGCATTTATTTTTTTTTTAACAACGGCAGAACATTATATTCGAATCCGATATTTTTAGTCGTAGTTGTAATTTAAATGGTAAATACTGTAAATGCGTCATAGCTTCATATGCTGAGTTATAATTAGTTATTAAATTAATCCTTATATCGGCTTTGAAAATCTCAATTCATTTTGTTTTTGTCTGATTATGCTCGTACATATCATCAAATAAATAATACCCCTCCGCCAACCATTGACATTTCCAATGCACTTTTCCTCCCGCCACTAGAGCTGTTCGTGCAGTGTACATCACACATGATATACTTGCTAGGATTTTAAATGCTTTCCTCTTCCTTTATAAATTCTATTTTGAAAATTTTTTTTCAATTTTGTTTTCTATTCGGTGAAGTATCTACTGTCTTGTGTTGTTTGTCGTTTTTGACACAACCCCCCTTTTTCCTGTCAGCTCTTTCTTTCTTTCTTTCTTTTTCTCATTGACTGTGACGTCATAAAGAAATCGCCATTTTCCGTTCAACACAAAGGCCTCCGTTCCTCTTCGCTGTTTGTTGTTGGTGTAAGTAAACAAATTCATCGCTCATCCTTCTTTTAAAATATACATGAGTATAGTAAATAGTAGTCTAAGATTTTAACAACTTTTAGACCTACGCCATTAAACTATCAAAGAAAAAAGTGAGCTTAGGCAACGCATCCATAACGCGTGCTATCCACCTCTACTGCACCAATACTACCAAGTCTACTGCACTTCCACTGCATTACTACAGCAGCAGGTACAATTCAACAAAACACCAAAGTGTGGTATCACTAACTTACAATACCATTGCTCTTTACTCTGACCAGATAAAATTTAGAATCACGGCGAGAGTGAGTAAAACAAATCTACAACCAAGTGAACTGCAGCACCAATCAGAAAGCAAGTAAAATCAGCCAAGAGAAAGCAGAAAAAAAAGCTCTCTCGTCAAAGCAAAAGTATCGTTCGTGCAAGGTTTCCTGGCAAGGAAGCATGGCGCAGAACGCCACGGGCGGTGCCGTGAAGGCTTTACAATTGGAACTTAAGAAAATCCAAGAAGAACCAGTGGAAGGATTTCGAGTCAATCTCACAAACGATGATAATTTGTTGTGTGGAAGTGGCGATTTTCGGCCCTCCTAGTACGTTGTATGAGGGGGATATTTCAAGGTGAGTATTATTATTTATTGATTCTTTCTTGTGACATTTTTTTCATTTTTCATCTCTTGTCTTGTTTGTTTTATATAAAAAAAATACTCCATTTTAGATTACATAAAAAAAAGAAAGAAAAAAACCCAAACAAAACAGACTATTTTGAAAAAAACTTTGAACTAAAAAATAGTTTCTTTGGTCAATCATGAGCTTAGCTTTCTTCCTTTCAACAAAACCCTTGTTTTTGTTTGATATAGCCCATCTGTTGTCAAATCATAGGATCCTTTTTTTAATTTTTTTTTATTTAATAATATAATACAAGCAGTTTTTTAATTCTATTAATTTTGTACATGGTGTAAAAATGGGACATTTTCTCTCTAAAATACTTTGTAGTTGGTATTTTATTTGAAAACGAATTCTTTTTTAATGATTGCATGACACATACAATACATTATATACATTTTAGCTGACCCCCTCCCATTTTTTGAACACTGTAATCATAATTTATTCAATCTTCCTCAATATTGCTGCAAATATAGATTTTCCCATTTTTAATATTAAAAGATGTTTCTGGAAGAAATAAAATATGCTAAATTGTTTAAATCTATTCATTGTATCATTAGCAAAATTTACAACAGTGTTTTGTCATTTTCTTAAAATTCTTTGATAACATCTTAAAGACATCTTTTATTGGTTTAGAACAATGGAGCGTTTACTTCAACTATTATTTGATGGTTGGTAAACATATCATTAGGACAGCTTTTTAATTATGTAGAGACAAATAAATCTCTAATCTTTTTTGTTTGATCAAATGTTAAAAACATTTACTCAGTCGTGTTTGTAGCTTTTTTTTATTTTTTTTTTGCTAAATAACAAACTCCTCGATTTCCAGGTGTAATAAATGTTCTTTTGGTGTTATTGTCCCCCTGAACAAAAACATTGTTTATCAATATTCTGCATAATATAATTTATTATTCTTTTAATATTAACCTTATAAGTTAAAAATAATCTTTTATTTGGAAAGATTTTGCGTATGTTTATGAAAACGTATAACAGTTCTGTTAAATTTGGAGCGTTAATAGAGAAATGAAAATTTTCTCTGGTCACATTTTTAACTGCAAATAAATGTTAATAATTTCAAAAAAATAATGAACTAATCTGGACCTATTTAGTAGCTATGGATCACGCAGTGAATAAATGATATTTAAATGAAAAACTAATAATAATTCATCCTACCTAACCAAATCATGGATTAAAAGTCCAATTTAGAATCTTATTTTTATTTTTTTTATGTGAATGATGGGAGATCAATACAACCAATGAGGGGAAAACAATGACTTAAATTACTTTTAAAGAATGTATTTCAAAATGTAAAGTTTAGGTATACAGCTATAGTTTCGGGATTTGTCCTTTTTACATTATTTGTTTTAATGCTTACGACATGTAACCCATTAGTTTCTTCAGTGGTCTATTAGGCTTAATTACATGATTCCAGTAATAATATATAATAATGAAAAAATGTTATCCAGTTTTTAGCAAAATGTTGATATGTTATTAATTTATAACCATTTTTCTAAATCGAATTATATTTAAAAATAACGTTGTTATTTATAAAAGTTTTATAAAGCCAAAGTAAAATTCAAGTTGAAAAATTGGTGATACAGTGTATTATAAAATAGTAAACTGAGTTACTATTTTATAATAAAAACCTACAGCAGTCAAATATTCGGACTATTGTTTATCTCTTCCATTGGATTTGGTAGATAAATTTTTAAATTGAACTTTATTTTAAATGAACACAGGGTATAAATGTGTGTATTAAAACTTGATTTCCGTTAAAAAGTTGTTTTACTTGAGCCGCCCCTCTCCCTGGGGTTGGGGAATCTCCTTGATCGGGACACTTGACATCAATCACATTCGAAGATAAATTATTGGTCTTGAGTTGAAAACGTTAGAAAAATTTTTGGTCACCAAAAAAAAATCAGTTTTGTTTTTTATTTTATGAAAATGTTATGAGACGATGAATTTTATGAAGACCCCATTACTGGTTGTTGCTATAGTTACATTCAGCCGTAATACCCTCCGGCTTTCTTCAGGTGCTGTCGTATCAAAAATCGTCCCTGAATTCGAACCTAATAACCTTTGACCAGAGAAGACTTGTGTCTCTCATGCTTTAGAAAAAGTACCTAAAAAGAAATAAAACCCTTGCTACTAGATATACGTAAAAACGAACTGGGAGTTTTGAAATAAAACTGCATTTTACTCCTCCTTTTTACAATGTCAGTGATTCTGATAGGGACTAAATTTAAAAAAAAATTATCTGAAAACTTTTCCGGGGATCACGAATTATATCGTGAGTAGCTTTCCTCTCTCTCTCTGGTAAGATTAAGTCCTTGTCAATTTAGTTGAGTTTTGTGTTATTTATCGTCTCCGGGTATAAGTTTAATAAAAACGTATTAAATGCTAATTAATTATTAAGTTCATTTTGTAAAAGCTTTCAAAATTAAAAGTGCTTACTTTTAAAACCAATCTTATCGCAAAATCGAAGAATAAGAACAAACCAAAAAACAACATCGTCTTAAATCATTTGTGGAATATAATGATTTTAGCTTGCTCTTCAAACCCGTAACCATAGTCGGGTGAAGTGAAACATATTTTAAAGAAGTTTTTTAATTTTTTTTAAAGGGACCCAAAAATTGGCTATTGGCCTTTATATGGGGTCTTTAGTTAATTTAACAAAGATAAAGACGCATCCAAGTAGTTTGCACCAACAAACAGCGTGGAACGAAAAGATAGATTTGCTAACTTTATAAACAGAAACATTAAAAACAATCATTCCCTAAAAAAATAAAAAAAACCAAAAATGTTCACTGTCACCCGACATGTTAAACGAGAATGAAAATTTGAAGAGCAAGCTTAAAATCATAATCACAAATAGACGATGTTGTTTTTTTGTGTTTCTTTTTCTTACAGAATTTTCAAGAAAAAGAATTTGAAGTTAATTTTAAAGTAAGCACTTTTTAATTTGCAAAGCTTTTAACAAAATGAACTTAATAATTAATTAGCAATAAGTTTTATAACTCAACCGGAGGACGAACAATAACACACAAACTTCAACTAAATTGACAAGGGACCTTATTTACCAGAGAGAGAGAGAAAAAGGAAAAAAAAAAAAAAAAGCTACCTTCACGAAATCGGATCACCGGAAAGTCAAGATTAATTATATTAGTCTTATCAGAATCACTGACATTGGTAAAAGGAGGAGTAAAATGCAGTTATTTCAAAACTCCCAGTTCGTTTTTACGTCTATCATAAAGCAGGGTTCATTTCTTTTTAGGTATTTTTCCTTAAAGCATGGAGACACAAGTCTTTACTGGTTCAAAAAAGGGTATATTAGTTCGAAATTCACGGGAACGATGAATACGACAGACACCTAAGAAGGCCGGAGGGTATAAACGGCCTGAAATTAACTAATGCAACAACCCAGTATGGGAAGAATCATTCAAATAAAATTCATCGTCTCATACATTTTCATAAAAAAAACAAAACTGATTTTGGACCAAAATTTTTCTAACGTTTCAAAACTTCATAAAACAATAATTTATCTTCGAATGTGATTGATGTCAACGCTGTCCCGATCAAGGAAGATTCCCCATCCCCCAGGAGAGGGCGAGCTCAGTAAATACAACTAACGAAATCAGTTTTTAATACACACATTTATACCCTGTGTTCATTTAAAATAAAGTTCAAAAAAATCTAAACCAAAATCCACTGGAGAGATATAAACAATAGTCGAAATTATTTTATTGCTGTAGGTTTATTAAAATTAGTTAAACTCAGTTATACTATTTTATAATAACTGTATCACCAAATATTTTCAACAGAAAATAACAAGCATTTATAAAACTAATAAAAACAAGTAATTTTTTAAAAATCAATTCGAATTTAGAGAAAAATGGTTTAAATAATAACAAATTATCAAACACTTTGCTTAAAAACTGGATAACATTTCATTATCTATATATTATTACTGAATTCATGAATTAAGCTATAGAACCACTGAAGAAACTAATTGGTTACATGTCGTAAGCATTAAACAAAAATGTAAGAAGACATCCCAGAACTGTAGGCTGTATACCTAAACTTTACATTTGAAATACATCTACAAAGTAATTTAAATAAAACTCATTGAAAAAAATAATATTCAACCCATTCATTGGGTTGTATTGATCTACCCAATCATTCACATAAAAAAAAATAAAAAAATAAAGATTCTAATTTGGAACTTTTAATCAAACATGATTTGGTTATGTGGATGAATTATATTAGTTTTCATTTAAAATAATCATTATTCACTTCGTATCCATAGCTACTAAAAAAGTCAGATTAGTTCATTATTTTTTATTATTAACATTTATTTGCAGTTAAAATGTGACCAAGAGAAAATTTCCAATTTCTCTATTACCCAAAATTTACCAGAACTGTTTATTAGTTTTCATAAACATTTACCAAAATCTTTTCAAATAAGATTTTATTTTACTTATTAAGGTTAAAATAGTAAAAGAATAAATATTAATAATTATCAAAGAATATTGCATAAACAATGTTTTGTTCAGTGGGACAAATTAACACCAAAAAAGAAGCATTTTTACACTGGAAATCCAAGAGGAGATAATGATTATTTTAGCAGAAGCTACAAAACTCAACTTTAGAGTAACATGTTTTTAACATTTGATCACAAAAAGTTAGAGATTTATTTGTCTCTACAAATAATTAAAAAGCTTGTCCCTAATGATATGTTTACCACCCATCAATAAATAGTTTGAAGTAAACCTCCCAAATTGTATCTAAAAAAACACAAAATTAAAAAGAATGTCTTTAAAAAATGTTAATCAAGAATTTTAAGAAAATGACAACAAACCACTGTTTGTAAATTTTGCTAATGATTACAATGCAATAGATTTTTTTAAACAATTTAAGCATATTTCTATTTCTTCCAACCAGAAACATCTTTTAATATTAAAATGGGAAAAATCTATATTTGCAGCAATATTGAGCGAAAGATGATAAATTTTATGATTTACAGTGTTTCAAAAAATGGGAGGTTCGCATTGCCCGGGGTGCAAGCTAAAATGTATATAACTGATTGTATGTGTCATGCAATCATTAAAAAAGAATTCGTTTTCAAATTTAAAAATGAGCGCGGAACTTACAAAGTATTTTAAGAAGAGAAAATTGTCCCCATTTTACATACATGTACCAAAATTAATTAGCAAATTAAACGAAAACTGCTTGTCTCGTATATTTTATTAAATAAAAAAATTAAAAAACGCGATCCTATTGACTTTGACAACAGATGGGCTATATTCCAAAACAAAAACAAGGTTTTGGGTTGAAAAGGAAGAAAGCTAAGCTCATGATTGACAAAGAAAACTATTTTTTAGTTCAAAGTTTTTCAAAATAGTCTGTTTTTTTGGGTTTTTCTTTCTTTTTTCTCGTAACTTCAAATGGGATATTTTGTTTATATTTAAAAACACCGCCGAGATGAAAAATGAAAAAAATGTCACAACGAAAGAATCAATAAAATAATAATACTTCACCTTTGAAATATCCCCCCTCCTCACAACACGTACTAGGAGGCCGCAAAATCGCCACTTCCCACACAAACAACTATTATCATCGTTTGTGAGATGACTCGAAAATCCTTCCCACTGGTTCTTCCTTGGATTTTTCTTAAGTTCCAATTGTAAAGCCTTTCACGGCACCGCCACGTGCGCGTTCCTGCGCATGCTTCTTGCCAGGAAACCTTGCCACGAACCGATACTTTTCTTTGACGAGAGAGCTTTTTTTTCTGCTTTCTCTTGGGCTGATTTTACTTGCTTTCTTGATTGGTGCTGCATCTTCACTTGGTTGTAAGAGTTGTTTACTCACTCTTCGCCGTGATTTCTTAAATTTTATCTGGTCAGAGAATAGAGCAATGGTATTGTAAGTAGTTGATACCACACTTGGGTGGTCGTTTTGTCTGAATTGGTACCTGCTTGCCTGATAGTAACTCGCTCGCGGAAGCTGCAGTACGGACTTGGCTACGTACTGGTGCGTTAGAGGTGGCATAGCACGCGTTATGGCATGCGGTTGTCCTAGAGCTCACTTTTTTCTTTTGATAGTTAATGCGAGGTCTAAAAGTGGAAAACAGAACAAAATACTCATGTATATTTTAAATGAGAAAGGATGAGCGCATGGCCTTGGTTTTATACTTACACCAACAACAACAGCGAGAGGAACGGAGGCCTTTGTGTTGACGGAAATGCTATTTCTTTAGGACGATCACAGTCAATGAGAAAAAAGAAAGAAAGGAAAGAAAGAGCTGACAGGAAAAAAGGGGGGTCTGTTGTCAAAAACGACAAACAACACCAAGACAGTAGCATACTCACCGAATAGAAAACAAAATTGAAAAAAAAAATTTTTCAAAATTAGGAAATTTGTTATAAAGGAAGAGGACAAGCATTTAAAATTCCCTAGGCAAGTAGTATCATGTGTGATGTACACTGCAACGAACAGCTCTAGGTGGCGGGGAGGAAAAGTGGCATTGGAAAAATGTAACAAATGGTTTGGCGGAGGGGTATATTTATATTGATTGATATGTACGCAGGCATAAATCAGACAAAAACAAAAATGAATTTCGAGTTTTCTCAAAGCCGATATTAGATTAATTTAATAACTAATATAACTCAGCATATGAAGCTTATGACGCATTACAGTATTTACCATTTAAATTACAACTACGACTAAAAATATCGGATTCGAATATAATTCGTTCTGCCGTTTTGTAAAAAAAAATAAATTGCCATAATATCCAATTTGAATTACAAAACTTAGTCATTAAACTATGTTTGTTTTGTACAATTTTACTTTTTATTCTACAATTATACATTACAAAATTAAGTCCATTATTAAGTCATTTTTTTTTTTTTCATAAACTTTCTTTTCGAATGAAGTTCTGAGTTTTAATTTTTTAAGCAAAAGTAATTTTAAATAGTATAATTAATTGAAAGATACTTTTAAAAAAAATTACAACTTGAATAATAATTCAACCCAGATGATTGAAGTAGAACAACAGTTCAGCTGGAATTTTGGAAACTTCCATTGACATTTTAATTAAGAATTTATTAATACTGGTTGTAATCTCACAGTGAAGAAAGAATTGGAAGAAGTTAGATAACTATGGTAGGCTAGCATTGCGCAATAAAATCCTTAGAACACTATTTAAAGAATAAAATCCCCCAAATCTATTCACGTGTTATTTTTGACAATATCATGAATTGTCCCACATTTCTCAAATGTTCGATATGTTATGTGAGTTTACTATTTTTTCTTTTTAAGTTCATGGACTTTAAAAAAAAAAAATTTAAAAAAAAAATTTAACTCAGCCATATAATTTGATATTAAATATGCACTAAACATTCACAAAATTTCTTCAGGAATGATATAATTTTAAATTTATTATAATATATATATATTATATATATATATATATATATATATTAACACACACAATCTATCTTAATTTATCTTTTCTATTCATCAGCTATTTTGTTGGCAGGGACCGGGATCGAACCAGGAACTTTGTGATTCATGGCCGGGTGCTCTTTTTCATTTTCATAAAATAGTTATAATAGCAGCAATTTAATTTAGTCTTTATCTAATTTTTTTTTTTTTTTTCAGTTTGAAATGGATAATGACCAGTTAAATTTCGTGTAGATTTTCTTACTTACCAGACAAAAGCAGTTTTGCTACAAAGGAAAATTTACACAGCAATTATAATAATGCAGAGGTATATCTATATATTAATACTCGTGTTCCTTTAATTGTATGACCGTTATCATCTTGCTTACACCCTTTCTGGTTAAAAATGAGGACCGTCCAAATCATCCAAGATGAAATGCAAAATGTAATCCTAATTAACTGGTGTTCTTTCCGCCGAATTTCTTATTTCTTATGAGTGTTCGTCTCACTGCAGCTATAATAATGGACCATTCCGTTTTTTATTATAAAGAAAGAAAAGGAAGAAAAAGCGAAGGCTATACAGAAAAATACAATAAGAAAGGAGAGTAGGGAAAGAGAGAGAGCGTGTACGCAGAAGCCATAACACTAATCTGTTTCAATTGAACATGATGAAAAGAAGGAAGATAGAACAAAAAAGAGTGACAGAGAGAGTTTAAATTCAAGATTATTCATACTTTACATATTGAAACTATTTTTAGCAATACCTTCTTAAGTAAACTCTAATCAACATTGTAATAACTTAAATTCATTCATACTGTGGTACATCCACAGGTTCTAGCTAGTCTTCCCCATTTTTCAGGACTTTTGACTACTGTAGTCAATGTACATAAGGTTAAATATAAAGAAATAAACAGATTCTTGAAACTATTGACCCAAAGTATGTCAGCTAGATTCATGACAGCAATTTTGTATGCATGTTGGGTATGGTAGACAGTTTAATGTACCCAGATCACATGCCCCCTTTTTGCCATTCAGTGAGTGAAGCCACTGGCTCACTTTAAATCCACACAATTTCCTACTTACATAGCCCAGGGCGTTTTTAAATTTCTTTTTTCTTTTTTCTTTTTTCTTACTAGGCAAGAATATGCATAAGTATTTAAGTTTTAATGAATGGAAATATATTGAATTAGAAAAGACTAACGAAATTAGATAAGAACACATATAAAAAGATTACAAATTATCTTAGTTATATTTTAATTTGGTTCTTATATAAAATTATTCATAGGATTGATTTTTTAATACATTGGAGAATAAAACAATAATATTAGAGATCAATAACCACAAGTAATTATTTATCAAACCCAGCTTTGTTAAAACTAGTATGGAAATTAAACCCACCATATATTATGTAAAACCAGCAATGATGAGCCTGTTCACTACTTAAATGGGTCTTCAATTTCACCTAAAATTAAATTTTCAAAGAAATCAATTTTTGATTTTCATTTTTTTAAAATGGTCCTCAAAATTCAAATCATTTGTAAAATGAAACCTCCTCCTCACACTTGCCCTTGAGAAAAATCTGTCCTGTACTTGAATTGTAAAATGAAAAGTTTAATTGAAACCAAAATTTCACTGTATTTTTGTGTAACAATTAATGAAATTATGGTATGATGAAAGAGACATATATTATTGTGCTACCAAAAGTATAAGCTGAAAAAATAATTAAGTTTCATTTCAATTTCTAATTTTTAAAATTTTATGAGTTGGTTTTTAAATTCTTTACTGAATTTTCCCAGGCTGAGGCTTTTCAAATAATTTCTAGAAAGTTGAAAAAAAAAATGTTTAAAAAATAATTTCATTTAACAAATGACTTCTGAAAAATGTAATTAAAATATTAATAATAATGAAATTTATTGTGTGCAGTGCTCAGGTGCCCACCAACTCATCAAAGTCTCATGTCAAGTACACAGAATAATGTATAGTGTCAGGAACATGAACAGTTTTACAGTAGTAATATGCATGTATCTGTGCGCGTTGTGTGCATATGTATGTTGAGAGTGGCGTCAGGTATAGTGTCGGCGGATTACAGGAAGCCATGGAGGCTTTTGAAGATTCAGTGCTTCGGCAGCCTACAACAGACACGGCAGTTATTCCATGTTCTCCGCCAATTCTGAGCTTTGAAAAAATGTTTTACCGAAAGTCACATGAGCAGTGCTGTTTTTCTTGACTTTGTTAGGCATTGCCCACATGTGTTAGAAAGATGGAGATCAAAAAGATGCTCAATAATGCACCGGTAATTGTCAGATTTTAAAGGCTTTTTCCAAAATCAAAGTATTTTTGCTCGCAACTGATAACCTCCTAGAAAACTGTACAGAGACGTGCAACCAAACAAATACCCTCCATTCAGAATCTGCCATATTCTGAAAGTCTCGCTGCCCTGGGAATGGATTCGTTGAACTCCAGTGTTCTGGCAAACTGACCTGGTTAAAACACTCATAAGGTCATTAATCATCTTAACAACAGCAACCCTTGAGCACCTTTATGATCTCCATGTTTCTTAACACAAGTGGGCATGCCTACAAAGTCAGAAAACAGCACTGCTCACGTTGGACTTTCGGAAACACTTTTCATGCTCAGTGGAATAAGCTGCTTGCATCCATTGTGGGCTGCCAAAATACTGCATCTTTTAAAGCCTCCATGCTTCCTGTTTAGTCTGCCAACACTATACCTGAAACCCACATCCACACACATATGCACGCACTGCATACATACATGTATATTATTACTGTATTGCTATTCATGTTCCTGACACTACATATTTCTGTGTACTTGACATGAGACTTTGATGAGTTGTGGTGCACCTGAGCACTGTACACAATAAATTTCATTATTATTATTTATACCTCTTTACATTAGGTATATAAATGGTTGAGAGGAGAGGAGATGGGTGCTTACGGCTTCTGTTTTATTTGCTGGGCTATCTTCCTTCTGGGCTGGGTTGTTTGTTCGCTCCTTTCGTTGTTTGTAATAATGAAGCAAAGACTTGATTATTTTTAGAAAATGTCGTTATCAGCCCAAAAAGGTTTTATAACTACGTGTCTGAGTTGGGAAGATGGCATCTTGAGAGCAAACGACCCTTGAGTTTGCTTCCTTCAGCCTAACAGCCAAATTCTAACTACTTACTCTCAGTCAGTTCCTTCTCATGCTTTTCCTTTAGCCAATCAGAACTCGTCGGTGTCCAGGTCAGCGAAAGGGGAACTGCCTGTCAATCACTTCTACAATGGGTTAATGGTAACTTTCCATTTACCATTACCATTATTCATAATCTTATTACATTTACAGTCATAATTCATAGGCTACCCACGAATTATGTTAGCACAACATTTTTACGTATTCTACTTGAGCTAATTTTTTCATACATCAAAAGACGAAACCCTTTTTCAGCAGGGGGCAAAATATCTAATAACACTTTTGTTGATTTTGGGATAAAATTATTCTACAAAAAGACAGTCCTCAATTTTGCATTACTTTGATCCGTGTCTTTGGGTGGGGGTTGAAAAGTGTGTCCTATACACAGTCAAATACTCTACTAACTTAAATTGTATTTTTTTTAAATTATGAATTTTAAATTAAAGACAAAATTACTTGTTTTTTATAATTTTTATTCTTTCCCATAGACTTCAAAAAAACTCCATGAATTTTTTCTTTATAGATTTAATTAGTTACTGCTAAAACAGACACAGGCACATGAAAATAACTAAAAATGCAATATAGGATTTTGATTTACATATATAATATTTTTTTCAAAAAAAATCTATGATGAGGAATAACATGTGAATCCATTTCTGCTTTCTTGGAATAATGTTAATTGTAATTAAAGATAAAAATTTGTATGAATTTGTTTTTGTATAATGTTAGTAATGTATAAAGGAAAGAAGAAATGACAGGAATTAGAATACACTTATGTTATCCCTGACAGAGTATGACACTTAACTACATCTGATG
Source organism: Doryteuthis pealeii (assembly GCA_023376005.1). Lineage (NCBI taxonomy): Eukaryota > Metazoa > Mollusca > Cephalopoda > Myopsida > Loliginidae > Doryteuthis > Doryteuthis pealeii. The sequence goes on along the minus strand of CM042140.1, from coordinate 21,579,355 downwards.
GCGAGACTCCAGTTCTGGAGATCTAGGAAGTGTGAGTAAACCTCCATTTTGCCATTACTCCCAGGTCCACTCTGACCTGGAGTGGGATACCTGTTAGGGTCCCATCTAGGATCAAATAGTTCTGTTTTAAAAATGGATTAGTATTCAATAGTGTTACATAAGTTGTGTGGCTTGCCTACGAATTATGACTTGTAGAGTAGTTTAGATTGAATTAACATTCTTTGAAATTCAAATTCAGAGGAGTTAAATGATTGACACTTGGTAACATCAAGTTGACCCCCCCCCGGATTCTGACAATGAGAAGTGTAAGAGTGGAAGGTTAAGTTTAGCTTTTAGTTAGTAAGCAGTTTTTAGTGGAAGATACCATTGTCTTTGCTTCACTCTGGCCACTGTTGAGAAAAGTCTGGTTGAAAATTAAAAAGATGTGATCACTCAAAAAAAAATAATCCCTATGTTGTCTTTGTGAATAATGCGAACCAGCTTCTACAGAACCAGAACTAAGAAGAAGAATAAAGTCAGCCCAGCATCTTTAGAAATTACCCAGCTATGCAAGAGACAGACCCAAAGTACCAGCATGCTACTTGATACACAAGCAAGTAAGAGATAAAGCCATTGAAAATGTGGGTTTCTTACATGAGTGCATCTCTCCCATCTCTCATCTCTCATCGTCCATTAGAACTCTCTCTTCCCATATATATATATAAATTGTATACCCAGTAAAAGGGTTATATAACAATTAGGACTATGAACCCCCCCCCCAAAAAAAAAGAAACTCTTAAAAATAACAAAACAAAAACTGTAAATATGAACATTACAATGAACACAGTTTTCCTAAACTCTAGGCATTCAAATTAACCTAAACAGGTTGACATGCCATTAAAAATTAATCAATCAATTGCAGAGTTCAGAAACTACTGATCTACACTTATCCAGGAAAATGTAAAATCCCAATTTATTCCCAACTTTTATGTATGAAATTAATGTTATATATTGATGGGTACCGCATTTTTTAGACGGTTAGTTAGAAACAGATTTGAATTTAAAATCCAGACCATTTGGTAATTGATGTCCTGTGACAACAAGTTGAACCCTGACTTCTTGTCACTGGGAAATGGTGGAAAAGAAATTTAGAGTTAGGTAGTCATTTTGCGGACTTCATGGTGTGAAGAGGCTTAGCAAGTGGCTCTCTGCATTTGCAGTCAAAAAAGGTCTGGTCCTTGAAGTAAATAAAAATGGCCGATCACCAAAAACTATATGCCTTGAGTTTGTCTCTTAAAAAAATCTATGACAACCTTGGCATAACAAAGAACCTCACCAGACCAGTCAACAAGAAGAACCAGAAAAAAATGTTAAGAGAAGACTAAGAAATACAGTAAGTAGAATACCAGTCCTGCTATACACAGGAAAAAAGATAGAAGAAATCCAGCCATGAAGACAGCTACTCCAAAAGATAAGTAAAATAGAAGCATTAAATATGAGGGGCCACAACCACGGGTCCCTCTCATAAGAAGAATAGAGAACCAGGAAATGGAATCATCCCTCAGAATATATATACCCAGCAGAGATAAGGGGTATACAAACATTTAACTTTTATAACTTGCCTTTATAAAAATTACAATATTGATAGCAATAACAGAATTAGAAAGAATGTAAAAAGAATATTTTTATGATACAAATTTTTTATATTGATCTTTCATTAACAAACTTAAATTGTTGAATATTTTTTTGATGACAGGAATAAAATCCAGATGCGTAATAAGAACATGGGCAATCCAAATAGAAAATTTATTTGAAAGAAATGGTTATTAAAGGAGACTGTATGCAATATTCAATCTCACTTCATTCATTTATACAATCATTGAAAGGTCTTTCTTTTTTTAACCGCTTTGTATTAAAAATCGTTTAACATGTCAGCCCAGGACACGCGAAGGGAGTCTATCTCCTTTCATTATTGCATAGACCAAGAAATTTTCTTGGCATCTTGAGGTGGCATCCACACATTACCATCAGCCTCCTCATTTTACCGCACAGATCCTTGTGCTACTCAATATGCTAGTTGGCGCTGCTAAGGGGCCTGTATCGAACCAGGAACTTTTGTGGGGTCCCAGCGGTCGTTTCTACCAACTGAGCTAAACCAGCCCTACAACAACTTTTAAAATCAAATAGGACATCATTTTTATGTAAACTTTCTCAATGGAGAAATCTAATATTCGATCTTATCAAAATATTTTATTGTTGTTTGTTATTAGTGGTGAGGTAAAGGGGATTGCCTCGGCAGGTCTACAGAGTTGAACTTTCACAATCTGGAGTTTGTGTAAGTACTCTTGGTAAGCCTCCTGACCCTACTGTGCTTGGAGACAACTGAGGATCATGAAGCTAAAGCATTCTCTGGGTGTAGGCAAATTACTGTTCTTAGCTGGGAGAACTGGTTGTCCATGGCAGTCTTATCAACAACCACTTTGTGTGAGAACAGAAAACCAGATGAATTTTTTTTTTTAAATTTCTGATCGTTTTTGCCTTAGATGAAACGCCACACCTACCATCAGTATTCAGTATGCTTTACCACACAGATCAGACTTAACCCTAGCTGTACTACTTCATGCACTGAATTGCAGGGACCAGTATGTGACGGTGACATTAAACTAATGCTGCAAAAAGCAGCTTTTAAGTGAGTAGTAATTACCAAAATTATTTATCTCTCACTAAATACCAGCTTGCCAAATAAAAATTTTCTAATTTCCTAAGCGAACAGTGAAGCCAGGAAGCAGTCCATTGAGCAGTAAAATTTAAGGGCAATTTATCAAATTAAGATAGTAAATTAAATACATGTTTGGGCATTTCAATTGGTTAATTTCAGCTCCTGCTGTTTGGATACAGTCTTAATAAATATAAGTGTTGATCTTTTGCACACCTTATACTCAAAGAATAATTCAACAGTCTTTAGTTAGATTAAGTTCTTAGAATAGCCTTTCTTAATAGTCTAAGAAGTCTCTAGGTAGATTAAGAATCTTTCTTAGAATAGCCTTCGTTAAATAGTCTAGAAGTATTTAGTAGATTAAGAATCTTTCTTAGAATAGCCTTTATAAAATAGCAGAAGTATTTAGTAGATTAAGAATCTTTCTAGATAGCCCTTTCTTAACAATTAGTCTAGAAGTCTCCTAGTAGATTAAGATTCTTTTCTTTTAGAATAGCCTTTCTTAAAATAGTCTAGAAGTCTCTAGTAGATAAGAATCTTTCTTAGGAATAGCCTTTCTTAAATAGTCTTAGAAAGTGGGCTCTAGTAAGATTTAAGAATCTTTCTTTAGAATAGGCCTTTCTTAAAATAGTCTAGAAAGTATTTAGTAGATTAAGAATCTTTATTTTAGAATAGCCTTTCTTAAAATAGTCAGAAGTCTCTAGTTAGATTAAGCATCTTTCTATCGTATCTTTCTTAAAATAGTCTAGAAGTCTCTTGTTAGATTAGCATTCTTTCTTAAGAATTAGCTTCTTAAAATAGGTCTAGAAGTCTCTAGAGAATTAAGAATCTTTACTAGAATAGCCTTCTTAAAATAGTCTAGAGTCTCTTGTTAGATTAAGAATCTTTCTTTAGAATAGCCTTATCTTAAAATTTAGTTCTAGAAGTCTCTAGTAGATTAAGAAATCTCTTTTAAGAATAGCCTTCTTAAAATTAGTCTAGAAGGTCTCTTGTAGATTAAGAATCTTTCTTAGAATAGCCTTTTCTTAAAATAGTCTAGAAGTCTCTAGTAGATTTAAGAATCTCTTTTTAGAATAGCCTCTTAAAAATAGTCTAGGAAGTCTCTAGTAGATTAAGGAATTCTTCTTAATAGCCTTTCTTAAATGGGC
>CM042140.1:20910879-20968379 GCA_023376005.1 Doryteuthis pealeii | reverse complement strand
CTTCTTCTTCTTCTTCTCTTCTTCTTCTTCATCATTCTTCTTCTTCTTCTTCTTCTTCTTCTTCATCTGTATTTCATTCTTCTTCTTCTTCTTCTTCTTCTTCTTCTTCTTCTTCTTCTTCTTCTTCTATCTTCTTCTCTTCTTCTTCTTCTATCACACTGTATTTCATTCTTCTTCTCTTCTTCTTCTTCTTCTTCTTCTTCTTCTTCTTCTATCACTGTATTCATTCTTCTTCTTCTTCTTCTTCTTCTTCTTCTTCTTCTTCTTATTTCTTTCTTCTTCTTCTTCTTCTTCTTCTTCTTCTTCTTCTTCTTCTTCTTTCTTCTTCTTCTTCTTCTTCTTCTTCTTCTTCTATTTCATTCTTCTTCTTCTTCTTCTTCTTCTTCTTCTTCTTCTTCTTCTTCTTCTATCACTGTATTTCATTCTTCTTCTTCTTCTTCTTCTTCTTCTTCTTCTTCTTCTTCTTCTTCTTCTTCTTCTTCTTCTTCTTCTATCACTGTATTTCATTCTTCTTCTTCTTCTTCTTCTTCTTCTTCTTCTTCTTCTTCTTCTTCTTCTTCTTCTTCTATCACTGTATTTCATTCTTCTTCTTCTTCTTCTTCTTCTTCTTCTTCTTCTTCTTCTTCTTCTTCATTGGCAACTTTCATATTCACATCAATGAATGGAATAGTGTCAGGCAAAAGATAACACTTCAAATTTTATGCTTCGCTCCTTCCCTGCCACACAACAAGCAACTAACTATTAAAATATTCTGAGTAGCTTTTCATTTCCATTTTATTTCTATTGAAATAAATGGGAATGTATATTTAAGCTCTTCATCTTAATTTCTTTGAACCATAACTGCTTTGGATCTTTTGTGTACCATAAAAAAATGTCTAATAACCCATCTGCTTCAGACAGAAAACATAAACTAAATGGTATCTTGGGTAGGATGTTAAATTGCATCCGGTAGTGAGGTTCTAGTTCTGCAACTCTCGGGAGTGTGGAGTCACCATTTTGTTGCTATTACTCTCAATTAGGGTTCCATTTTAGGGTCAAAATAGATTTGTTTCAGATAAGTTTAAAACGAGTGAGAACTCCATTTCCTCTTAAAACATTGATATAGTAACTAGTTATGAAGTGTTTACTTCTTGAAAATGACTATAAATTTTATTAATACATTGACTCTTAAAACATTGATATAGTAACTAGTTATGAAGTGTTTACTTCTTGAAAATGACTATAAATTTTATTAATACATTGACTCTTAAAACATTGATATAGTAACTAGTTATGAAGTGTTTACTTCTTGAAAATGACTATAAATTTTATTAATACATTGACTCTTAAAACATTGATATAGTAACTAGTTATGAAGTGTTTACTTCTTGAAAATGACTATAAATTTTATTAATACATTGACTCTTAAAACATTGATATAGTAACTAGTTATGAAGGGTTTACTTCTTGAAAATGACTATGAATTTTATTAATACATTGACTCTTAAAACATTCATATTGTAAGTAAGTAAGATGTGTTTAATTCTTGAAAATGATTATCTATATATTAATACTCGTATTCCTTAAAAGTACAACCGTTATCATCTTGCAACACCCTCTGGTTAAAAATGAGACCATCTAAATCATCCAAGAGGAAATGCAAAAATTCACATCCTTATTATCTTGTGTTGCTTATCCACCAATTTCTTATGAGTGTTGTCACCTCTGCTAAATAATGGACCATTCCGTTTTTATCATAAACAAAGAAAGGGAATAAAAAAAGACATGTTACACAGAAAAAATAGAAAGAAAGAAAGAAAAAGAGTAGGGGAAAGATAGAGAGAGGGGGTGAATGAATGAGAGTTAAATCAAGATTATTATACTTTTTACATATTGAAGTATTTTGCATAAGCTCTTAAGTAAACATATCAAACATTGTAATAATTAAATTATCATACTGTGGTATATCCACAGATCCCACTAATACATTCATTAATACATTGGCTCTTAAAACATTGATATTCTAACAAACTATGAAATGTTTACCTCTATAAAATAATTGAGAAGATATATTTTTGTACTTTATATAATTGGAGACCATAATTGTTCAATTAACTTCAGCATAAAAAAAAAGTAAAGTCGACGGGGCGGCCTAAAGTCGGTATCAGCCAGTCAGCGAGGGAGTCTATCCCCTTTTCAATAGCGCTAGACCAAGGAGATTGTTTTTTAGCATCTGAGGTGGAGCGCCACACCTACCATCAGTTCTTTACTTTACTGCACAGATCCCTGTGCTACTCATACGCTGAGTTGGCGGGGACCGGTATCGAACTAGGAACCTTGTGGTTTCTAGTCAAACACTCTACCAACTGAGCCCACCCGGCATAAAATATCCCAAAAAGAGTTGACAGGTTATAAAAAACAACCAATCTAGTGATGCTGATAGCTTTTAGATTCAGTGCATCCTGGGATGCACATATTTTCTTTGAATGAGTCCCCAGGAAAATTTATGGGTCCCAACTAAAGCTGTCTAACTCATACCTTGTCACCTATGCTGTGTAATTCGTTTCTAAGGAACTATTGAAATGTATTTACAGTTAGCTTGAAATAGTGAGGGAAGAAAAAAGAAAAACACTGGGATACATGAATAAGATTTTACTGCGTCCTTTTAGATTTTTGTGCATCAGGGATGCAGGATACATATATGTCTACATCTCTGTCAACCAACCAATATTTTACATATTAAAAGATATTTTCTTGTCAATCAGCCATCAAAAGTAATATTTTACATAATTTTGTTTATTAAAATTTTCAATAATTAAGTGATTGAATGATTTTAATGGTATCTCAATCGATCTAGGGTTATTTTATTCCTTGAGGTTAGGGAATTGTATTCATTGTACATTCATATTTACATTTTTTGTGTGGTTGTTGAAGTGTTTTTTTTTGTTTTTTTTTTTGCCTACAGTCTTATCGTATACAAACAATTTTTAAACAGATCTATTTGAGCCATGGAGAGGACCCTAACATATACTACCACTCTTGGTTAGAGAGGACCTGATAGTAAGTGTGATGAAGGGGTACTCCCAAGATCTCCAGCCTTACCATCAAATGACATACCAATGAAACATCTTTCTAACACCTCTGCATAGGGATACAGTCAATGTATTCTAAGTCCCGTACAAATGCAGAATAGTGTGCAAGAGATAATATGATTAGAATTGCATTTTGCGTATGAATAGCATTAGATTACGAAAACTCCCAAAGTAGCCTAACCCTATCCCTAACACTAACCCTAGCCCTAGTGTCTCAAAGGTTTCGGGCATTTCTGTGAAATGTAATGCTTTTTATACGTAATCTAATGATATTACCTCTTGCGCGCTATTCTGCATTAGTACCCTAAGCCCCACTGACAGGGTGAATTAAAATTTTCAAGTTTAAAAAAATCATATTGTCCTATAAATGTGGGTATGAATATAAAATCAGTTAAACCCCAAAATCAATTAGAACATGTCACTTTAAATTTTAAAATGTTCTGTTGATAAAGTGTTGTGTCTATTGAGGTCAGCGTCCAAGTTGTTGAATGCATCAATATCGACGATCATACTTGTGTAATCAAGCGAATAAATGTTATAATGGCTTTTTTCACACTGTAACAAATTTGTGTAATAATCTCTTCCGTAAAACATTTCTAACTAAAAGTCTCTCTCTCTGTCTGTCTGTCTGTCTCTCTCTGTCACACACACACACTGCCAGAAATACATACATACATACACACTGTCAGAAACACAGAGAGAGAGAGAGAGAGAGAGAGAGAGAGAGAGAGAGAGAGAGAGAGAGAGAGAGAGAGAGAGAGAGACTTAGTGCATTCCCTGAAAAATTAAACTTTTCTTACTTTTGTAAATACAGATTGTCCAAAAAAAAAATTAATTTTAAAGTTATTGATTGTTTAATTGTAAAATATTAGATACTGGCAAAAAATCGGCTGCTACGAGTTTTAAAAGCGAATTAAAAATAATTAAATCTATTATTTAAGGTCAAACTTTGTCTAAGTCGATAAGTAATAACATGATGACCATATTTAAAAAGAGAAAAATATCGTTACATATGCAGTTTATTTTTAATAGATTTAAAACGATTTGTTTTGGTCAATTGCGACGCGATCTGCCATTCTGTCTATTTTTCAATGGTTTTACGCGCTTGTTTACAATTTAAATGTAACATTCGCGATTGCAAAAAATTACCGAAAATCAGGTAATTATCCGATTTTAATGAAATTTTCAGTATTGATTAATGAATTTTATAATGCATCAGTATTGATTAATGAATTTTATAATGCATTAGTTATTTTATTTCAAAATTTTAATGTAGTATTTTTGCTATGAAAAATTAATATATAAAATTCATTTAAAATGTGAAAAGCCTGATGTTAAGTTTAAAATATTATATTTTTAGATTCTAGAAATAAATATCTACTTAATGCAAAACTTATTTTTTTCGAAAAAAGTAAACGTTTTGAAGAAAAACTTTATTGAAAATGTACACCCCCTTTTTAAGCAGAAAAAATATCGATGTATAATTTTTTCTTTTATAAGATAATAGCCAATTAAATAATTATCGAAATGAGTAAAAAAGAAATCTCCAAAAAATCAATTATTTACTATTTTTTTACATTTTATTTTTCGATTTTCAGTACTTTATTTTCTCATAGAAAAGCCACCGTAAAATTTTTATTTCTATTTATAACTTCGGTCTTTTATCTCATTATTTATACTGTAATTAGTACCGAAAATGACCAACTCGCAAAAATGTTACGCCCCCAACATAGGGAGGGGGGGGGGCAGATTAAGTGACCTGAAAAAAATGAGAAAGTTTTGAAATAAAATAAATAATGCATTATAAAAATCATTCATTGATAAATAAACACTGAAAATTTCATTAAAATCCGATAATTCCCTGATTTTTGGTAAATTATTTTCTGTAGGGGGTGGGTGCTAAAGTCATTTTGTCAAAAACACATTTTAGGCTCATTTTGCCAGTACCTATAAAAGTGTGTGTGTGTGTGTGTGTGTGTGAGAGAGAGAGAGAGAGAGAGAGAGAGAGAGAGAGAGAGAGAGAGAGAGAGAGAGAGAGAGAGAGAGAGAGAGAGAGAGACTTTTAGTTAGAAATGTTTACGGAAGAGATTATTACACAAATTTTACCGGTCCTAGTAAAATAGCCTGTGGACTAAATATTTGAAATATATTTAAATATATTTCAAACTATCTAAAAGCTAAAAGATTAAAATGGTTGATGATGAGCAATCTGGGATTATCTAAAAGGTATAAAAAGTAGTTGTTGTTCAATTCTGTGATACAAACAAAATTTAAAACAATCTATCTAAAAGCTAATTTCTTAAAATGGTACTTGACAAGAATTCATCTTGTTACGGTTAGGGTTAGGGTTAAGGTTTAGGGTTAGGGTTAGGGTTACAATTTTATGTTTTTGATAGTGGAAAATGCCATTTTTCCACTTTGGAAAGAATTAATGATAGTCAAATTTACCTTTATTATTTTCTTTAATTGTTTTTTGATTTTGTAAAAATTCACACGTTTGATCACAAAAATTCACACATTTGATCACAAAGTCATTAACGATATCTATATTTTTCTAGAAGAATTTTTGTATCTTTATCCTTCACAAAATATAGATATAAATGAATATAAATAAACTTTTGTGTTAAATCTGTGATGTTATTTTTAATATTACTGTCATTCATAATAAAAAAAAATATTTACAGGGACGGTAAAATAAGTAGGTTTGTCTATTTTACAAGGACTGGCAAAATAAGCCTAAAAGCAGGTTTATCTATTTTACCGTAACCGGCAAAATAGCATCTTCCGAAATAAATAGAAAACCAAAAATTCGAATGCTGATTTTCAAGGTAATCTTGGAAGTAGAAGATGAGCGTAAAATGTATTTGACCTTTTTGTGGTAAGTTTCCTTCCTTCATTCTTTTCTTTCTTTCTTAAATGTTTAAAAATAGGAGCTGTTTAATGTTCACGCTGGATAATTTTAGGAGATATAATGACCAATTACGAGCAGAATGTTCTTTACAAATTTTCTTGCCTGAATGAATGAATATAGAAACAACATTAACAGCAGAAAGTTCACTCAGTTTGTCAATTTTTGTTTTATATCACCGCGTTCTTTAAGTGTTATATGCGGTTGTCTTGTTCAACCAGTCGGTATCATCAGCTTGATAAATTTAAATTAGAAACAGCCGTTTAATAAAATTAATGTCTATTTAATGGGCATAGATATAGGTCAAGAAATACAACCCAGTATTTAATAAAAAAAAATGAATAAAAAAAGAACTAAAAAGAACAACAAAAAAAAAGGTGGTCTACTGTGTAAAAAAAATCGTTTCAAAGAATATTTTACAAAGGAATGGAACTGTCTTGTGATTATTTAGGGACAGAGTTTAATTTCTTTACCCTGACTATAATACGAAAAAAAAGAAAAAAAAAAAGAAGAAAAATCATGTTTTATTTTAATTTCGTTAAGAAATGCAGAATTTTTTTTTGTATAAATGCAGAATAGCGCGCTAGAGATAATAATATATAATTAGAATCGCATTTTTCGTATAAATAGCATTAGATTACGAAAACTCCCGAAGTAGCCTAACTCTAACCCTAACACTAAACTTAACACTAACCCTAACCCTATCTCTTACCCTAACCCTAACCGTCCCAAAGGTTTCGGATATTTCCGTAATATCTAATGAAATGTAATGCTTTCTATACATCTATCTAATGATACATAATCTAATGATATACCTCTTGCGCGCTATTCTGCATTTGTACCGTTTTTTATTCTATTTAAAAATATAGTTTTATTTAATGCACTACGTTATTGGTTTTGAAAATGTTCTTCAACTTATTCTAGCTTCTATTCAGGGAATTATCCGATTTTAATGAAATTTTCAGTGTTGATTTATCAATGAATGAATTTTATAATGCATTAGTTCTTTTATTCAAAATTTTTCTGATTTTTTTCAGGTCACTATTTTTCGGGTGCAAAATATCGGTGGGGTTATATACTTCCGAAACTAATTACAGTATGAATAAAAAGACCAAAAACCGAAGGTGTAAACAGGAGAACATTTTTTTAAAGGAGCGCTTCTGGTAGAAAAAAGGTACCGAAAATCTGAAAAATAAAAGTTAAAAAAATTCCCCCCAAATTTTTTAAATATTTTTTTTTTTACTCAGTTGCTTATGTATATAATTGTCTTTCAGATTTTCAGTGAAAAATTATACATCGATATTTGTTCTGGGAGCCTAACTTTTCAATTGAGTTTACTCCAAAAATTATCAGATAACCATACAAAAGTAGGCTTGTCATTAAATAAATATTTGTTTTTAGAATCTAAAAATATAAAATTTAAAACTTAGAATTATGTGATTTATATCATAAATTAATTTTATCTATCAATTAGGTATATAAATTATTACTCTCAAGGCGCATATGGATGGTGCGAACGGTATTTTCATTTTCAAGAATTTCCATTTATTTCCATTGAATCGGTTTGATTGAAACGATTCAATAATTTAAAAGAAATAATTCATTGATTAATAAATCAACACTGAATATTTTATTAAAATCAGATAATTCCCTGATTTTTGGTAATATCTAAACAAGAAAGAAAGCCTTATTCAATCTATCTAAAAGTGTAAGTTTAAAAATGCGCATTTTTGCGCAACATTTTTTCCGAGATTTTTATATATTTAAAAAATTATTGCTAACGATCTTATTTTCATCTAACATATTAAAAAAAGTTATCTCCCCTGATAACCCGGATCGATGAAATGCACATTTATTTTTACAATATGGTCTACCATATATTTTCCTTTATTTACACAAAAAAATCTTGTCGATTTGTGTTTTTTACGCATTTATCTCCCTTACACCCCAATTCTAATGAATGAAATACAAAAAAAAAAAAAAAAAAAAAATGTTTGTCAAGAATAAAGACTAAGACATGGAAAGAAATTTATCCAAGCTTTATTCAGTAAAACACGAGCAGGATTAAAATCGCATGTCGCAAACGAGTGTCGTAACACATGTCTTATTTACGACAATGTTCATATGAACAAATTTCGTTATCATCATTAAAAATGTTACTGATTAGTAGTAAAGTCGGAGGGGTGGCCTATTGCCGGTATCAGCCAGACAGCGAGGGAGCCTATCCCCTTTTCACAAGCGCTAGACAAGGGAGATTGGTTTTATATCTGAGGTGGAGAGCCACACCTATCATCAGCTCCCTACCGCAAAGATCCAATCTAGGCTGGTATCGGGGCGGATGCTAAAAACACGCATTATTATTTTTTATCGGCAATGTTAGGATTTATCACGCACCTTTTCTTCTTAAGTATGCATGATTAAAAGCGTAATAATCTATTCTAGGTTAATTCTTGGAAAAGGTTTTCTCCCATATGAAACTTTTTATATTGGTTCTCTTGCGGGCACCCATAGAAAAAATATCATCCCATGAAAAATCGCATTAAAACAACAAAGACTAAAAAGTATTTTTCTGATAAAAATTTTTTAAATCTAATCTTTCATATTTTTAATTACTTAGTATTTCTACAATCAACAAAATTACGGGGCCGGTTTAGCTCAGTCGGTAGAGCACTCACCTATGAATCACAAGGTTTCCGGTTCGATACCGGTCCCTGCCAACTTAGCGCATGAGTCACACAGATTGGGTAATCTGATCTGTGCAGTAAAGCGGGAAGCTGACGGTAGGTGTAGTGCTCCACCTCATCAAAAATAATCTCCCGGGTCTAACGCTAGTGAAAAGGGAATAGATTTCTTCGCTGTCCGGATGATACCAGCAATAGGCCACTCCGCCAACAACAAACTCACAGTTATCTTGTAGTGAGTGGAAGAATTTAATCTACGGATGTCAATTTTCAAATCCTTAAAAGATTAAGCTTCGAAAACGAATAAAGTAAAAATTGCTAAGAAGAGCAATATTCTACCTTATTTTATTATTTTAACTTAAGAAAATAAGGCATCCACACGAACAAAATAGACAACTCGTTAAAAAATGTAATAAAAAATGGAAACATGGAAAATTCATTCACTTTCATTAAGAGAGTCAAATTTATAAAAAGATTGCAGTGGAGTTGGTACATGACAACAAAACAATAAAAAAAATGTCTTCAGAAATTTGACGAAAATCTCTTTTAAATGAAATCTCATATTGGTACTAATGCAGAATAGCCCGTAAGAGATAATATCATTAGATTACGTATATAAAAAAATACATTTTATTATATTTCACGGAAATACCCGAAACCTTTGATACGCCAGGGTTATGACTAGTGTGAGGGTAAAGATTAAGGTTAGGGTTAGGGTTAAGCTACTTCTGGAGTTTACGTAATCTAATGCTATTTATACGTAAAATGCGATTCTCATGATATTATCTAGGGAGAGACAAACTCCGTAAGGGGAGGTAATACAAAATAAAAAATTCAAAAAAATTCACACTTTTACAAAAATCAAGGAATTGTCCGATTTTAATGAAATTTTCACTACTTTATTCATTGATGACTTAATTTTATAATGACCATCGAGGTTGACCATTGGTCATTTGAAAAAAAAAAAAAATTTCCGGTCCCTAATTTTTACATTTCTAGAAAGATCAAATCCAAAAGAACATATAAAAATAAAAGATAAAAAAAAATAAAAATTCAATACCCGAAAAAAATTATTAGAAAATTCAAAAGTTGTATTCTTAAAACTAAAAAAATAATCTATGTAGAATGTTTTTTTTTTCGTAGTTTTAAAAACAACAATTTTCTTTGAATTGATAAATAAAGAGGAGTTTCTCTTATTCAAATGGCCTATTTTCACTCATTTAAAAATTTAATAGTGAATTTTAAACGTCTGGAAGTCCATGTTGAACAAAATATTTTCACCGGAGATAAAGCTCTATTTAATCTATCCAAAAATGTAAGTTTAAAAATGTGCAATTTTGCGCAACATACTTTTATATATTTGAAAAATTATCACTAACAATAATTTTTTTTCTTTACGGAAGACTAAAGGAACATAAGTTATTCCCTCTTTTTTTTTTTTTTTTTTTCAAAATATCCGGATTTTTAGCCTGTGGCTTGATCCAACTGTTCTGTGCGTATATCCTTGTTATGTTATTATTTTTCTTACGTGTTTTGGCTACGCTGTGTAACTTTTTTTGTAGGAAATATTCACACATTTAGGCTTTATACCGATTTAAAATCCGATACTTAGCTGATTTGGGGAGAATTAAAAAGAGCTGCTTTAGCAGGTGCGTGTTTTCGTACATACTTACTTACTGATGACTCATCAGTAAGTAAGTAAGTATGTTTAAGATAAGAGTGTTTAAGATAAATTAAAAGGTCCGAGAAAATTATCGAACTTTATTTGACCGATTAAAGGTTTTATATTCTTTATGCTCGTAAATACAAACGATCAATTCTTTCTTACACGAATATAATATTTGCAAAGTAACCCCCCCAACCCTCCAACCCCCCCCAAAAAAAACAAAAAAACAAAAAACAACAAACAACCCAAAAAACAAGGAAACAAACAAACAAACTAATAAAAAAAGTAACAAGAAACAAAAACAAATCTTATGATATATCACTTACTTAAAAATATGTTACTTTCGGTTATTTTTTTAGAAAGCGAATGTAGTTTCATCAGCCATACTGAACCTTTTTGTTTTTATTTCTTAACTTATAAAGCACAAATACACACTTACTTATTTTTTATTTATTTTATTTTTTGTTTTTGTTTGAACAACTCTCAAGATTTCAAAGTTATCTTTGGAAGTGTGGAAGTTCCGCATGTCAGAGATAACAAATATGCAATGAGCACGTGATTAAATCAACCTCGGTTTCAAACTCAGCTTTTAAATCTCTAAGTAATGAACCGAGACACTCTCTAGTATTCAGTCACTTTTATTCAATTTATTGTCAGTTAAACGGGGAATTTTGCTTCTTTGATTTTTCAGCTTATCTCCTTCTACCTTTTTTTTCTTTTCTTTTTTCTTTTTCTTTTTTTTTTCTTTTTCTTTTTCTTTTTCGAAATCTCCCCCGCTCCCCTATTCCGCTTCCAGTTTTGTCCTTTATCCCAAATACTCCAATTCATTCTGTACTTTGTACGTCCTTTTGCTGTGTTGTTTTTCTTTCCAGTCACCTGTTTCAAATTTAACGGTGAACTGAACACTAAAAAGTCTATGTTTCTCTCAAGATATAATTTACTCTCATGATAGTTCAGTTTCCGTTAAGAAGAGATATTTTGAAACCAAGAGTTTTTTTTTTCTTAGTTTTTTTTTATCGGTAAAACATCTACTTAGACAGACATACATACATCAAGAGTTTTCATTTTCAACACTTTAGATGCAATTTCACACAAGAGCTGAAATAGAGAAGCTTCTCTAATTCATTACGAGTTCAGGAATTTGAGTTTTGTTTGTTGAGTAAGGTACAAGGTTTAATGATACAAGAATTCTTTGGCGATAAGTGCTCCATCCAAAGATTCTTTTTCAGAGTCGCACGTACAAAGAAAATAATTGTAAATTTATCCTTAATTTACAGTCCAAGAAAGATATATGAATGGAGCATAACTTAATTTTAAGTTCCATGAATCTATATATCAATACTAGTGTCCCTTAATTGTACGAACGTTATCATCTTGCAACACCCTCTGGTTAAGAATGATACCATCCAAATCGTCCAAGATGGAATGCAAAAATGTAAATCCTGATTATCTGGTGTTGCTTATCGGCCGAATTCTTATTTGTTATGAGTGTCGTCACCTCAACTAAATAATGGACCATTCCGTTTGTATTATAAAGAAAGAAAGGGAAGAAAAAGGACATGCTATACAGAAAAATATTATAAGAAAGAAAGATAGAAAGAGAGTATGGGAAAGATAGAAAGAGGAACCGATAATGCTAATCTGTTTCAGTCGAACATAATGAAAAGATGAAAAGAAAGAAAGAAAGAAAGAAAAAAAAGAGTGAGAGTTAAATCAAGATTATTATACTTTTTGTATACTAATCTATTTTCAATTGTTCTTACCTAAACATATCAAACGTTGTAATAATTAAATTATCATACTGTGGTATATCCACAGGTCCTGCTAGTTATTTTTTTTTTCGACACTGCATTATTTTCTCAATAGATAAATAAAGAATAAAGTGATTTCCTGTCCAATTTGCAAATGAAAGTATCGTTTACGATGAAAATTTGTTCATATAACAAAGATAACAATAAAATGTTAATTAATTGTTAATAATAATCCTTAACTCCTAAACTTTTTGCCTACTAAATTTCCCATCTGTGGCTGAGACTGGAGAATACGCCGACTGCACCTCTGCAGAGGGGTATCCCCCCCAATGGATATATTTGTTGGACGTGGATGGTGACCCTTGATGCTTAAGGACGGAATCCTCCTGGCTAAGTAGTCCATGGCATACAACACTCTACTTTGGCCCTTACTTAGGCTACAGGCGATTGGAAACACCCCATCCGATCAATCGGCTGGTCACGTCAAGCTGTAGCACCTAAGTGATTGTCCCAACCTTTTTGTTCTTATGGCAAACCTCCAATCCTTTTTATCATATATGTGCTAGTAGGCGGTGGCTGAGGGTCTTAGTGTCTTAGAGTATGACGTTGAACTGCATGTAATGGGGAAGTTCCAATTCTGGAGCTCTGGGGAGTGTGGAGTACCCCTTCATCACCATTACTCCCAGGTTCACTCTGACCCTGTTAGGCTCCAATCTATGAGTTAAATAGATAAAAAAAACGAGTTTAAAAATTGTTTAAATAAAAATTGAGTTTGAATAAAATAAAAATGAATACCCATTAATCATAAACAAAATATCTTCGGCATAAAATAACCCAACTAGGGTTGGCATGCCGTAAAAACTAAACAACCAACCAACCAACCAACCAACCAACCAACCAACCTACCAAATTTCCACCACGGTTGTACCAAATTTTCTTTGTATTTTTTTACCTGTATGATTGGATATTTAAAAGTTTACTATCTATTCACCAAAATATAGCAGAGGTGTTCACGCAGTGATTTTTCAGTATAACCAAGTGACACGTGCGAGAGCAGCGGCTAGTGGTTTACGGTAGGATCGTAGTGGTGGGAGAGCCGCTGTGAGCGATTTAAATTAGGCCAAGAGTTAAAAAAACATCAATACAATTATAGACTGCTGTTACAACAAGAGGTCAACTGGTTCACGGGTCATCAAGCAATAAAACAAGTAGCAGGACCTGTGGATATACCACAGTATGATAATTTAATGATTATATTTGATATGTTTACTTAAGAGCTATTGCTAAATAGTTCAATATGTAAAAAGTATGATAATCTTGATTTAAATCTCTCTCATTCTTTTTAAAAAATCTTACCTTCCTTCTTTTCATCTTTTCATTATTTTCAATTGAAACAAATTAGCGTTATCACTTCCGCACACTCACCCCTCTCTGTATCTTTTCTTTCTTTCTTTCTTTCTTTCTTTCTTTCTTATTAAATTTTTCTGTGTAGCATGTCCCTTTCTCCCTTTGTTTCTTTATGATAAAACTGAATGGTCCATTATTTAGCTGAGGTGACGAAACTCATGAGAAATAAGAATTTGGCGGATAAGCAACACCAGATGATCAGGATTTAAATGTTAGCATTTCATCTTGGACTGATTTTTAATCAGAGGGTGTTGCAAGGTGATAACGGTCGTACAATTAACGAACACGAGTGTTAATATATAGATATACCCGTATATGGTAATGGAACGAAAGAGAGAAAGAGAGAAGGGAAGAGGAAATTCTGATTTGACGAGGACATTTTACCGTTCGTTGGTTGTTGGAAAAACGTTGGAAAGAAATGGTAACAGTTTTAAAGCAGAATATAAATGACAATTTTACAATATGAATGTCCGTTCAATGAAACTAAAGTTTTCTTGTTCAGAGTTCGAGGAACGGATCTCTTGTTTTGGTCAGTATATTTGGCTGTTTCTTGTGTGTGTGTGTGTGTGTGTGTGTGTGTGTGTGTGTTATAGATAGATAGATAGATAGATAGATAGAGAGAGAGAGAGAGAGAGAGAGTGTGTGTGTGTGTGTGCGCGTGTGCGTGTGTGTGAGAGAGAGAGAGAGTGTGTGTGTGTGAGAGAGAGAGATAGAAAGAGAGAGAGAGTGTGTGTGTGTGTGAGAGAGTGCGTCTGTATGTGTGTGTGTGTGTGTGTGTGAGAGAGAGAGAGAGAGAGAGAGAGAGAGAGAGTGTGTCTGTGTGTGAGAGAGAGAGAGTGTGTGTGTGAGAGTGTGTGTGTGTGTGTGTGTGTGAGAGAGAGAGAGAGAGAGAGAGTATGTGTGTGTGTGTGTGTGTGCGCGCGTCTGTGTGTGTGTGTGTGTGTGGGAGAGAGAAAGAGAGAGAGTTAAATCAAGAATATTATAGTTTTTACATATTGAACCATTTGGCAATAGCTCTTAAGTAAGTAAACACATCAAACATTGTAATAATTAAATTATCATACTGTGGTATATCCACAGGTCCTGATAGTAAAATAATAATTTAATTTTGCGTCGGAAAGTATTTCTGTCGAGTAAAAAAATCTGATATTCATTTATTCTAATCAAAACCTTTGGGCATTTGGAGCACGTTTTCTAAGGGGTGGATGGAGTGGGGGGTAAAGAATATATTCGGAACTGTTACACGATATGCATTCCACCTGGAAAGAAGGTCCTGCACTCACCACCATTTGTAGTATAATCGAGTACAAGAGAGAGAGAGAGAGAGAGAGAGAGAGAGAGAGAGAGAGAGAGAGAGAGAGAGAGAGAGAGAGAGAGAGAGAGAGAGAGCGAGCTGTAGCCACCTGGAACTAAAGGTATGTGAGAAGACCGTTGTTTGTGGAAATTGAAAGTTCGTATTCGGAGCACCGGCTTTACTTGTAGCAGTTGTTATTTTACACTTGCAATTGACCGTGCGTTCTTCGTGACGTTATTATGGTCACAGTTAGATCCGTTAGTTGGGGTTCAATGTAAGTCATTCGTGTTGGCATAGAAAGAACTGTTAGTAGGGGGCATCTCAGAGTTGACCTAAAAGCAATGGCAATGAAGGGGTTCTCCCTACTCCCTATATCTCCAGAACTGTAGCCTCACCATCAGATGTAGTTTAGTATCATACCCATCATACCCCTTTTTGGGTGTGGTCTTACCTTTCAGCAGAGGATACAGGTTGGTTGGTTGATTGGTTGGTTGGTTGGATTTTCGGCATGTCAACCCTTTTTGGCTAATTTTATGCCGAAGACGTTTTGTTTTAATCATTCTTGATGGGTATTCAAAAATTTTTTTGAAACTCAATTTAAAAAAATTTATTTTTCTCTATTTAACCCAACAGGTACTACCACTCCCGGTCAGGGTGGAGTAATGGTGATGAAGCAGTATTCCATGTTCCCCAGAGCTCCAGAATTGGAACTTCACCATTAGATGCAGTTTAACGTCATACCCAGGACACTAAAACCCTTAATAACTGCATTCTATCATATATATGATAAAAGGGTTGGGGGCTTGCCATATGGGCAATAGGGTCGGGATAATCATATAGGTGCTAGGGCTTGACGGGTCTAGCTGATTGATTGGCGGGAGCCTCTCCGACCACCCGTCTAGCCTAAATAAGAGTCAAATTTGAGTGTTGCATGTCATGGACTGCTCAGCCACCAGGGTTCCATACTTAAGCATCACTGGTCGCCACTCACGGCCAACAGGTGGCAGCAGTGGGGGCATTTTGCCCCTATGCAGAGGTTCAGTTGGTGTATTCCACTGCTCCAACCGACAGGGTGAAGCGGATACAGTCAGCGTATTCTAAGTTCAGGCAACAGGGCGAAATCAATTCTCTGTATTTCATGTTAACCAAAAATATTTTCCGTCTTGAACATATCTGATTTGTATTTGAAAGTTCGGAAAATATAATTTATCTTTAGACTCAATCAATTTACTTGTCATGTTTCTCCTATTTGACACTAGGGGACATGAAAGGTAATTACCTTCTGTTTCTGCCAATTGACACTATGTAGCGTGATCAACAGTACATAAGGAAGGCGCCAAAGTAAAATTCTCTTTCTTACTCTTCCGGTCTTGACAGAAGTAGAAAAGCACCAGTTGTGTTCCTGTCCCCGGATAGAAGGCTTTGACCCCTCCCCCGCAACAACTCGTGTTGCATAACATACCACAATATGCTTAACCCGTAAGTCTTAACACTCTTATTCTCTGATATTTAGATATCATACTAAATACCTTCCCTTTCGTATAAAGATATTCTTATCGCTTATTCTTCTGTTTTAATATTTTCTGTTAAATTTCTTCGGGAAATACCATTTTCTAATGATTACTTCGTGAATTATTCTCGCATTTATTCTATACGAGGAAACCATATTCAACCAACAATCTTTCTTGTACAAATTTATCATTACATCGTTTTTTGATGTTCCTGAAATTCCAGTCAATTTCCTTTTTCGAAAAAACAAATTTCAAGAAGGTAGATCATTTTTCCCATTGATTTAAAAATTTAAGAATTTTATCTAAAATTGTATATGAGCACCAACATTCACCTCCAGTCTCTCAAGCCGCTCGGGAATCACATCAACTGATCTTCCCTGGAACCATGGCAGAAATAAATTCTAGTATTCATCCTTCAAGTTCTCCCAAAGTCGTTGGTTCGGTAGAGTAGAGTTGCTCCTTCAACCAACCCAAAGAAAAAAGTTGCAGGCTGTTAAATCAGAGCTCCTGACCGGCCACTCACACGGGCCACGTCTACCCATCCATCTCCCAGGAAAATGGTGATTCAGCCATTCAAGAACAACAATAGCAAAATGTGGAGCACCATCTTGCATAAAAATCAAGTCTTCAATATTCTTCCAATTATTGACAACTGGACAACTTTCATCTTGTAGCATGGGGAGATAAAAAATTATAAATTGTTTAAAATAGGGAGTTACTTTTCAGTCACTCTGAATTTTGACTTTTAGGTTTATCATAATGGAGATTCGGTGTCTGTCTGTAACCGAAACTACGTCTCTGTTTACGTCACAATACCGCCAGGAATTGCGTAAGTTTATCAATGAGTATTTGATTTATAATCAAAATCATTAATACACAGAATAAATTTTAATTTATCAACGATATCTCTATGAAAGTCGGAATTAGATTTGCCTCAAAACAGCTCAAGTTCGTGTAAAATCCTGCAATGTGTCTTACATATCACTAAAAAATAAAGCATTACATAATTGTTATAGGTGATATAACCTATTGACATAAATGGAATGCGCCGACGGCTACTATAAATACCAGGAACAATTGTGGCTTGACGAAGCAAATGCGAGTCAGCTCGTAACTGTATTGGTCGGACGCAATCTCCACTTTCTTTGCTGTAAATTTCTACTTCTTTTGTTCAATACATTTGTATACATTGTTACCAGTCGTTTGTCTTATTTTTTACCCTTAAAACCCCACAACAATAATATACAGTATGTTTAATTTGCATACAAATCCGTGTTTAATAAACAATTACTTGGTGTTATTGATTTCTAATATTATCATTTTATTCCCCAACGTATCAAAATCAATCCTATGAATAATTTTATATAGAAACCAATTAAAATATAATTGAAATAAATATAATCTTTTTATATGCGTTCTTATTTAATTTTGTTAGTCTTTCTAATTTGATTTATTTCATTAAACTAAAACTTCAATACTTACGCCCGGCGGATGGTGCATATTCTTTATTTACAATCTATTAATAATGGAGATTCGCTTCCGTAACAAACGTTACGTCACTGCTTACGTCACATTACCCAACACATAATCCAACGTCATAACATAGAATAAATATACTCAAAATATGAGCATGCAACGTTAGACAATCCTCATTGTTTCAATAAATAGATGCCCAGCGTTATATATAGATTGTTTTATTCTAATATAATATTTAAAGTTATCGAAACTGTTTCCATTTCAAATTGTCTTTCTTTCTTTCTTTCTTTTTTACTCCTTTAATAAATTTGATGATTTTACATACTTATGGTACACACTCTATGACATTGAATTTTCAGCTCCCGTCCCCTCAGGCAATATCTTTCAAAAAATTAAATTTACATCGCCCGGAGGGTGTTTTTTTTTTTATTTTGCTAGTAAAAGTAATATACTTAATTTATTTCAATTCCCTAAAGTTATCAATTCATAATTAAAAAATTAAATGATCGTTTCGTACAGGTTATTGAAGCACTTTGTAATTTTAGACTTTCTAATTTAATATATATTTCATAATACGCTTGTTCCTTAATCTCCCGACCGTTATAATCTTGCAACACCCTCTGGTTAAAACGAGACCGTACAAATCGTCCAAGATTAAATGAAAAAAATGTAATTCCTGATTATCTGGTATTACTTATCCGCCAAATTCTTATTTGTTATGAGTGTCGTCATCTCAGCGAAATAATGGAACAATCCGTTTTTATTATAAAGAACGAAAGGGAAGAAAAAGAACATGCTACACAGAAAAAAATATAATAAGAAAGAAAGAAAGAAAGAAAGAGAGGAAGGAAGATAGTAGGGGTAAGATAGAAAGAAGGAGTGAGCACGCAGAAGCGATAACGCTAATCTATTTCAATCAAGCATAATGAAAAGAAGGAGAGAGAGAGAGAGAGAGAGAGAGAGAGAGAGAGAGAGAGAGAGAGAGAGAGAGAGAGAGTGTGTGTGTGTGTGTGTGTGTGTGTGAGAGAAGAGAGAGAGAGAGAGAGAGAGAGAGAGAGAGAGAGTGTGTGTGTGTGTGTGTGTGTGAGAGAAAGAGAGATAGTTAAATCAATATTATTATACTTTTTTTGCATATTGAACTATTTAGCAATAGCTCTTAAGTAAACATCTACATAATAATCTACATAATAATTAAATCATCATACTGTGGTATATCCACAGGTCCTGCTAGTTTAATATATTTCATTACATTAAAACTTAAATACTTACGCCCAGAGGGTGAATTTTCTTGCTAGTGAATATAAATGGCATATAATAACTTTTAAAATGGGATCTATTACGTACATACGTGTACATTACAGCACGTTTCTGTGTGTAGATATCTCTGTTTACACGAATACTCGTTTATTCTTCAATGCATTTGGTTTCAGTTTGATCATGAAAGTAGAATTTATCTGCGCCACTTGACTGGCTTGACTAACATATAAGTCAATGAGTGGCTTTCACCTGTTTTGTCTTTACTTACTTACACGAACATTGGCTTTCATTTTGTACTGTATCACATTCCTTCCTTTCTCTCTCTCATCTTCCTTTACTTCCACACTCCCTCGCTTCATTTTCCTCCTTTCCTTCCTCCCTTTTCCTTCCCTTTCCTTCCTTCCTCCCTTCCTTCCTCCCTCCCTCCCTTCCTTCCACCCTCCCTTCCTTTCCTCCCTTTCCTCCCTTCTTTTTCCTTCCTCCCTCCCTTCCTTTTCCTTCCTCCCTTTTCCTTCCTTCCATTTCCTTCCTTCTTTTTATTTCCTTCCTTTTTCTTAACCCCCTCCCTCCATTCTTTTCTCCTTTTTTCTGTTTCCTTCATTCCTTTTCTTCCTTCCTTTTCCTCCCTCCCTCCATTTTCCTCCTTTCCTTCCTCCCTTTTCCTTCCTTCTTTTCCCTTCCTTCCTCCCTTCTTTCCTCCCTCTCTTCCTCCCTTCTTTCCTCCCTACCTCCCCCTCCCTTCCTCCCTCCCTTCTTTCCTCCCTCCCTTCCCCATTCTTTCCTCCTCCCTCCCTTCCTTTTCCTTTCTTCCTTCCTCCCATTTCCTTCCTTCTTTTTATTTCCTTTCTTTTTCTTAAACCCTCCCTCCTTTTTTTCTGTTTCCTTCCTTCCTCCCTCCCCTCGTTCATTCCTTTTCCTTCTTTCCTCCCTTCCTTCCTTCTTTTTCCTTCCTTTTCTTCTTTCCTTTTCCTTACTTCCTTCCTTTTCCTTACTTCCTTTCTATTCCTTCCCCCCCTCCTTCCTTTTCCTCCCCCTCCCTCCCTTCTTTCCTCCCCACCCCTTCCTTACTTCCTTCTACATTTGCAGCTGTAACAATTCCTGCTTGGTCACCAGTGAAAACATGTGTTCTATGAAATATCATCCTTTTTCTCTTAACTAATTCCGGATGCTTTTCCGTCAAATTGTTACCGTTTAGTCGAATTGAGAGCAATACTTGTTCAAACCAATCGTTTGATCCTTCGAGAGTGCTCATTGTAGAGGACTTCCTTTTCAATCCCACTATACACATCATCATTATGAAGGCGCGTAGTGTAATGGTTAGAATCGTAGGAAATGGACTCGTCGACCCGAGTTCAAATCCAGGATGATGCTGTTTACATTTTCACATATCACTAATACCTTTGGGAAAGGTATGTATCCAACTACTTTTCCTTCGGCTATGGGCAAATAGTAGGGCACATTGGGCTGTTTAACCTTGACTAGGTAACCAGTCTAGGAGAAGGAAAACTCTGAATTTAAACCTGTTAAACTCCGAATTTAAGAAATTGACCTTGTGTCATATCCTGTTCGTGCGAAGAGGTTCATATATATATATATAATATATATATATATATATATATATATATATTGTCATCCACAGACACCGTGTTTCGACGTTTCACCTCTCATCAGTGTGGCTAGACTTAGCAACTACTTCTCACCTTATTTTGGCAAAACCCCGCATTTGGTGCGGTTATTAATGATTCATTTCACTTGCCTCAAAATATTTTGTGTCAAATGTTGTAAAGTATACACTTTTAATAGCCAATCACAATGCATGTTTAGAAAAATATTCGATTAAAAATATTTGTTTGCTGGTTGGTTGGTTGGATTTTACGGCATGTCAACCCTTTTTGGGTTATTTTATGCCGAAAATATTTTGTTTTATTCATTCTTCATGGATACTCATTTTTAAAACACATTTTCTTTAACTCATATTTTCCTATTTA
This sequence comes from Doryteuthis pealeii, assembly GCA_023376005.1. NCBI lineage: Eukaryota > Metazoa > Mollusca > Cephalopoda > Myopsida > Loliginidae > Doryteuthis > Doryteuthis pealeii. Next base: position 20,947,369 of record CM042140.1, on the reverse strand, counting down.
ACCCATAGATGGGACCCTAACAGGTACTACCCCTCCGGGTCAGAGTGAACCTGGGAGTAATGGTAACCAAGGGATACTCCATTTTCCTTAGAGAATTGTAACTTCAGTATCAGATAGCGTTTAACGTCATACCCAGGACGTCAACCACCGCCTTCTAGCACATATATGATAAAAAGGGTTGGGGCTTGCCATATGCATAATAGGAACGGGGCCATCATATAGGTGCTAGGACATGATGTGACCAGTCAATTGATCAGAGGGACCCTCTGCGACCGTCCGTCTAGTCTAAGTAAGGGCCAAAATGAAGTGTTTCATATCATGGACTTCTCAGCCACCAGGATTCTGTGCTTAAACAGGTGGCTCCATTGGGGGGATTCTTACCCATCTACAGAGGTGCAGTCAGCGTATTTTACAGCCCCACTGACAGGACGGGTCAAAAATATGTCTTTCACAACGGGTCCTACTACTGAAGTGTTATTTGGTAAGTAATAACGAAGCCAGGATGAGGAGGGAAATGGGAATTAAAAAAATAGTAACTGACATATTAGTAGTTCTGGTATGTATTCCTACGCATGGTGTTGGAACTATATTACAACATTCTCCATGTTTAGTGATGTGTTGTGGTATGTGCGAAAGTCCGAATTGGTTTGTTGGAGATGTGATTGGGATTGATGTAAAAGCGTATAGAGTGATTGAATTTTGTTTTATTTATTGGTTAGCGTGTGGTTGTTTATTGTTCGTATTTTTGTTTTTTCTATCATATTGTCTATTTTGTATGTACCTAGTACGGGTGGTGTTTGTTGTGTAATCATAGACTATTTCTATGATCTTGGTGTAGCTTATCAAGAATTGTTATATCTGGCAGGTTTTATGTTTATGATTCGTCCAGATTAAGTACGGATTGGGTTTCTTTAGTCTTGCTTTTCATCTGGTGTGATTTTTGTTTTTATTATGGGGGACAGTATTTCGGCTGCTGTCATCATCTATTTTAGTTTGCTCGCTATTTTGTACTATTCCTGGAGCTGAATCACCGTAGTGAATTTTCTTTTTCACTGTCGGTATTGGCATTGCACGGAGGTGAGCACGGAGGTGAGCACGGTTACGACGGATTCTTGTACCATTTGGGGTTACTACAATGTAGCACCTGGATTGTCATCCTTCCGGATGATGGTTCCAGAGTACCACGTTTTGTCGGCTTTGTTGGTTATTACCACATGCTGGCCAGGATATAGTGGTGGTAGGTTTACAGTGTGCCTACTGGGGTCGTCGTTTGTTTTCATGTTTCCTGACCTTTCCTCAAGTCGTTGTCGGTGTTCTTCTCTTCCGGGCTCTACTCGACTGGGTAGTGTGGTAGTTATAGCCATTCCGAATAGTAACTCAGCTGGTGACTGTAACTTGTTGTCCATGGGGGTTGCTCTGATCTGCAGCAGTGCTACCTGTGTTGTATACCCTTTCTTTACTTCTATTATTCTTCTGCTCATCTTTGGTATCTTACGTTCTTCTTCTAGCGTCTCTTCTAACGTCTCTGTTCTTGCTGGTTGGTCGTCCTTGATACATTTCTTCTTCTAGGTCAGTCTTGTTGCCAAGACATTCATCAACCACAAAACCATATTATTTATTTAAACCTTTATTTACTTAACTAAAAATTTTCCCTAACTAACACAACGTGCGTGTGCAGTGAGCTCCAGCTAAGGCCTTATCTGCCTGACGTCCAAGCTGAAACTGAGAGCCAACCAGGTCCCACGTGACTTCACGTATTTCGCGGGCTTTCTGTGATATTCCATGGAAAGTCCCGCCCGTGATATCAAAAGGGGCCATCCCTTCAGAAATACAGGGGGTTGACAATAATCTATGCATAGATTATGTACCACCTGGATATCATCTTTGTCTTTGAGGCATTTCTTTATAGTGGACGTGATGTGTCGCACATGCCTCTCGATGAAGCCATTGCTTCTAGCATAGTTGGGCGAGCTGGTTACATGTTTGATACCCCATGATGTGGTAAAGCTTTGGAAAGCTTGTCCTGTGTATTGTGGCCCGTTGTCAGTCATGATCTCATCTGGTCGTCTAAACAGAGATACGTAGCTCTTTATTTTGTCAGTTACGGCTTTGCTGGTTACTGGTGTAGGCATTTCGACAGTAAGGAGGTATTGCTGTCTATGGATCTCAAATAGATCTGACGCAATGTACTTTTACGGTCGTGATGGAGTGTCGTGTGGTTGAAGTGGTTCTCATCTGTGTACATCTTTGTGTTCCTGGCAGTGTACATGACTGACATCTTCTTGATGTCTTTGTTGTTGTTTTGCCAGTACACACCTTCTCTGGCAAGTCGACGGGTTTTATCGCTTGATGGAGCTTGCGTAAGATGTCATCCCTCATAGATTCTGGGATAAAGACTTGTCGCCCTTTAAAAATAATTCCTGTCTCAACTGCCAATTCATCTCTGAATGACCAGCATGATCGAATATCAACTGGTACATCACGGATAGTTTCTGGCCATCCTTGGAAAACGATCTCTTTGACGAGGCTCAGAGTCCTGTCTCTGGTTATTTCACGACATAACAGATTTTGTTTTTCTGTCGATAAGTTGATAATTGCGATGGTCTGATGCTCGTCATCAACTTTTGAGTCTACACCATCGATTCTCTCACCCAGTTCAACTATGTTGTTGTCATCTGGGCTGGGCAGTCGACTTAGTGTATCTACGAGTATAATCTGTTTGCCAGGGTGGTAAACTACTCTGTAGCTGTATCCTTGTATCTTTAGTAACATGCGTTGTAGGCGAGGTGGTACAGAATGCAGTGGTTTCGTGCATATGGTGACCAGAGGTTTGTGGTCGGTGATCACTGTGAATGCGTTTGCCTATAGATACATGTGGTATCGCTGGATTCCATGTACAATCGCTAGCATTTCTCGTTCGATGTGGCTGTATCTGGATTGGCAGTCGGTCAACTGGTTTGCCTTCTTGTATCAGTACTACTCCCAAGCCCTACTGGGAGGCGTCTACTTCCAGAGATACTGGTTTTGTTTGGTCGTAGTAGGATAGACAAGCATCAGCAGTTATCATGTCTTTTAGGTCATCATAGCATTTTTGGTGATCCGGATCCCAAATCCATGGTGATTGGGATTTTAGGAGACCACGCAGTGTATGTGCTTTCTCTGCAAAGTTTGGAATGTGCTAGGCGAGATAGTTCAGCATTCCTAGAAAGCGCTGCAGCTCGTTTTTGTTTTGCGGATTTGGCATCTTTTGTATGCCACGTATTTTTTCAGGATCTGGCTTGATGCCAGTGGATGTGTATATGTTCCCAAAGAATGCAATACTGGGTTGTTTGATTATACACTTTTTGGTAATTTATGAGGAAGTGTGTCCCGCCTCAAAACCCGCTACCCGGTGACTATCAAAATAACAACCCCAGCTCGTCGTAATTCTTGTTTATTTATCGTAATTTGTCGTAATTCTTGTTTAGATATGAAGATGGATATATAGTTTTGAATAGACTGAGATAGATAAACAAACAAAATAATATAGATAGATATGAACAAATGGAGATAGATATTTTCGACAAGTAAATGTATTTGGGGGGGGGGGTCGCTTTTTTTGTCGTAATTCTTGTTCATTTAAACTAAAAACAAGACATTAAACAAACATGAATAAAAAAAATATCTAAGTATTTAAAGTAATATAGATAACTATGAACAAATTGAGATAGATAGATAGATGGATAGTTTTGAATAGACTGAGCTGGGTCGTTATTTTAATAGTCACCGGGCAGCAACTCTTGAGGCAGGAGACCGGGGCGCACTTCCTCATAAATTACCCACTTTTTGCTGTTGCATACAAGACCTGAGTTGGCTTCTCGGATCATCAGGTTGTGCAGGTTCCTATCATGTTCCTCTTTGGGTTTTTTCCGAATATGGCTACATCATCAGCGATGCTAGCGACACCATCTAATCCTTCAAGTCCTTGCCTGGAAGATATCCTTGTGATACGCTTAGGCAAATGGTAGTCGTTTCCAGCAAACCCATCCAAAGGGCGGGGGATTCTACATGTCAGCAATTGGGATTTTTCATTCAGATGGACAAACCAATATCCTGCATTGGCATCGAGCTTGCTGAACATCTTTTGCCTTTGCGAATTTTGGATTGAGCTCTTCTTCTGTGGATATTTTGCAGGGGGCATCTTTTCAGGCTGGCGTTTAGTTTTTGTGGGTCGATACATATCCTGAGAGATCCATCTTTTTTCGTGTTGAAAGCCAGACTAGAGCACCAGTCTGTGTGTTCTTCTACCTTATTTAGTACGTCCTTTGAGGTCGATGCTGCATTTGTGTGTGTGTGGGGGGGTCTATGAATGGGTCTGCATCTTTTTTTAGTAGGAGTTTTGCTGTTCCAATAAAGTCTCCGATCCTGTCGAATTGTTTTGGGTGGGTTTCCATTAATTGTTCGACGTTTAAGAATGGGTGCCAGTGGCTGTCTCGATGTTGTGTCTCTAACAGTGTCAATGTCTATATTACAGCAACAACATGTAATAATAGAAAACGTATTCTCTCTCTCTCTCTCTCTCTCTCTCTCTCTCTCTCTCTCTCTCTCTCTCTCTCTCTCTCTCTCTCTGTTGTCACGCTATGATGGTCATATAGGCTTTAATGAACTCTTTAAGGAGTAATTCCTTCCCATCAACGTAAAACCCGAACACTTTCAGCTAACGAATCCATATCGGGTCAGTCGTCACTGCTCCGTTGGCGCAGTCAAAGTTTACAATTGCGCCGGTCAAATTTTCCTCCGCCATATCGCATTCACTGTTATTAGTTTCTGTTATTGGTCTGGTTCGGTTGGGTGGATTTTACGGCATGTCAGCATTTGTTGGGCTATTTTATGCCGTTCTGTGTGGCTGTTGTGTATCCTTGGGCCAATATATGGGAATTCGTGAACTATTCGTAAAATGCACAGAGTGAATCTGGAAAGAAGGCGGCCTAATAACAAGTCAGGTCTACCAGTGAAACAGATATAATGTTGCAAAACCTGAAATCTGTAAGGACACTGGAGTAACATTCTATTCATGCTCGATGGGTATCAAAAAGTTTCTTTTGAACTCAATTCTTTAACACATTTCTAAAAACACATTTTTCTATTTATTTTCGGACAGCGAGGGAATCGTCCTTTTTCGTTAGCGCTAGACCAGGAAGATTTTTATTTTTGCTGAGGTGAAGCGCCACACCTACTGTCAACTCCCCACTTTACCGCACTGATCAGATTACCCAATCTGTGCTACTCCTGCACTTAGTTGGCGGTGGGTGCTGTCTTTCCTGCAATAACCGGTCAATATCGATTATGTGATTTGCTGTAAGCATTATAGGTCGCGTCATCACCTTACTGAAAGTGAACTGTGTTTTGGGGTTAACTAATTAATTAGGATTCAAAGAAATCGAGAAATGGCAGCGAACCTGAGATATGCTGGAAGTAAACATGTGGCAAAGGTATCAGTAGCTGTTGAAAACCAGAAGAAGATTGGTAGGTTGAAGTGTTGTTGTAGGTCCAACGGGAGAAAATTGAATATTTTATTTTTTAAAAAAGAAGGTCCGCAAAATTGTTAGCAAGAGCTGTAGAAAATCAGAAGCCATGAAAGAGATAGGTAGGTTGAAAATGGGAGATACTGAGATAGTGTAAGAAAGTTGCACGTAGCGGTAAAAGGAATTTGATTTAGCACCAACAAAAGAGAAAACCGATCTTCTCAAATCAGAAAGAAAAGAAAGAAAGAAAGAAAAAATGTAGAGATTTATAGTGGTTTCATTTTTGACAAGAAGACGGATTATAAAATGATAGACTCGAAAACCAGTGAGGGTGTATCACCACCATCGTAGTGGTGGCTGTATCACCATTATCTTAGTGGTGGCTGTATCCCCACCATTGTAGTGGTGGCTGTATCCCCACCATCGTAGTGGTGGATATATCACCAACATCGTAGTGGTGGATGTATCACCACCATTGTAGTGGTGGCCGTATCACCAACATTGTGGTAGTGATTGTATCATCACCATCGTAGTGGTGGCTGTGTCCCTTTTTCTTAGGTACTAACATTTGTCTTTTATCTCCCAAAATTTCAAGTTTACATACACGTTGTTTAGTACGGCGACGGTGTAACTATATATATATATATATATATATATATATATATATATATATATATATATATATATATATATAAAGTGTTGTTGTGGGTCTAACAGAATAAAATTAAATATTTGATAAGAAAGAAGGTCCGCAAAATGGTTTGAATTTTGATTTTCCAAAAACTTTTTATTTTTATTTTAGCTACACGTGTTTCAGAGTTCGTATCCTTTTCATGCTGTTTAATTACTTTCTAGGCATGACTATGTACTCCGAACATCATTAGATACCATAAAAAAAAGCTTTCACAGTAAGAAAAGCAAGAAGCAGGCGATATCCCGCACAAACTGTCACTAATGCAGACTACGCTGATGACCTCGCACTTCTTGCAGATACACCGGCACAGGCTGAGTCATTACTACATAGCTTGGAGGAGGTAGAAAAGAATATCGGCCTCTTTGTGAACTCCGATAAAACTGAGTTCATGAGTTTAAAAAAAAAGACATCTCCACACTCGACGGTAAGCCTCTTAAGCCAGTAGAACAATCCACATACCTAGGTAGTAATATCTCATCCACAAAAAGCGATGTTAATACACGAATAAGAAAGGCATGGTCGGCCACAAACAAATTATCAGTCATATAGAAATCCGATCTCACTGACAAGTTAAAGCGACAATTCTTCCGGGCTGAGGTTATATCAGTACTGCTGTATGGCTGCACCACTTGGACACTAACGAAGCGCCTTGATAATAAGCTAGATGGGAGCTGCACAAAAATGCTGCGTGAAATCTTGAACAGCACCCCACAAGGAAGCAGCTGTATGGCCACCTGCCCCCCCCCATCTCACAAACCATCCGAGTGAGACGGACTAGGCATGTAGGACACTGTTGGAGAAGCAAGGACGAGCTCAGAAGCAACGTTCTCCGGTGGAAGCCAACACGTGGACATGCCAATGAGGTCCGCCCACCAAGAACTTACATTGACCAACTATGCGAGGATGCTGGTTGCTGCACAGAAGACCTCTCAGGGGAAATGAATAATAAGGAAGGTTGGCGAGAGATTGTCACGGATATCCGTGCTACTTGCGCGACATGATGAAAAAAAAAATATATAAAATCATTCATAGGATTGATTTTAATACATTGGAGAATAAAACAATAATATTAGAGATCAATAGCACCAAGTAACTATTTATTAAACCCGGTTTTGTAAAAAACCAGTATGCAAATTAACCACACCATATGTTATCTAAACCTTCATTTCTTAGTGATATATAAGACACATTGCAGGATTTTAAATGCACTAATAACATGGGCTGTTTTGAGTCAAATCTAACCCAGATTTTCATAGGGACATATTTTATAAATAAGATTTATTCAATGTATTAATGATTTTGAATATATATTAGATACTCATTGATAATCTTACGCATTTCCAATTGTGACGTAAGCAGTGGCGTAGTTTTGATTACAGACATACACTGAATTCTCATTATAATAAGACTAGAGAGGAATAATTGATATCAGATAACTTTGTGTAAAAGAAAACTGTCAATTAATAACTACACAAACAATGTAAATATTAACGTACAAGGAACGCAATTCCCTAACCTCTAGGCATAATATAACCCTTGAGGGGTTAGCTTGCTGTTAAAATTAATCAATCATTGAAAAAAAGAAATAATTATGAGGGTAAGATAGAAACCGGGAGCAATGACTGCTAAATCCAAATCACCAATAATAAAATATGCTTATGAACCACGTAAATGGATTCTAGAAGCTGATACAAAGATTATTCCGCCCTGTCGGCTGGGGCGTTAGAATGCACCGACTGCACCTCTGCAGAGGGGTAAGACTCCCCCAATGGGGCCACCTGTTGGCCGTGGGTGGCGACCCGTGATGCTTAAGGATAGAGCCCAGGTGGATGAGCAGTTCATGACGTGCAATACTCCACTTTGGCCCTATCTTGGACTAGACGGGCGGTCGGAGAGGCCTCCTCCGATCAATCAGCTGGTCACGACAAGCACTAGCACCTATATGATTTTCCCAACCCTATTGCCCCTATGGCAAGCCCCAACTCCTTTTTATCATAAGGGTGCTAGAAGGCGGTGGCTGCGGGTCTACATGTCTTGGGAATGACGTTAAACTCTATCTGATGGTGAGGTTCCAGTTTTGGAGGTTTGGGGAATGTGGAGTACCCCTTCATCAACATTGCTTCCTGGTCCACTCTGACCCGGAGTGGTAGTACCTGTTAGGGTCCCATCTATGGGTTAAATAGAAAAATGTATTTATAAAAAAATTGTATTATCCATTAAGAATTGATTTATTTCCAAACTTTATCGGCATTAAATGACCCACTGAGGTTGATATGCCGTAAAACAAAACAAACCAAACCAAACCAAAGATTGTTACATTAAAATTAAAATGTTTACAAGTTTCGGACGATTTTATCGCCACGTGTCACCTTGACAAAAGTACAAACAGAGGTGCCTAAATACACGGGGTGGGGTGGGGGGAGGAGGAATAAATTGTATAGTGCTCTAACTGCTATTCAAAATCAACGTTAATAGATTTTGACAAATAAAACGCATAAGAACGTAAGAATATAATTAAACTGAGCAAGTATATCAACAACACTCAACATTCCGTTCAACATTAATAACCTTCGACTTACATTTAAGATTTGTTTCCGAATGCATATTATTAGATTCAGAATTTTTTGTTGCTGTTCCTCTGATATGAGAATTCATTAAATCAGCACCAGAATCATTATTATTACGGGATGCAAACTGCATCGTAAATGCGACACTAAGGTAATAGAAAGGCCAGGGAAATACAGATGCTTTGAATGTATATATATATATATATATTTATCAACCCATCCGCATGAGCAGGATGCGACACAAGGTCAATTTCTTAAGCGGGTTTAAATTCAGAATTTTACTTCTCCTAGACTGGTTGTCTAGGCAACGTTAAAGAACCAAGGCTGTCCAGCTATTTACACGTAACTGGAGGGAGAATAGTTAGATTCATAGCTTTCCCAAGGTTATGATTATTAAGTGAAATGCAATCAGCCTCGTTCAGGATTTCCTACGACTTTTACTGCTTTGATTTATATGACTAAAAGATGCCAGAGAAATGTTAAAAACTTTAACATGAACCTAATATTTAAATGAGATAAAATTCAAATAAAAAGCGTAATCTTCAACCATATGAAATCTGTAGATATTGTAACACCTCCGGCGGGCCGGGTGCTCTTGAACTTTAATACTGCATCTCTCTGTATCATTCTATCTGGCCATTAATCGTCCGTGTCATCTGCTAGGACCTGTTGTGTCCGTCAAATGCTCCCGCGGCCTCCCGCCGAAAGGTGAACAACAATTATTACAAGAGAGAAAAGACAAGACAAGACAATTTCAGGTAAACTTCAAAAAATGGTCAGAGAGGCATATAACTTGCATTCATTCTGTCCTATCGGCTGCAGTTCCATCTGTCTTTGGGGGACCTCTGCTAGGGCTGGTTTCTAGTGGACAACTAAACTGATCTTACTTCCTCGGTCTCCAGAAAACTACTGACTCAACTTTCAAAATCTCCAGAGGTCCCAGTTCTCGCTATCCAATCTCGTCTGAAATCTCATCTTCCGAGATTCTTTAACCCCCGCGTGATTTGAAAAGTCCTTTGTTTAGAAGACTACCCTCATGATGAGTTTTATGACCCTTCTGGCCGTGGTCAACTGTTATTTGCACAAAGGACCAGACTTGCTGTCTGCTTCTAACATTAATGGCTCACTATCACTCTTTTTTTTTATCTAGATTAAATCCTTTTTCTTAGTTTTAAGATTTACTTGACTTAGCCGTGACCCTACTTACACATACAATATAAGTAGATACACACACACATGTACATATACATACGCACATATATATCCATATATACACATACACACACATATATGTGGTTTGACTTACTACTTATGTATATAACTAGTTACTATGTATCTATATAACTAACTGTGCAGCCACATATGCATGCACAAATGCATATTGTTATAATATTGTAAATTATATCTGCAATGCAAAAAAAGACAACACACGAAAAAGTTGCGAGCAAAAATAATTTAAATTGCGTAAATGTGGAGGAATTTTAATTTAACCTCAAATATTCTTATTGCATAAAAATTAAGTAAAGTTGACGGAGTGGCCTATTGACGAAATCAGCCGGAAAACGAGGGAGTCTATCCCTTTTTCGCTCGCGCTAGACCAGGGATATAATTTTTGCCGAGGTAGAGCGCCACACCTACCGTCAGCTCTCTCAGATTACCTAATCTGTGCTACTCATTCGCTGAGTCGGCGGGGACCGGTATTGAACAAGGAACCTTGCTATTCCTACTCGGGTGCTCTACCGACTGAACCAAACCGGACTCTTATTACATAATAGCAGAAAACATCAGAATCCGCAAAAAACATTCTTCTACTCATTGGTCCACTGAGTATTTATCAGTAAACAAACCCTTTAAACATTTACCTTGTGGTAGGTTGGTTGGTTTTTATGGCATGTTAACCCTTGCGGGGTTATTTTATGCCGAAGACGTATTTTTATTCATTCTTGATGGATATTCAATTTAAAAAAAATTAAACTAATTAAAAAAAAAAAAAACAATTTAAAAGTACTTTTTTCTATTTCATCCATAGATGGAACCCTAACAGGCACTACCACTCCGGGTCAGAGTGGACCTGGGAGTAATGGTGATGAAGGGGTACTCCACATTCACCAGAGTTCCAGAATTGGAACTTTACAATTAGACGCAGTTTAACGTTATACCGAGGACACATTTACATTATGAGTAGAAATACAAAAATAAAACTCATATATTTAAATAGTTTGGAAAAACAATTGATATTGTGGCAAATTCCCCCCCCCCAAAAAAAATGGAGTTTTGCTCGCACATTTTGACAGATTCCTGTCAGTGTGTGTTATCATGGTACGAGACATGCCAAACACCCTGCACTGTCAAATATTTCTTCTTGGAGAGTGGAGTTTTCGCTCCAATCAGAAAGAAATATTTCAACGCAACTAATATGTGGGATCTGTTTGAGAATACTAACATGGATGACATTTTATCCGTCTTGAGAGAAATAAAAATATATCGAAAATTATTAAGAAGATATAAAATACATCCACGAAATACATCTACAGAAATACACCTGTAGAGGAAACTTGTGTACATACTTTTATTTCACACTCTAACAGCTTCTGACATTATATAACCTACAGCGTTATTATACTATATAAAAAATTAAAAAACAAACAAACAAAAAACAACAAAAAAAAAACGAACAAAACCAAATGAAGTTACTGAAAATTATTCATACCAATGTGAACTTGAACAAAATTACTTGTTTTGGCATTAAATGACCCGAAAAGGGTTGATATGCCGTAAACCAAACCAATCTTTCATAGGATACAGAATCGAGGGTGTTAATTAATAACGTTTCACCTGTTTAACCACTCTCTCATCGACGTAATCTTGTTAGTCTGTCTCTTCAAGACGAGCTCCCCACCCTGTCGACGGGAGCTGTAGAATACGCCAACTGCACCTCTTCAGAGAGGTAAAATCCCCCCAATGGGGCAACCCGTGAGGCCTAAGGACGAAACCCTGGTGGTTGAGCAGTTCATGACATGCAACACTCCCCTTTGGCCCTTACTTAGGCTAGACGGGTGATTGAAGAGGCCCCCTCCGACCAATCGGCTAGTCACGTCAAGCCCTAGCACCTATATGATTGTCCCTACTCTATTGCTTTTATGGCAAGCTCGAGCCCTTTTATGTGCTAGAAGGCGGTGGCTGAGGATCTTAATGTCCTGGGTATGAAGTTAAACTCTGATGGTGAAGTTCCACTTCTGGGGAATGTGGATCACCAGCATTCCCAAGTCCATTCTATGGGTTAAATAGAAAAAAAATGAGTTTTAAGAAATATGTTAAAAAATTGAGTTTAACAAAATTCTTTGAATATCCATAAAGTATGAATAGAACAAAAGGTCTTCGGCATAAAATAACCCGGGGTTGAGGTGTCGTAAAACCCAATAAACAAAACCAAACCATATGGTATTCTGGAGTATAATGGAAATAAGGGTGAGAAGCAGATTGGAAGATGATGATTGGCCTGCGTGGTTACGTGTTAGAGGGAGCTCGAAAGGAGTTGTTGCGTTTCAGGTAGGTGGATTTGCAAAGGGAGTTCACTCGGGGTTGTCAGATAATTTGCCCCAGTTGAGAAGAGTCAACATGCTGTAGACAACAAACAAGTCATGAATGGCACGCGCATTGGTAGAAATGGGAGAACGTAGCAATTTCATTCATGTCAACCGAAAATTAATGTGGAGGAAAAAAGCTCCAAATTTTGTGACAACAAATGAATTTATAACGAAACGGCTGAATAAATACGAGATATTATTATTATTATTATTATTATTATTATTATTATTAGTTTATCACACCAGCGTTAGCTGATGGTCTTTCACTGGAGTTTGGGAGACAACAAGTCTCCTCAGATCTCCAGGACTCTCCTGAGTATTCCAGCTGATTTCAACAATGCAGTTGTCTGGATTGTCTCAATTCTTCCTCTGATTTCTAGTTCCTCAAGTCTTTTTTTAAGCTTTTGGGGACCGTTCCTGGTGACCCATCTACTATTGGTATCAGCTTTTTCAATTCTCGTGCGAGGTCTAGGTATCTGAGGGACAAAAAGTCTCGGGTCCCCAGGACTCTTCTGAGTATTCTGACCGATTGCAACTGTAGTTTTCTGTATGGTCCCAATTCTTCCTCTGATTTCCAGTTCCTCCAGTCTTTTTTCTAAGCTTTTTGTGACAGTTCCAAGTGCACCAACTACAATTGGTATCACTTTGACCCTTATATTCCACAGCTTTTTCAATTCTCTAGCAAGGTCCAGGTATTTGTCTATCTTTTCGCTTTCCTTCATCTTCTGTTATCTGCTGGAACTGCAAAGTCTACCGGTTGACAAGTTCTCAATACTAGGTCTGCTCTCCTGGCTGAGATAATGTGATCCGTCTTTATCTCGAAGTCCCAGATAATTTTATGCGTTTCATTCTCAAGAACAGATTCTGGTTTATGCATATACCATTTTGTTGTATGGTCAAAATGTAGTTTTTGCATAATTCCCAGTGGATCACCTTCCCAACTCAGTCGTGCCTAGTTTTGTATTCCCGTTATGCTAGTTGGCTACATTCGCTTAATACATGATTTATAGTATCGTCTATGTCACCACACAGTCTACATTTACTTTTTTGTTGTGTCATCAATTTTTCCTTTGATATAATTTGTTCTTATGGCAATTATTAGCGATTCAGTTTCTCTCTTGAGGTTTCCTCTTCTTAATCATGCCCAAGTCTTTTCATGTGCAACCTCTCCAATTTGCCGTTTGAAGTATCCATATAATTGTTTTCTTCCCATCTTTGTTTTCTTGTTGTTGTTGTTTTTCTGTTTGTCCATATGTTGCATCTGCTGTTATTGGCTGCCATAAGTAATCTTTCTTTGCTCTTTTTTGTGTATTCTTCGAGTCCTTGGATTGTGGCATCTACACAATCCCCTATGTTGACATAGTCTAAAAAATTCGTAGGATGGAACTGTACGCCAGAAATAGAATTAGTCGTCTTCTTTTTCAAACCCCATAAACCTTGATAATTATCTGAACCAACTTTAAGTCGATCTTTAAAGAAAGAATGCCATTAGAGCAGAAGTAAGATAATACTATGTACTGTTTATTTTGCCTCATTGTTCATGCCACCATTTTTTGGTTTAGAAAAAATAAAACGACTGAATGTTTGATTGAATTCCATTGAAAAAAACATCAATCGTCAACAACACGAACTGTGAGACTTTCAACAAACGAACATAGGAGTGAACTCTTTAGACAGAAATAGAATTAGTCGGCTTCTTTTCCAAAAAAACCCATAAACCTCGATAATTATCAGAACCAACTACGAAATTCTTGAAATGATTTCCAAAGTGAGTGAAATTTCCTGGTTTGTAGGAATGTCCGCAACTAAAAAGTAAAAGAATTATTTTTGTATTATTTGGATTTTTCGGACTATTGTCATCAACTTTATTGTTATATACACGACGTTTCGGCCGATGTACCCCCTGGCCTTCTTTAAGTGTTTCTTGTCGAACTCGGAAACCTTCTCGAATTCTGGAACCTTCTTTTCGATATTGGGAACCTTCTCTTCGAACGTGGAAGCCTTCACGGAACTTCGAACCAAACCCTTTATTCAATCCACGGGGGTAGACTTTTCTCATTCCGTTAACCATGACCGGGTACAAGTGTTAAGCCATTTTAAGTATTCTATGTTATTATCACCCTTGGCCAGGATTGAACCTGCATCCTAGAGATAAATGCCACTTAGAACTGTATTGACCCAACCCTTATATCCGTTGTGCTATATATCCCGAGTTCGAGAAGGTTACCGAAACGTTGTGTATATAACAATAAAGATGAGGACAACAGTACGAAAAATCCAAATAATACAAATTATCAAACCTAATCTCAAAAATCGACACGAAACACCCGAAGAAGACTGGAGGGCACATCAGGCGAAACGTTGTGTATACAACAATAAAGATGAGGACAGCAGTCCGAAAAATCTAAATAATACAGATTATCAAGCCTCGTCTAAAAATAACAAGAAACACCAGAAGAAGGCTGGAGGGCACATCGGCCGTAACAATAAAGTGTTGGAATATTTTGACATATAAGGTGTACAACAATACACCACCTAAATTTATAGACTGGGTGAGGTCACGTGGTCTATTCCTCCGCCAATCAACAGCCATAATGTGTGGCTAGTTGACTACTTAATCACTGCTACTGACAGACGTCCATTTGTAATCATTGACGAAGGAACTTACAATACTGAGGAGCACCAAGGAACAACCAAAGGATTCTTTACCAAGGATTTCCACTGGACAAGCGCTCTTGCTTGAAGCCTAAAGGATGGCCCATAAAAACGTAACATAAAGATGAGGACAATAGTCCGAATAATCCAACTAATACAAATTGTAAATTATCAAGCCTCATCTCAAAAATTCAGACAAATAAAAGAGTTTTGATAAAAAGTATTTTTACACAGAAGTGAATCGAAAAGAAATTGGAGAGTTATTCGAAACGGTTCTATGTCAGGTCCTTTTAGAAAATTATTTATTTTACTCTTCCAACAATTTGACAAAAAAGTCTTTGTTAGCATAATGTAACAAATATCTATATAATAATACTCGTGTTCCTACAAAATATGACTATTATCATCTTGCAAATGAGACCGTCCACATCGTCCATGATGCAATACAAAAATATAAATCCTGAATATCTGGTGTTAATTATACGCCGAATTATTATTTCTTATGAATGTTGTCATCACATCTAAATAATGAACCATTCCGTTTTTATTATAAAGAAAGAAAGGGAAGAAAAGGACATGTTACACTACAGAGAGAGAGAGAGAGAGAGAGAGAGAGAGAGAGAGAGAGAGAGAGAGAGAGAGACAGAGAGAGACAGAGAGGGGGGAAGAGAGATAATTAAATCCAATAAGAAAGAAAGAAAGAAAGAAAGAAAGTGAGTAAGACAGAGGGAGTTAGCGGGCGGAAGCGATAACGCTAATCAGTTTCAATCGAAAATAATGAAAAGGTGAAAAGAAGTAAAGAGAGAGAGAGAGAGAGAGAGAGAGAGAGAGAGAGAGAGAGAGAGAGAGAGAGAGAGAGTTAAATCAAGATTCTTATAGTTTTTACATATTGAACCATTTGGCAATAGCTCTTAAGTAAGTAAACACATCAAACATTGTAATAATTAAATTATCATACTGTGGTATATCCACAGGTCATGATAGTAAAATAATAATTTAATTTTGCGTCGGAAAGTATTTCTGTCGAGTAAAAAAATCTGATATTCATTTATTCTAATCAAAACCTTTGGGCATTTGGTGAACGTTTACTAAGGGGTAGGTGGGGGGTAAAAGGATATATTCGGAACTGTTACACGATATGCATTCCACCTAGAAAGAAGGTCTTGCACTCACCGCCATTTGTAGTATAATCGAGTACAACGCACTTGTCTATTCAAATGATCTATTTTCTACACCCAGAGAACACCTATGTCTTTACTCATTTATTACTATAGGACTGTAGAATACACCGACTGCACATCTGCAGAGGGGTAAAATCCCCGCTAATGAGACCACCTGATGGCCGTAGGTGGCGACCCGTCATGCTTATGGACGGAATCCTGGTGGCTGAGCTGTCCATGACATGCAGTACTCTTCTTTAGTCCTTACATAGCCCTAGCATCTATATGATTGTCTCGACCCTATTGCCCTTATGGCAATCTCCAACCCGTTTTATCATATATGTCCTAGAAGGCGGTGACTGAGGGTCTTAGTGTTCTGGGTATGAGGTTAAACTGCATCTAATGATGAAGTTCCAATTCTGGAACTCTGGGGAATGTGGATTACCCCTTTATCGACATTACTCCCAGGTCCACTCTGACTCGGAGTGGTAGTGCCTGTTAGGATCCCATCTATGGGTTAGATAGAAAAAATAGGTATTAAAAATATGTTTAAAAATTAAGTTTGAAAAATATTGAAGACCTAAAAAGAATGAATAAAACAAAATGTATTTGGCATAAAATAACCCAACAAGGGTCGATATGCCGTTAAACCAACCAACCAACCAACCAACCAACCAACCAACTGACCAAAATTAATTGACGTTGACCATTCTGAGGCGAAGAGTCTCTGGATGGTCAAAAGTGCAATGTGGCGTGACGGTCATTGGCACGGAAACCCGAATCGGTGAAGCGTGAGATTCAGTCGAGTTTATTTGAGTTCACTTTCTACTCATACCTTTGGGAAAGGCATGAATCCAAAAAGGCGTAAATTGATATTTGTTCCTTGATTTGTGAGACTGTTAACATTTGCTGATTGGTCTGTTTCTATTCTACTGTCTTCTTTATTTTATGTGTGTGGGTGTGTGGGTGGGTAGGGGGTTATACAGTAGTCATGTGACCCGGTACATCAGATTGAGTTTTCTTCCCTATGTCGGTGATGGGTATCATCTGGTTGCCCTAAACAGCAACATCTGGTTTAGCTGTTGAGAAACATTTTCAAAAACAATTGCTAGTCTTGCCCGACCTACAATAGCGTCGATTTTTTATCACCTAAAAGTGTTAAAAAGCGGCACCCCAGGATATTTGGAAACACACAACGTTTCTCTCGGCAGCGGTAGATTTTTTTTTTTGTCTTGTTAATCTGTTACCCAGAAATTTAGGTTGAGCTGGAAATGTTTTATACGTCTAAATCTCGGCAACACGAGAATAATGTTGTCGGGAGGATAGAAGACAGCGCCACCTATAAGGATTGGGATATACACCTAATTATTATAAGTTATGGCAATTATTTCTGAAACTTTCCCAATTGGCCTGTACCTACAGATAGATATTTACCAACCCCTTCGCACGAGCAGGATGTAACACAAGGATGTGAAACAAGGTGAATTTCTTAATTTCTTCAAAACCAGTATGTAAATAACCCATACCATTTATTATGTGAGTCTTTATTTCTTAATAATATATATTGCAATAGTATAAACATATTAATAATCCGTCCGGGGGTCCGGTGTGCTTCGGCCACTGGAACGGTGTGTTCAATTAATACCGTCGGTCCCAGGGGGCTATCCCCCCAGGCAATACCTGCCCCCTTGGGGGCAGGGCTGGGTTTATTGCACAGCGTCCGAGGCGGCCCCTTGAGGGGGAATGCCGAAGGGATCGACGCAATTTTTGTTCTTTCCCACTCATGAGCTTCGGCCTGTGGGTGGGCCCACATTAAAACGAGGCCTTGTGTCCAGCCCATACAAGTGGTGTATGAGGCAAATACCCATTAATAACATGGCTGTTTATGAGGCAAATCTAACACAGGTAGACTTTAATAGACATCGTTTATAGATGCTAATTTAGATTAAATAATGATTATTTAATAAACATTGGGGATATAACGTAAATAACTAAGGAAATATGTGACATTGATGGTGACGTATTTTTGGTTACAGGCAAATAATCTTAATATATATATATATATATATATATATATATATACCAACCCCTCCGCACGAGCAGGATGTGGCACAAGGTCAATTTCTGAAAGAGAGTTTAACATATTTGAATACAGAGTTTTCATTCTCCAAGACTGGTTGCCTAGCCAAGGTTAAAGAGCCCAGTCTGTCCTACTATTTACCCATAGCTGAAGGGAGAATAGTTGGATTCATACCTTTCCCAAAGGTATTTTGTCGTGTAATGAGGAAAGAGATATTTCAGATTGGGGATCGCTACACAATTGTTATTCTCTTCACTTTCGGATTCCATTATGATCAGCAACATCTGGTTCTTTAGAACTTTGATGAATTGCTATCTACATACGCATGCGCATGCGCGGGAAAATAGGGAGCGGTGGAGAGGGAAAAAAGAAATGGGGGGGGGTAGGTTCTAGCTGATTGAATGATTGGATTATAAGGGGGTGGCAATTTAGCGCTATTTAGAAAGGAAAGCAAGAAAAGATAATTATGTCAGTATCTGTACTTCTTGTCAAAAACTTTTCAGAATGTTGTTTTTTGTTTTGTTTTAGGGCATATCAACCCTTTTCGGATCATCTAATGCCAAATCAAATCATTTTGATAAACAAAGGATTCAGTTTTCTTACAGTACCTGCTTTTGCATTGAACAGGCTCATCGCTGTTTGGTGATCCAGCAGGAACTGATGCTTTCAACATGGCTTTACTGTAATCAGAGTTGTGTGGTTGGTTGGGTGTTTAAAGGCGTATCAACCCTCTTTCAGGTAATTTAATACAGAATCAAGTCATTTTGATAAACAAAAGACTAAGGTTGCTAACAGTACCTGCTGTTTCTTAAGTGGTTAACCATTAAGTATTGGACAGGTTAATTGCTGCTTAACCTTGGTGATCAAACGGGAACCGGTGTTTTCAGCGTGACTTGATTCTATAGAATGAGTAAAGCAAAAGTAAAGTCGGCGGTATCAGCCAGACAACGAGGGAGTCAATCTCCTTTTCGCTACCTCTAGACCTGAGCGCCACACCTACCGTCAATTACCCACTTTACCGTACAGATCAGATTACCCAAACTGTGTTACTCATGCTCTGAATAGGCAAAGACCGATATCGCACCCGGAACCTTGCGACTCGTACGCGGATGTTCTAATAAACTGAACTAAACCGATCCCTAAAATATAAATATAAGTAGAATGTTTTGAATAATACTAGGACCTGAATACTATTTGCCTCTGTAGTAAGATAGATTTTTTTTCTATGATGATATATCATATAACAGTGAAAAGAATGAATTGTTGATAATATAATGACAATACAATAATATAAACTTTTTATTAATACAATTAGAAAAAAAAAAAAAAAAAAAAAAAAAAAAAAGAAAAAAGAAAAAAAAAAAAAAAAGAAGAAGACACTCCGGGCGGTGTAGAAATTAGATTTTGCCTGAGGGGGTAGAAGTTAAAAATTCAGTGTCAGAAGGCTTGTATATCGTAAGTAAGTAAAATCATCAAATTTATAAAAAGGAGTAAGAAATAAAACAATTTGAAATGGAAACTTAGTTGTGTCATCCTCAAGTAAAATGTTGCGTGCTTCTCTTAATTATTAATTGAATAATTATTTTGAATATTTTACACATAGATTTTACACAAAATCGTAAGTATTTATTTATTTGTAAACTTTTTAGTTAAGTTCTTGATACTGAAAAAAAAAAGACTGACTTTAGAGAACTTTCCTGTTATACATGTTAAAGAAATCATCATTTTCTTAGAGCTTCCAAAATGACATCCGTTTTCCTTTAATGTCTTACTTTATCTCCCTGGCGTTGATTTGCGATTACTTAACGTTTTATTGGAATAAGAAGTAGTTTTATTGTTGTATACCATTCTTCTTTACTTCTTTACTTACTTCTTTCTTACTCTATTCTTCTGGCCGTCTTTGGAATCTTATAACATCTCGTCTTGGTCTGGAATCTTCTAAGGTCTGGACTTTCTTGGGGACTTCGGGTCTGGTCTTCTATTAGAGATTTCTCTTTATCAGAAGCCCTGTGTCATTGGTAGTTTTTAGAGGTAATAACACAAGACTCCGATTTGCTTTGATCATATTTTATTCTCGAAATCCCCCACCAGACTACCTGCGCAGATCGAGTCGACCGCGTGTATAACGCGACTCACCACCGTCGTGGTTTCTCATCGACGGACTAAAATCTATTTCTAATCTAAACCGGAAGAGGATCTCCTCCACCGATTCTCACGGTATCCACCGGAAGGAAGGATCAGGACAGGTCAAGCCTTGTCATTCAAATCCTTCAAGGCCATGGGTTGCAGCTTATAACGGCCATTTTGATTTCTACGCTATTGCACATAAATATTAGGTATCTAATAATTATGTAACATTATTTTGGGATGTAAAAAATTAAATCTTGGCCAATTATGATTAAAAACTTTTTTTTAATGGATAACCCCATAAAATTCCTGAAAGTTGGGTTGAAATTGTATGAAAAATGTCAGAGGTTTAGAAAGATCGACATTATAATAAGATTTGTTTTGTTTTTTATTTTGTTTGTTTGTTAGTTATTTTTGTTTGTTAATTGATTAATTAATTAAATCACAAGTTAATTAATACTATACACTATATAATTTTTTTTCATCTTTAAGAAAACTAGCAGGACCTGTGGATATACCACAGTATGATAATTTAATTATTACAACGTTTGCTATGTTTATTTAGGAGCTATTGCCAAATAGTTCAATTTGTAAAAAGTATAATAATCTTGATTTATCTCTCCCTCTCCCACTTTTTTCTTTCTTTCCTTCTTTTCATCTTTTCGTTATATTCGATTGAAATAGATTAGTGTTATTGTTTTCGCGTTCTCACTCCCCCTTTCTATCTTTCCCTTTCTTTCCAATTATATTCTTTCTGAATAGCATGTCCTTTTCTTCCCTTTCTTTCTTTATAATAAAAACGGAATGGTCCATTATTTTGGTGAGGTGATGACACTTAAAATAAATCATCTCCAGACGATTACTGCGTTTGAATTCAAGAGTAATCGTCCGAAGATGACTTATTTTAAGGTAATTAAATTAAAAAAAAAACCCATCTAAAACAGAGCCCAAGTTTACAGTAGCCTGAACCTGAACTGCGCAGTGGAAGCGTACTGGGCCCATAACCTGTAAAGTCTTTAAATGCCACCTTTGGCCACTTGAAAAGGGCTTAAGTAAGTAAGTCCTGAGTTATGGAATCCTTTGGTTAGCGAATAAGTCCTATCCTGCGTATTTTTAAAGGTCCACGAAGGTTCAAAGTAGTTATGGCCAGTACTGTTGGTTTAAGTATTGTATCAGCAGCAGAGTACTGCCAGTGATTGGCCAAGAGAGATCATATGGTTCTTGTCGAGTCTATAAGTAAAAGCAGGCGTCTAACACACACCGTATATAGCAAAAATCTCAACAGTTTTTATACACAATAAAGATGAGAACAACAATCCAAAATATCATAATTATTCATATTAAGCCTTATCTCATAAATACACATAAAATTCAAAAGGTGATTTGGTTCATTGAATTTGTTTTTTAATTTTTTTGTTTTTGTTTTTCAGAAGTATTTCAGTGCAAATTTTGATTTGTTAATTTCCATTAATTTATTCTGTTTTGTTATTTTCTATGCATAATTCCTTTCTATCGAATTTTCAGTTGATTTCCTCTTTACTCTTTCATTTTTATACGCATGCGCAAAAGTTGTAATTCTTGCGGGTTTTCTTTGAAGTTTTCACAAATCTTTATTATTGAGTTTATCATGATTTCGTCTTAGACTCCGCTTAGTTACTTATTGAAGTTTTGATATCATCGTTTTTTTTTTCGTATTCATTTCAGTGATGCGTGTTATCTGATGTTAATGCACGTATAGGGAAGGCGTGGTCTGCCAGAGATAGATTACACTGGTCTCCGGATAGTTTCAAGGTCAATTATATAATTGTTGATTTTAATGCATTTTTTTCTCCACTGAATCCAATAATCATACCCTTTTTTCTAATCAGATCAATTTTTTAAGCTTTACTTGAAATGTATAGAACAATATCATAGCTATGACAAGTAGAGTCCACAGGCTTTTGAATAAATTTTATTATTATGTATAATTTGTTGAGAAGAATCTTAAAAACCAGACCGGACTAAACACAATGAATGACATTTTTGAATTCAGCATAAAATGGCGATCATATATCACTTGATAAACCTTTGACCTTTGGAAAAACATTTTTTAACGCAGGCCAATGTTATCAGTCATATCCGATCTCACTTACAAGTTAAAGCGACAATTCTTCCAAGCCATAGTTGTATCAGTGCTACTGTATGGCTACACCACTTGGACCCTAACAAAGGACCTAGAGAATAATCAAGATGAGAGCTGCACAAGAATGCTATGCACGATATTAAACAAATTGTAGACACAACACTCTACAAGAAAGCAGCTGTACAGCCACTTGCCCCCTATCTCACAAACCATTCGAATGAGACGAACAAGACATGCTGGGCGCTGTTGGACAAACTGGTAAGTGACGTTCTCCTATGGAAACCAGCGCATATGCACGCCAGCAAAGACCTACATAGACCAGCTCTAAGCGGATACGGGATGCTACGCAGAGAACCTCCCGAGAACAATGAATGATTGGGATGGTTAGCGAGATATTGTCATGGATATCCGTGATACTAGTGTGACATGATGATGATGATGATGATGATGATGAATTTCTTGATAATCAATTTATTATTATTTTATTCCTTGCGAGGTTTTCACACCAGTTTTAACTGATGGTTTCTCATTGGAGTATGAGTGACTCTTCTAAGTATTCTAGTTGATCTTAACAATACTATACTCTGTGTAGTCTCGATCCTTCCTCTGTTCTCCAATTTATCCAGTTTTCTTTCCAAGCCTTTAGGGACCTTTGTTAATATATGTCATATATCCACTTCTTACATAACAGTATATGCATTATGGAGAGGAATCCGTTTGGTTTCTATTCTTCTGACGCATTATGAGAGATATCCTCGGTTATATCTCCCATTTTAAATTTTCAACTTACTTTCTGAGTAGCTGGACAGGTATTCTACTTTCTGTATTTCTTCTATCGGTCTGGCTCTGGCTTCTCTTCTGAGCGATTTTTGCTGACTTCTTGTTCTGGTTTTTAGTTCTTAACATATGCCTAGGTTGACATAGTTTTTAGAGACAAACTAAAGACATATAGTTTTTGTGATCACATTTTATTAATCTTAAACTTAGAATTCTCAACCGCGCGGGAGCCGAACCGAACCGTCTTTACATCATGAGGTCTAGCGGCTGACTAGTTAACTAAAAACCCCTTTTCCCACCGCTTGCGTAACCGGAAATTGGGGTTAAGTTAAAGTCATTGCGTATCAATCCCTCTAACGGTTCAGATTTGAATTCAACAACCCCTGGATTTATATCTATCTCTACACTAACATCGAAAAGGACAGTACGTCCATCAATATATAACACAAGCGCACCAACTACAGTTGGTATCACTGTTACCTTCATGTTCCACAGATTTTTCGGCTCTTTGGCAAGATGCAAGTATTTGTCTATCTTTTCATTTTTTTTTTAAATTTTCACCCGAGGGTTCACTCGAACAACAAAATCCACAATATTACAAGTTATTTTCTTATTGTTAATCGATACTAGGTCTAGCTTTCTGTCCGGGATTGGGTGATACATTTGTTTATTAAAAAAATTTTGGGTCTCATTTTCTAGGAGAGATTCTGGTTTGTGCATATACTATTTGTTAGTATGGTCAACTTTAATCTCTTGCACAATTTCCAGTGAATCAGGTTTCCCACCCAGTCATGCCTAGTCTTCTATTCCTTTTATGCCAGTTTGCTGCATTTGCTTATTTGTTGTTATTATTTGATCATGCAAGCTTTTTGTGCACTAAGCTAACGTCATCTCTTCTTTCCGATGAATTGAAGTCAGTTAGTCTACTGCTGGTTTTAATAACAGCAGCTTACTAAGTACCACTCAAGCAGTGTCCAAGACAGTTGGTATAAATAGGAATCAAGAATGATCCATCCATGAATCTGGGTGATTTGGGTGATTCCACTCCTTGAGTTCTGATTGGCTGCTTGACTGCTTGATTTGAATGACATTGTGGAGTCTCATATATACTTTGTCATTTTGCAGTGGACTTTGTAGCATTCGGGTTTGTATTTCAGTTACAACCGTTTGTTGCCCTGTCTTCCCAGTTCGACGGTAATTGGAACTTTAATTATTCTTCACTTTTCGTTTCTCTTAGTCTTACTTATGCTTTTAATTTTCGGAAAACTTTCCGTTTTGTATATAGACTGATGAAGCAAAACATTATGTATAGCTATGCGTGTAAAAATGACATCTACCGTCTCGTAAAAACTTCGTATGTCAGGGTCAGCGTTATATAAATAGACAAGCAAGCCTCGAGTATTTCCTTTTGGTGTGTTACCTGTTATCTTGAAGCGAACGTTGTTAGGTGCGAGCTAGTATCCTTCAACGTATCATATCCAGACGGAAAAAAAGATGAGTAATCGGTTGTTCTTTTTTTATCTAATCACAACTGAGACGGAAATGACGTTCGTCGTTTCTCATTGGTCACTCACAGCTCAAGAGATCAATAGCAATTGCAGTTGCAGTAGTATTTTTATGTGTGTGTGTGTGTGTGTGTGTGAGTGTGTTGTGTGTGTGTGTGTGTGTGTGTGCTGAATGTTATTATGTGAACTTTTGCAACAGGATAGCCTGCTGGAATAATTGTTTCGGTGGGGTTGTTTGGTAGAACGAGTATGATGTTGGAAGACCCGAAACTTGTTATGATCCCAGTAGCATCACTGATGAAGCGACCCGGGGTACTTTTTGAGTGTATAATTTTCGAATGACATTAAGGTGGGTTTTACTGTAGCAG
The DNA here is from genome assembly GCA_023376005.1 of Doryteuthis pealeii. NCBI lineage: Eukaryota > Metazoa > Mollusca > Cephalopoda > Myopsida > Loliginidae > Doryteuthis > Doryteuthis pealeii. The sequence continues at coordinate 20,922,223 of CM042140.1, read as the reverse complement.
CCGACCACAAACTGAAAGGCGAAAAGCTGGAAAAATACATGGACTTTGAAAAAGGGCTGAAAAAAGCCGTGGCATATGAAGGTATATTTTCCTCATACCCCACTTGTATGGGCTGGGCACAAGGCCTCGTTTTAATGTGGGACCACCCACAAGCCGAAACTCATAGGTGGGAAAGAACAAAAATTGCGTCGATCCCTTCGGCATTCCCCCTCAAAGGGGGCGCCTCAGGCGCTGGGCAATAAACCCAGCCCTGCCCCCAAAGTGGCAGGTATTGCCTGGGGGGAAAACCCCTGGGATCGACGCTATTATTTGTACCTTACCGGTCCAGTGGCCGAGGCAGGCCCCAAAGGCCGGGTGAAAGGTCAGGTGAAAGTGGCACATGAAGGTGTTGGAGAACTTTGAACATTCCCCAAGAATCTCGAAAAGAGACTCGATGAACTGGAGATTAGAGCAAGAAGTCAAAGCATCCAGGCCACAGCACAGCTAAATTCTTTCAATGGTCATGGGGATCTAAAGACACTTGCTGTCACTTAGACTTCAATGAAAAACCATTAGTTAGATCTAGTGTAAATAATCCGCAAGGAGTAAAATAATACTAAATTGCCTATTAATAGATATAACCATTCTATGAGAACACATCTGTAAAATCATTTGAAAATCTGACTTAGTACAAACATCTGGAAATTGAAATCGCAAAAATGTGCCATTTGAAAACTGAAACAATACGTGCTGTTCTAGGAGTCCGTTAGGATTATTAAAAGGGGATGTTGACAAATATTTAGGTAGAATACCAGGAAACGCAAACATCTGCAAAATACAGAAATTTGTTCTCAAATTCACCTCTCATATTCTTTGTCAAACACGATCTATTTAAATCTTGTTTTCTCTTTATAGATTGTATATGTGTATGTTAAAATAAATTAATCAAATTAAACTGTACCAATAAAAAAAATGAATTATCTGTAAATTTATCTATTACGAAAATGTGACAGTGCCTACCAAACCAGAGCAGCCCTGTGGACTCGGGCGTTAGAATATACCGACTGCACCTATGCAGAGGGGTAAGACAGCCCCAAATGGGACCACCTGTTGGCTGTGGGTGGCAAGCCTTGATGCTTAAGGATGGAACCCAGGTGGCTGAGCAGTCCATGACATGCAACACTCCACTTTGGCCTTTACGTAGGCTAAACGGGAGGTCAGAGAGGCCTCCTCCAATCAATCGACTGTTCACGTCAAACCCTAGCGTCTATATGATTGCCTCAACCCTATTGCCCTAATGGCAAGCACCAACCCTTTTTATCATATATGTGCTTGAAGGTGGTAGCTAAGGGTCTTCATGTCCTGGGAATGGCGTTAAACTTTATCTGATGGTGAGGTTCCAGTTCGGGAGGTTTGGGGAATGTGGAGCACCCCTTTATCACCATTGCTCCGTGGTCCACCCTGATCCGGAGTGGTAGTACCTGTTAGGGTCCCATCTATGGGTTAAATAGAATAAAATGAATTCTAAAATACGTTAAAAAAGTGAGTTAAAAAAATCGAGTACCCATCAAGAATGAATAAAACAAACGCCTTCGGCATAAAATGACCCAACAAGGGTTGACATACCGTAAAAACCCACAAGCAAACCAACCAACCAACCAACCAACACAGAGTTCTGGAGACCTGAAAATATTTGCTGTCACTCAGTCTCTAGTGATTGAACACCAGCTAACGTAATGAGTGAAAAACTTACAAGGAGTGAAATAATTATGATAACTACCTGGACTTGTGGATAGACCACAGTATGATGATTTAATTATTACAACGTTTGATATGTTTACTTAAGAGCTATTGCCAAAATGGTTCAATATGTAAAAGGTATAATAGTCTTGATTTAACTCTCTCTCACTCTTTTTTTTTCTTTTCTTCTTTACATCTTTTCATTATGTTCGATTGAAACAGATTAGCATTATCGTTTCCGCGTGCTAATCTCCTCCTCTCTCTATCTTTCCTCTACTCTCCTTCTTTCTTTCTTATTATATTTCTTCTGTGTAGCATGTCCTTTTTCTTCCCTTTCTTTCTTTATAATAAAAACGGAATGGTCCATTATTTAGCTGAGGTGACGACATTCATGAGAAATAAGAATTCGGTGGATAAGCAACACCGGATAATCAGGATTTACATTTTTGCATTTCATCTTGGACGATTTGGACGGTTTTATTTTTAACTGGAGGTCGCAAGATGATAACGGTCGTCGTACAATTAAGGAATACGAGTATTAATATATAGATATGAAAGAAATTCGCTACGTCTTGATTAAATTACGATGACAAAGGAAATCTTAATAGTGATAATTTTTCATCTTCTGAGATGAAAATTTGATTAAGTTCTTAGTAAATTTCTATAAAGTTTTGTTTTTGCCACCAATTTTTTGGCATTCGTTATTTTAAATAGGGGACATTAATTTTTGTTTTCAGAGTGATTTCCTGTCTGTGCACTTTTTATTTTAAAAATATAATATACAATGATAATTTGAATTTGATAAAAAAAATCTTATGTCAATGATGTGAAATATTGTTTATTTAATTGTTTACCTTATTGTATTTATTTTGGCGCCTAGTTAGGATGGAACTATAAACATAAGCAAATATTCAAAGTAACAATCGCTATACAGAACACACCCTATTAATCCTAGTACAGGACCATTATATAAGTAAAGTAAAGTCGTCGGGGCGGCCTAATGTCGGTATCAGCCAATCAGCGAGGGAGTCTATCCCCTTTTCAATAGCGCTAGACCAAGGAGATTGTTTTTGCGTCCGAGGTGGAGCGCCACACCTACCATCAGCTCCTTACTTTACCGCACAGATCCCTGTGCTACTCATACGCTGAGTTGGCGAGGGCCGGTATCGAACTAGGAACCTTGTGGTTTCTAGCCGAACGCTCTACCGACTGAGCTAAAGGACACATAAATATCAAACTTACCCAGTATCGAACCCGAAACCTTTTGGTTCCTAGTCGGGCGCTCTACGGACTTAGCTAAACTGACCCTATTCATATATAAGTATGGCAATAAAGGTATAGTTATAAAGGTACGGCTACAAAGGTATGCCTATAAAGGTATGCCTATAAAGGTATAGCTACATTACAGTATCCCCTGATCATCAGACTCTAGTTAATTATTGGCTTCAAGCCATGAGTAACCACAAACAGGTGGGATCAACTACCGAAGAGCAAAATCATAAATTATGTGCTGGGAGATTTATGTCACATCAAAAGATGTGTATGTGGTTGTCAAAAGTTGCCTAAGTTTGGGTGTTGAGAAAAACATAATTACTCTTTCGCTAGACGTTATCTTGTTCGTTAGTTGGTTCGCTGGTTGGTTGGGTTTTACAGCAAATCAACCCACCGCCCTGTCGGCTGGGGCGTTAGAATGCACCGACTGCACCTCTGCAGAGGGGTAAGACTCCCCCCAATGGGGCCACCTGTTGGCCGTGAGTGGCAACCCGTGATGCTTAAGGATAGAGCCCAGGTGGATGAGCAGTTCATGACTTGCAATACTCCACTTTGGCCCTATCTTGGGCTAGACGGTCGGTCGGAGAGGCCCCCTCCGATCAATCGGCTGGTCACGTCAAGCCCTAGCACCTATATGATTTTCCCAACCCTATTGCCCTTATGGCAAGCCCCAACCCCTTTTTATCATATGGGTGCTAGAAGGTGGTGGCTGCGGGTCTAGATCTCCTGGGAATGACGTTAAACTCTATCTGATGGTGAGGTTCCAGTTTTGGAGGTTTGGGGAATGTGGAGTACCCCTTCATCAACATTGCTTCCTGGTCCACTCTGACCCGGAGTGGTAGTACCTGTTAGGGTCCCATCTATGGGTTAAATAGAAAAATTTATTTATAAAAAAAATGTATTATCCATTAAGAATTGACTTATTTCAAAACTTTATCGGCATTAAATGACCCACTGAGGTTGATATGCCGTAAAACAAAACAAACCAAACCAAACCAAAATCAACCCATTGGGTTATTTCATGTACTCAATTTTTTAACTCGATTTTTTAAACACATTTTTTTCTATTTAACCCATAGATGGGACCCTAACAGGTACTACCACTCCGAATCAGAGTCGACCTGGGAGTAATGGTGATGAATGGGTATTTCACATTCCCCAGAGCTCCAGAATTTGAACTTCATTAGATAGAGTTTAACGTCATACCTAGGACACCAAGACACTCAACCACAGCCTTCTAGCACATATATGATAAAAAAGATTGGAGGGTTCCCATGAGGACAATAAGGTTGGGACAATCATGTAAGTGCTGACCAGTCGATTGATCCAAGGGGGCCTCTCGGACCGCCCGGCTAACATAAAGGCCAAAGTTGAGTGTTGCATGTGACGTTACCTAGAATATTTGCTTTTAAATTGTATTTTGTTCCGTTAGCGTAAAAATAGATTCTCCTTGAATATCACTTCTGACAATTTTCCTTCATTGTATATTTTTTAAAATTGTCTGCTTGTTACATAATGAATGGGTAGCCTATTTATTATGTAAGATAAGCGATGGCAATGTGAGTTACTTGGCGGCGGCGCCCATATCTTCTCCAAGTAACTAATACTATAGGTTGTACTGGATAACATATTACCACATATTCTAAGTCGAGGCCTGTATATTAATACTCGTGTTCCTTAAAAGTACGACCGTAATCATCTTGCAACACTCTCTGCTTAAAAATGAGACCGTCCAAATCGCACATGACGAAATGTAAAAATGTAAATACTGGTTATCTGGCGTTGCTTATCCGCCGAATTCTTATTTCTTATGAGTGTTGTTACCTCAGCTAGATAAAAAAAAAATCCGTTTTTATCACAAAGAAAGAAAGGAAAGAAAAAGGACACGCTACACAGAAAAATATAATATGAAAGAGAGATCGAACATAATGAAAAGATGAAAAGAGTGAGAGAAAGTTAAATTTAGACTATTATACATTTTACATATTGAACTATTTTGCAATGGCTCTTAAGTAAACACATGAAACGTTGTAATGAATAAACTATGATACTGTGGTCCTGCTAGAAAAAAGGATATATAGGTTGGCTACCGGGAAGGAAATCTCGACGTTGGACATTAATATTAACTAACTATTTCTTTCTTATTATATTTGTTGTGCGTAGCATATCTCTTTTCTTCCTTTTCTGTCTAATCAGGATTTAAGTTTTTGCATGTCATCTTGGACGATTTGGACAGTCTTGTTTTTAACCAGAGGTTGTTGCAAGATAATAACGGTTGTATAATTAAGGAACACGAGTATTATCCTTAAAGATCAAATGAAATTATTATTAACAGATCAATGAAACATATTTAATTGTCTTTTATTTATTTTAATGATGCCAATTTGAAATAGATTTTGGCGGTAGATTAAACATGATTTTGTTTATTCAAACGTCAAAAGTACTTATCTTATTATAATGGATATCATGTAACTGTCTGTCTGTAACCGAAACTACGTCACCACTGACGTCACTATTTCCTTAGTTATTTAAGTTATATTCTCAACGATTATGAAATAGTCATTATTTAATTTTAATTAGCATCTTATTTATTAACGATGCATCTGTTAGAATCTAGCTGAGTCAGATTTACTGGAAAAGTTCTAATCTTTTTTTATAAGTGTAATCTTATTTAATTTCGTTAGTCTTTCTAATTTAATATATTCTATTACATTAAAACTTAAATGCTTACGCTTGGATGACACATATTCTTGATAATTGATATAATTCCTATATACAGATCAAATTTTGTTAAGTAATTCAACCGATAGTTTCCCAAAATGCTCTTTTAAATTCTTTTTCTTACCAAAAATATCCAAATTAATTTTACTTTTTTTTAACGCTTTTGTTTTCAATCTGATTAGGCAATTTTTTCCAAAAATATATAGCAAAAAAAAAAAAATCCAATTGATTAATAGAGATAGAAGTTTTTGAAATCTGCCTTTCAAAATTTCTATTTCGAGGGAAAAATGTATACCTTAAAAAAAAAAACTTTAAAAAAAAACAACACTCTCTGGTGTTTTGATGAGGATCTGCTTCAATAGATGATTTCAAAGGATCACTATCTAAAACGGTTGGACTTCAAGATATTGGTTGGTTGGTTGGTTGGTTGGTTGGTTGGTTGGTTGATTTAATGGCATGTCAACACATTGGGTCATTTTATGCCGAAGATGCGTTGCTTTATTCATTCTTGGTGGTATTCAATAATTTTTCAACTCAATTTTTTTAAACACATTTTTTAAAACTCGTGTTTTTCTATTTAACCCATAGATCAGATCCTAACATGTACTACTACTCCGGGTCAATGTGGATCTGAGAGTAATGTGATGAAGGGGTAGTCCACATTGCCCAGAGCTCCAGGATTGGAACTTTACTATCAGATAGATTTTAACGTCATACCCAGGACAATAAGACCCCAGCTACCGACTTCTAGCACATATATGATAAAAGGACTGGGGCTTGTCGTAAGAGCAATAGGATCGGGACAATCATATAGGTACTAAGGCTTGACGTGATCAGCCGATTGATCGGAGGGGGCCTCTCCGACCGCCCATCTAGCTTAAGTAAGGGCCTAAGTGAAATGTTGCATGTTATGGGTTGCTCAGCCATTAAGGTCCCGTCCTTAAACATCACAGGTTGCCACCCATGGCCAACAGGTAGACCCATTGGGGTGGGGAACTTACACCTCTTCAGATATGCAGTCGTGTATTCTAAAGCCCCAGTCGACAGGGCTACAAACTGGGTTGTATTTTTATGAGCATGTGACGGGGCGGTATTCCTTTGTCTTTTCTTCCGCCATGTCGTCTGACCCAACTGTTGTATCTTCAGTTGCACCCTGGCTGTGGGGAGTCACAAATAAAATAGAAATAAGAATAAACTAAAGCACAAAGAACAGCGAAGACAAAGACAAGAGTTAGGGTGAATCAATCTTTGTGTCACTCTATACATTCACTTCTTTGATACATTTAGGATACACGTCGGTGTATTGTAAAGCCTCAGCCGACAGGGCTCTTCTCTTCAAGAGAGAGATTTATTAAAAAGATCAGTCTTTTTTTTTTAATCTTGTTAAACCATTTGCATTGATAAGTGTGAGTAGAAGCAAAATTTGTTTGGTTCGCTGTTGCCAATGTCGCAAAGGTCTGAAGACAACTGAAGAACTACCCCCTCTCTCTCTCTCACACACACACACACACACACTTTAGAGCAAAGTGGAGAGGTGTTTACATTGTGCTGGAATTTCCTGGGACTAAGCACATCTACTGGAATTTTAATGCCTTGTCCTGCTCGAAAACAAGATGGAACTGGTCCCATTCCCGATGGGACTGGGATAGGGTGGGAATTAGATTAATTCATCTCACCACAAGGACAAATTCGACATAATGTCAGGTCTAATGTGAACCTGGAGATTAAACTAAATCTAGGTTTCGTTGTTTATTATTTTACAGTAGTTATTTGGCATATATAAAGAAAAAAGTCTTAAAGATCGAGTATTCAGCGATTATGGACCATTTCCACCCGTGGGTATATGAGACCCTAAGGTATATATATATGTATATAATTTTATATATGAAAATGGTGACTTACCGGTGAAATTGGTATCAATGGTTAGTTGATACGAGTTTCACAATGATAAGACATGTATGTAATATATATATATATATATATATATATATATATATATGTATATATATATATATAGTTAGCTATATTTGTCAAAATCAGTAATCGGGCGTATATATCTGTTAGGATACCGTAGACATGAAGTTAGCGACGTTTAGTAACTGTCAGTTTCTCGGCTATGCAGTTATCAAACCTTTGATGATCACATAGGTGAGAAACTGACAGTTTCCAAACGCCGCTGACTTTATGTCCACGCTACCCTAATTCATATGTATATATATATATATATATATATATATATATATATATATATAGTACCGTTTCAACATTTTCGTTAAAGTAGTATTATGTAAATAATTTATCCAAGAGTCGTTAATACTTCGTAAAAAGTAGATTTAATAATGATCATTATATATATACATATTATGGACTCTCTCGTCGATTTTCGACGCATGCGGGTTCACACACACAATGAACACCCATACAGTGATTTGTTTATAGTGGTGAAGGCTTGTGTTGGACCATCCACACTTTTTGGCACAGTTTATAGGAAAGAATTGGTGCATCAAGTGTTGCCACAAACCCAATCAACGACCGACCTCAGAAATTTTGAATTCAGAGTTATCCCTCTCCTAGACTGGTTATCTACCCAAGGCTGAAGGGCCCAGTCTGCCCTACCATAGCTGGAGGGAGAATATATGGATTCATACCTTTCCCAAGGGTATTAGCGCTATGTGAAATGCCAACAGCTTCGTCTAGGAATTGAATATATATATATATATATATATATATATATATATATATATATACAATCATACTTCTATTTACGTCGTTTCGAATTATGTCATTTTAGAAGACACGTCGCTTTTCATTTAAATCTTAAAATCTTAAAAGTTATATAAAATATATTTACGTCGTTTGTAGAAATAGCTGTATCATTCAGAATAGATTAGAATAATTTTATTTATCTTGTTATGGTTAAATTACGAAAATGCTAATAGTACCGGGTATTCGCTTGGTTACCTCATTTTAATAATGATCACCCCTCTTCAGAGGTACCAGGTACTTTTTTCGGCATACATGTCCGGTACCTAAACTTTTACCCCCAGCCACACATACACACATATATTATATATATATATATATATATATATATATATATATATATATATATATATATATATATATATATATAGATAGATAGATAGATAGATAGATATGACTCGCGTTCAAGTATATTGCTTGATACAGTAACAATAATACTCAACAGTTCAAACGTATTGCCAAGCAATAAGCTTTTTTAACACTGCCACATCAACATCATAGCGTCATATATACGTAATTTGTGTCGATAGCATATATATACATATATATATACAGTAATACGTCGTTAATTGGTTCCAGTCCAAAAGTGACTTAAGTGTAAATAGCCATTATTTAGATGTACTTATCCGACCTAGGCCTAGCCTAGCCATGTTAGTCAATGTAGTTGGTAAATGTCAGTTAATTATGAAACCGGTTGCCTGGCCTATTTTTTATGTTAGCTTACGTAATCAGTATATTTCGGTAAATTACAGGCGTAAACAATCGATACAACCCGGAATTAACGGTACCATACGGTATGAATGATACAGTTATTTTTAAAGACGACGTAAATATGATATTTTATATAGTTTTTAAGATCTTAATATTTCAATATTTTTGAAAAGCGACGTATCTTCTAAAACGACGTAAGTCGAAATGATGTAAATAGAGATATGACTATATATATATATATATATATATATATATATATATATAGATAGAGAGAGAGAGAGAGAGAGAGAGAGAGAGAGAGAGAGGGAGGGGTTGATAGATAGATAGATTGATTGATTTTAACGACATGTCAACCCGTCTGGCTTAGGGAAATGCATACCTTGTACGTTTGTATTTACATTATTACTACATATGTAGTTTCTTAATGGTATATATCAAGTATTCCTATCAATACAAACTTTTAAGTAGAATTTCTATGCTATTTCTATGTATATTTTATTTCTTGAATATCTTCAAATGAAATAATTTTTACACAAAAAGCAGAACATGATATTCATTATATATATATATAATATATATATATATATATGTGTGTGTGTGTGTGTGTGTGTGTATTATATATATATATTATATATATATAATATATATATATATATATATATATATATATATATATAATATAATGCTGTAGTTGAAGCTTACTCTCGATCAGGACTTGCATCAATGCCAAAAAAACAGAAGTTCTCAACATGTGTCAACCTCCGATTCCTGAACTCCTCATTAACCACCAGCCACTGAAAATGTAAAGGAGTTCATTTGCCTGGATCTGTCTTAAACAACACAAACGATCTCACAAGTGATGTGCAACGGCGGATTGGTCTGGATTCAGCATCTTTTGGTAGACTATTTCAAAGAGTGTTCACGAACAGAGATCTCACCATCAATACTAAGATCTCTGTATATAAAGCTGTATGCCTATCCATACTCTTATACGGAAGCGAATCGAGGGTGTTGTATCATAGACATCTGAAGAAACTGAAGGCATTCCACCTGTGCTGCCTTTAACGCCTACTGGGTGTAAAGTGGTGGCACAAAATCCCCACTCAGAAATTCGAACCAGAGCGCGCATTACCCAATAGAGACATCCTATCGCAACGCCAACTGCGATGGTTGGGTCGGACGGACTGGCCCGTAAAGTACTTTATGGTGAACTCTCAGATGGCATGCGAAGGATAAGAGGCCCCCCAAAAGCGGTTCAAAAACCACATTAAGACAACGCTGAAGAAATACACTATCACACCTTCAAGCCTGGTAAAACTGGTCTCCAACAGACAGGGTTGGCGAGACGCGTGCCACACAGGAGCTGGGCGGCTCAACATCGAGATTAACTAGGCTGCAAAGCGGTGACGTCTTCTCTACAGTTTATATATAATATATATATATAATATATATATATATATATATATATATAAGCGTCGATAAATAAATTCATCTTATTTTTGGAACACTTGTTTTTTAAATTTTCTTAATATATATATATATATATATATATATATATATATATATATATATGTGTGTGTGTGTGTGTGTGTGTGTGTGTGTGTAAAATGAAACTGGAAGTGAATCCGACGGTATGTTGAAAAATGAATAAAGGAAAGAAAGTATAGAATGGATAATATAGGATATTTCAATCAATTTTACTTACACGTGTTTCGGTCAGGAGTTTATCCATGTGTACATTATTCAAACTATTATTATTTTTAAATAACCAAATGAAATGAAATAATAATAATAGAAAAATGTAGAAATGTTCCGCACACAAAGAAAATTCGACCTTCATCAGAGTAAATCCTTATTTGAAATGAAATTCGTTGGAAAAAGCGGAGAATTTTTGAAATGTTCGAAAAAGAACTGACCGAAACACGTGTAAGTAAAATTGATTAAAATATCCTATATTATCCATTATATACTTTTTTTCTTTATTCATTTTTCAATATATATATATATATATATATATATATATATATATATATATATATATATATATATATATACCAAGATAAATACACGTATACTCATCTTATCAAACCTAACAATACTTATTCAAAGATTCATTAAATTAATAAACAAATATAATTATATAATAACAACATAAACT
>CM042140.1:20903379-20905879 GCA_023376005.1 Doryteuthis pealeii | reverse complement strand
TCCACAATGAAATGCAAAAATGTAAATCCTGATTATCTGGTGTTGCTCATCAGCCGAATTCTTATTTCTCATGAGTGTCGTCACCTCATCTAAATAATGGACCATTCCGTTTTTATTATAAAGAAAGAAAGCGAAGAAAAAGGACATGCTACACAGAACAAATGTAATAAGAAAGAAAGAAAGAAAGAAAGAAAGAAAGAGAGTGTGTGAAAGATAGAGAGAGGGGGTGAGCGTGCGTAAGCGATAATGCTAATTTGTTTCAATTGAACATAATGAAAAGATAAAAAGAAAGAAAGGATTACAAAAAGAGTGTGTGTGTGTGTGTGTGTGTGTGTGTGTGTGTGTGTGTGTGTGTGTGAGAGAGAGAGAGAGAGAGAGAGAGAGAGAGAGAGAGAGAGAGAGAGTGTGTGTGTGTGTGTGTGTGTGTGTGTTAAATAAAGATTATTATACGTTTTACATATTGAACTATTTAGCAATACCTCTTAAGTAAATATATCAAACGATGTAATAATTAAATTATCATACTATGGTATATTCACTGGTTCTGCTAGTTATATTATATTATTTAAAAAAAAGGAATAAAAATAAAATAATCAATGATTTTCGTAAAGTTGATTATAAGATTATAATTTGAATATTTCTTGTTAAGAGATAATATAAAATACACTGATATGTTTTCTACATGTGAATATGTTTTGTGTGTAATGTACACGATATTCTTTCGCAAAATCGTGTGAAAGAACAAGTGTATATGTATTTGATTAAGAAGAAGAAGAAGAGAAAACTTGGAGAAGAAAAACAGAATTTTCGGCCCCGCCTTTCCTGCTCCTTCTCCTCTTTGTCTTCCTCCTCTTTCTTTCTTTCTTTTTATTGATTGTTTTTAGAGTGGAAGTAAGTACCTGTAGTCTATAGTGTTCTATATATCTATGTTTACATATGTTGCAAGTGTAAGTGTACAAGTCACTACTTGCATTTCTCTCTGTTATTCATCATTGGTTGTCGTTTATCTTTTTCTTTATTGTCCTTTATTTTATTGGAGTATTTTCAAACGATCGACTGAAAAAAAAAAAAAAAAAAAAAAAAACGAAAGTTTGCTAATGGATAAAAAAAAAAAAATTGAAAAAATGTTGAAATCAAATCGGAACAATGAGGAATTTATGAAAATTTAATCAACAAAAAATGTGAATAGCAAAAAAACAAAAACAAATAACAAACAAGCAAAAAAAAAAAAAGAGGGAAAAAAAGAAAGAAAGAAAAGAAAGAAAGAAAAGAAAGAAAAAAACAACATAAAATCAAACCACGTGTAATTTAACATTGATTCATTAATTATAACACGCATTCCTATATATATATATATATATATAAATATGATAAATCTTACAGAAGTGAAAAATTAAAAAGATTCTTAAATTAAAAACCAAACAAAAAAAAAAAAAAAAAAAACAATTAAAAAAACAATAAAAAAAACAAATTAAAAAAAACAAACAATTGTTTCATTCGTTTAAATGCACTTTATGACGAATGATATATCTATATTCTATGTAGTTCGATGTTTCGTTAAAATTTATTTTAAAAAAACAAAAAAACAATGCTTAATTATATAAAGTAAAGATTATTACAAGTGTATATAATAAAATGTAAAATCATAATTTTACAAAAAGTTTAACAGATAGAAGAAAAAAATCTATAGGAATCTCAGAAAATTGAAATGCAAATATTTTGTATAGCCAGAGCTATGTCATCGCTTAAAAAGAAGCACACAAGTTTTGTGTTGAGTCTATTTTGAATAAGCAAAATATGAAGGAGGAATACGAGTCGTTTGAAAGAAGAACATATCGACGTGGGGATGATGATAGTGAGCATTCTGAAGTTACAGCAACTGGACGATACTGTTATCGTCGTGCGAAGGGTCCGATTCCTTTTCACTTTTCGCTTGTTGTTCGAACGTTTAAGCAAACCTGGGTTTATTTGCTGGTAGCTCTCTTGCTACCCACCGGAATATATGCCAACTGGATGTGAGTACATTGTAACTGCACTCATCATATTTTTCAATCTCATCTTTACCCATTTCCTTATTTTTTTCAATTCTTTTCATTTCTTGATGTAAAAAGACTAATGTCATTATTTTATTGCAGTACAATTTACGTTGTTTTTCTTTTCACGTCAAAATATCCCGCGAAAAAAGAAAACTAAATAACTTTCTTTAAATGTCTTAATTAAAAGAAGGAAAAAAAAATCCCAAAATTCAACGTAAAATATTACATTAAAATTCAACATCAATCTCACCTTTATTTGGTAGACTGTGAATTCAGGGGCGTAAATTTTTATAATAGTCTACAAGACAGATGTTAGTGGAAGGAAATGAAGTCCAGTATATATATTTTTGATTTCTAAATGGGGATTAATAAATTTGATAAAAATGAAACTCTAAGGAAAACATAACTTAATACATAAATTCATTTATAAGTTGTTGTTTTTTTTAATTAAAGGATAGCATTAA
>CM042140.1:20778379-20898379 GCA_023376005.1 Doryteuthis pealeii | reverse complement strand
GAGAGAGAGAGAGAGAGAGAGGAAACGAAAGTTAAATATTTTTGGATGATATTTGCTATTTTTGTTCGTAGACCTGAAAAATTCTCAATAAGTGACAACCGTCTCACTCAATTCTTAAATGTTTTACTCTCTTCGCATCCTTCATTCAAATAAAAATCTGTGGGAGGAATAAAAATACAATCTATTAGTAGTATGAATCAAAATAAAACAATATTTGTGTGGGATGATAATTTTTTTTTTTTTAATATGAAATTAATTTTTTGGTGATAATAAAAAGTTGACGGTCAGTATCAGTCGGATAGCGAGGGAGTCTATCTCTTTTCGCTTGCGCTAGACCAGGGAGAGTTTTGTTGAGTGGAAACAACACAAAATGTAAATATGAACGTACAATGAACGCGATTCCCTAACCTCTAAGCATAAAATAACTATAGATGGATAGACATGCCGTTAAAAATTAATCAATCAATCTAAGATCAATTGATAGTCGCACTAATAAGGAGAACGTATAAATAAGTAAAGTTGGCGAGTGGCCTATTGTCGGTATCAGTTGGACAGCGAGGAAGTCTATCCCCTTTTCGCTAGTGCTAGACCAGGGAGATTCTTTTTGCTGAGGTGTGGCGCCACACCTATCGTCAGGTCCATTCTTTACTGCACAGATCAGATTGCCCAATCTGTGCTACTCACGCGGTGAGTTGGTGAGCGGTATCGAACCAGGAACCTTGCGAACCCTAGGCGGGTGCTCTACAGACTGTGCTAAACCGGGCCAAAAATATGGTGATATGTAACACAAAATGCACACACACACACACACACACACACACACACACACACACATATATATATATATATATATATATATATATATATATATATATATGGTAAAACTTGCAAATTGGTCGGAAAATTAAAACGGAAAGTTTTTTGGTGGTCCCCCATAACAGTTTAACTACACTCTATGAATGAACTTTTTGTGTATTGGGTTACAGTTTAGGGGTTTGGGGATTAAGCTTGTTTTTAATTACGTATTGCTTAAAACAACAACAAAAAAAAAATTACTATACATTTAATTAACCATTGAAATTAATTATTGAACCCAACGGTAGACACATTAGTATACATTAAATGTATAGTAATTTTGTTTTTTGTTGTTGTTTTAAGCAATACGTAATTAAAAACAAGCTTAATCCCCAAACCGTAACCCAATTCGCAAAAAAGTTCATTCATAGACTGTAGTTAAGTTGTCACGGAGGACCACCAAAAACTTTCCGTTTTAATTTTCTGACCAATTTGCAAGTTTAGCCATATATATATATATATATATATATATATATATATATATATATATAACCAAACATGCCGAAATTTCCAAAACTACATGGTTATTTTAATTGATATTTCACGCATAAAGCCTATTCGGGCTCTTTATTAGAAAAAGAAAGGTTACTCTCAACAAATGAATTCATTACTGTTGCAACTTAAACTGACATACTTCATTGAACGAGTAAAATATCCCATTATGAATTACTAGCATGACCTGTGATATGTTTACTTAAGAGCTATTGCTAAATAGTTCAATTTGTAAAACGTATAATAATCTTGATTTAAATCTCTTTCCCTCTTTCTTTCTTTCTTTCTTTCTTTCTTTCTTATTATTTTTTCTGTGTAGCATGTCCCTTTTCCCCCTTTCTTTCTTTATAATAAAAACGCAATGGTCCTTTATTTAGCTAAGATGACGACTCTCATAAGAAATAAGTATTCGACGGATAAGCAACACCATATAATCAGGATTTACATTTTTGTATTTTATCTCAGACGATTTGGACGGTCTCATTTTTAACCAGTGGGTGTTGCAAGATGATAATGGTCGGAAGATTAAGGAACAAGGGTATTAATATATAGATGAATCATATATAAAACACATCCACGAAATACATCTACAAAAATACACCTGTATTTTGAGTACCGGCTTTTATCTCACAATCTAACAGTTTTTTGGCATTAAATAACGTACATTAAAAAAACAAAACAAAAACAAAAAACAAACAAACAAACAAACAAAAAAACAAAACAAAAAACAATCCGAACCAAATGAAATTAATGAAAATTATTTATACCAAGTTGAGTATATTAAGAACTTGAAACATAGAAACTTTTATCAAAATGACTGGTTTCGGCATTAAATGACCCGAAAAGGGTTGATATGCCGTAAAATAAACAAATAAAATCATTAGAATATCCCTGTTTGATCTCTGAAAAAGAATATTTTCATTGCATCGTAATAAACAAACATAACACCAAAAAAACAATCAGGTTTCATAATCTTTTCTTTATTTTTCTCTAGAATTTGTAAGTTCGATATAATTTGCTGGTGTAAACTGGCTTTTATTTGCATTAATTTTGATGTAAATGATGTTTTAAGTTATAACAGAAAATTGATTTTTTTTTTCATTGTCGTCAAATATTCTGACACTTATTCAAAACTAGAACCAGCTACCCGGCGTTGCCTGGGTAGAATGGGGCGGGAAACCCTGGTGTATTGATTTGTTTACTTTTGAGATTTACAAATGTTGGAAATCTTTAGGTAGAATTTCAATGCTATTTCTATGTATATTTTGAATTTTAAATATCCTTGAATATAAATCAAATCTTCACAATTTTTGCACAAAAAATAGGAACCGGTTGATATTTAATGTGTATATATATTTACTTTGTCGTTAATTGTTTTATATTCGTAGTTTCATTCGAACATACATACCTACCTACCTACCTACTACCTACCTACATACATACATACATACACGTTGATTGCGACGTCTTCTCAGACAAATGCCACTCCTTTATTCATTGACCGTCCAGGTGCTCGTTGATGGCTACGTACATACATACATACATACATACACAGCAATTGTCCTTTATATATGTACTAGAAGCGGCTACCCAGTGTCGCCTGGGTAGAGAGGGGGGGAAATACCTAGTGTATTGATCTGTTTACTTTTGAGATTTACAAATGCTGAACATTTTTAAGTGGAATTTCAGTGCTATTTCTATGTATATTCTAATTTTTTTTAAATATCTTCGAATATAAATAAAATCTTCATAATTTTTGCACAAAAAGCAAGAACTGATGATACTTAATGTGTATATATATTCACTTTGTTGTTAATTGTTTTATTTTCGTAGTTTCATCCGAACATACATACATACATACATACATACCAACTGTCTTTTATATATGTATAGATGAGCAGCAATAACAAAGTGCGTATATGCAAATTTCACATTATTTGCTGTTTCTGATTTGGTAAAAGTTGGTAAAAAAGGAAAAAAAATCATACATTTTAATCACAGATTCCTTGAAAGTCATTTTGACCAAACCAACATCAGGTTGTCTTACAACTAAAATAATATGAAGACATTTGATTTAACATAAATTTGAGAATAAAAAAATCTGCAATAATACAAATTTGAATATGACTTACATTTTTCTTGTTTAAGAATAATTCCTTAATTATTATTATTATTATTATTATTATTATTATTATTATTATCATTTCGAGTTTTTCACTGGATTCTGAGTGACAGCAAGTCTCCTCAGGTCTCTAGGACTATTATTATTATTATTGTTATTTGCTCTTTTTGAGTTTTCACATCAGCATTAGCTGATGGTCTTTCACTGGAGTCTGAGTGACAGCAGGTCTCCTCGGGTCTCCAGGACTCTTCTGAGTATTCTGGCAGATTGCAGCAGTGCAGAGTTCTGAATGGTTTCAATCCTTCCTCTGATTTCCAAACATTCCAGACCCTTTTCCAATCCTTTTGGGACTTATTATTATTATTATTATTTTAGATTTTCACACCTGCCGTAGCTGGTGATTCACTGGGGGCTGAGTGACACCAAGTCTCTTCAGGTCTCCAAGACTCTTCTGAGTATTCTAGCTGATCTTAACAGTTTGGATTGCCTCGATTCTTCCCCTGATTTCCAATTCCCCCAAATTCTTTTCCAGAGCTTTGGGGACCGTTTCAAAGGCACCGATTACAATTGGTACGACATTCACCTTCATGTTCCACAGTTTCCTCAGTTCTCTGGCAAGGTCCAAGTATTTGTCTATCTTTTCGCTTTCTTTCGTTTTCATTCGCTGGTCGGCCGGGACAGTAAAATCCACGAGATGACAGGTTCTCTTCTTGTCAATCAATACTAGGTCTGGACTCCTGGCCAGGATTAGGTGATCCGTCTGTACCTCGAAGTCCCAGAGAATTTTATGCGTCTCGTTCTCCATATTATTATTATTATTATTATTATTATTATTATTATTATTATTATAGCCTTTGCGAGTTTTTTTCCCGCCAGTTTTAACAGGTGTTTTTTCACTGAAGTCTGAGTGACAGCAGGTCTCCAGGACTCGTCTAAGTATTCTAGTTGATTTTCATAGTGCCTGTGGTCTCTGTTCTTCCTATGATCTCCATTTCCTCCAGTCTCTTTTCGAGGCCTTTGGGGACCGTTCCAAGTGCTCCAACTTCAATTGGTATCACCGTCACCTTCATATTCCACAACTTTTTCAGCTCTCAAGCAAGATCCATGTACCTGTCTAGCTTTTCGCTTTCTTTTATTTTCACTCTGGAATGGAAAATCCACTAGAAATACTTCTTGTTCTTCTTGTTCTTTTATCACTAGATTCAGTTATTTGTATCTTTATTGTCAAAAGAATCAATTTTGCAGTCAGCTAATAATAGATACTAACAGGACCTGTGGAGATACCACACTATGATAATTTGATTATTATGATATTTGATATGTTTACTTAAGAGCTATTGCTATATACTTCAATATGTAAAAACTATAATAATCTGGATTTAACTCTCTCCCCCCCCCTCTCTCTCTCTCTCTTCTTTCTTTCATTCCTTCTTTTCATTTTTTCATTATGTTCGATTGAAACAGATTAGCGTTATTGCTTCTGTGCGCTTACCCCCTCTCTCTATCTTTCCCTACTCTTTCTTTCTTTCTTTCTTTCTTATTATATTTTCTGAGTAGCATGTCCTTTTTCCTTCTTTTTCTTTCTTTATAATAAAAACGTTCATTATTTAGATGAGGTGACAACACTCATAAGAAATAAGAATTCGACAGATAAGCAACACCAGATAATCAGGATTTACATTTTTGCATTTCATTGGGGACAATTTGAACGGTCTCATTTTTAACCAGATGGTGTTGCAAGATGATAACGGTCGTACTTTTAAGGAACACGGGTATTAATATATAGATTTCTGTAACAAAGAACCCCCCAAACCCTCTGTACATGTCAACAAGATTGTTGTTTGTTTTTTTTTTTTTTTTTTTAGATATTCGTCAAATTTTCCAACTAAAATTATTGTACTTAAGAAAGAAAAGTAAAATACATCTTCATTTTATGCATGTACATTAGGCACTGGCAATTTTGTCATCTGCTACGAATTTTAAAAGCGAATTAAAAATAATTAAATCTATTATTTAAGGTCAAACTTTGTAAAAATCGATAAGTAGTTACATAATAACCATCATTAAAAAAGAAAAATATCATTACATATGCAGTTTATTTTTAATAGATTTAAAACGATTTGTTTTGGTCAATTTCGACGCGATCCGCCATTTTGTCTATTTTTCAATTGTTTTACGCGCCTATTTACAATTTTAATGTAACATTCGCGATTGCAAAAAAATTTACCAAAAATCAGGTAATTATCTGATTTTAATGAAATTTTCAGTATTGATTTATCAATTAATGAATTTTATAATGCATCAGTTATTTTATTTCAAAACTTTAATTTAGTATTTTTGCTATGAAAAATTAATGTTATATTTTTAGATTCTAGAAATAAATATCTACTTAATGCAAACCTTATTTTAGACACATAAAGTAATAAGTATTGAAGAAAAACTCTATTGAAAATGTACCCCCCCTTTTTTAGCATAAAAAATTTCAATGTATAATTTTTTCTTTTATAAGATAATAGCCAATTAAATAATTATCGAAATGAGTAAAAAAAAAAATCTCCAAAAAATTAATTATTTATTATTTTTTTACATTTTATTTTTCAATTTTCGGTACTTATTTTCTCATAGAAAAGCCACCGTAAATTTTTTTTTGTTTCTATTCATAACTTCGGTCTTTTATCTCTTTATTTATACTGTAATTAGTATCGAAAATGACCAACTCGCAAAAATGTTACGCCCCAACATAAGGGGGGGGGGATCAAAATTAAGTGACCTGAAAAAAATGAGAAAGTTTTGAAATAAAATAAATAATGCATTATAAAGATCATTTAGTGATAAATAAACACTGAAAATTTCATTAAAATCCAATAATTCCCTGAATTTTGGTAAATTATTTTCTGTAGGGGGGGCTAAAGTCATTTTGTCAAAAACGCATTTTAGGCTCATTTTGCCAGTAGCTAATGTACAGTGTAGATACACAGATGTTTGTAGGGTTATTGTATTTTGTTTAATTATCAATTTGTTTTAAATACAAAATCCTTTCCTTGTCGTTTTATGCTATATATATGGGAGTATACAATAAATTTGCAATAGTTAACCCAGAGGGTTGGCGGCAAAGTTTAGGTATCGGACATGTATGCTAAAAAGTGAGGATACCTTAAGGAAACATTTTTATATAGCAAAAAGTACCAAGTGCCTATTACTTAAACATCTAGATGTAGATACAATATAAATAATTTATTAATATACATATAGATAATAAATTAAAATAATTTATAAATTATTTTAATTTTTTTATGTCAACATATCCTTTTTTCTATTAACTTCAGCTTTAACTTTAACTTAACTAATTAAGTCATTTTAGAATTTAATAAAGATAGACTGCTCATTCAAGTGAAGTATATGAAAATCTAATAGATTACAATGGAGTTACCAGAATAAAAATTGATTATAATAATTTTTATTTTTTGTGGTCTAAAAGAACTATAATGCTTAAATTACAAAGAAATACTAATAGTACCGGGTACTCACTTGGTTATCTCATTTTAAGAATGACCCTCACCTTTTTAGAGGTACCAGGTACTTTTTTACAATATCACAATTTTTCCTTAAGGGGACCCCCAACCCTTTTCGACATGCACGACTGAAAGCTAAATTTTGCCTCACTCTCCAGTGGTAGGGATATTGTATTATGTTAAACTATAAATTTGTTTTAAATACAAAAGCCTTTCCTCACGTTTTAATGCTATATTTGTATACAAATATATATATATATATATATATATATATATATATATATATATATATATATATATATATATATATATATATATATATATATGTGTGTGTGTGTGTGTGTGTGTGTGTGTGTATGTGATAGTATAGAACAATTTTGCAATAGTTAAAACTTACCTCCTTTAAGAAAATGAAGCACGTTTTCTCAATAAATACTTTCACACTATAATATACAATATGAATGTCTTGTTCATTAATCATTTATTTTAATCTATACATATATAAGGCAGTTGGTGTGTGTGTATGTATGTCCGTATGAAACTCCGAAAATAAAGCAATTAACGACAAAGTATATATATATATATATATATATATATATATATATATATATATATAACTCTGCTGATGAGGCCTAATAGGCTGAAATACGCATACAGAGATTGACTTTTTCTCGATTTGTTTAGCCATACATTTTGAACATATGTGCCCGCCTAATTCATTAATTATCAACTAATTAAATTTCAAAATTAGGTATGACTTCAATTAAGCACATATTCTCCCCCAAAATTGTCGGCTAAAAGCCATATCAAAAACACTTTGTTTGTTTACTTCTCATATATACTTACATTATATATATATATATATATATATATATATATATATATATATATATATATATTAGATGTCCCCGGTTCTTGATTTTTGTGCAAAAATTATGAAGATTTAATTTATATTTGAAGATATTTGAAAATTAAAATATACATAGAAATAGCATTGAAATTCTACTTAAAAAATGTCCAGCATTTGTAAACAAATCAATACCTAGGCGACGCTGGGTAGACGTTTCTAGTCCTATATATACTATAAAGTTCGTTGATCTATAGATTTCTGCCTATACAGTTTAAGCAATATTATATATTTTTTTAATTGATAAGCAACATCGCATAGTACACGCGCTTAGTGTGTAGCGGAGTCAGTGATTCAAAAATTAATAATTCGATTATTGCATTAACAATAAGTTTTGTTTTATCGCTTCTTTTTATTTAATTTTAAAGGTCTGTTTATCTGAATTTTAGCGGTTGAAAGTTTTAAAATAAAGATTAATATTATGATTCTTATGATGAAAAAGTAATTTGGACCTAGTCAAAGAACTTTCGATAATTTAAATGTTACAATTTTAGGTTTAAATTATTTCATTACAGTTACTAGCAAAACTAGGCACCGTCCGGGCACCAGTATTTAAGTCTTGATATAATTAAATATTACCTTGAATTAGGAAGACTAATGAAATTAAATATGAACACAAAAAATTACACTTATTTTTACTTTATTCTAATTAATTTCAATATAAAATTATAGATAGGATTGCTTTTAATACATTTAAGAATAAAACAATAATATTAGAAATCAATAATACTAATTAATTATTTATCAAACACGGTTTTGTTAAAACCGGTATGCAAATTAATTACACTATATACTATGCAAACATTTATGTCTTAATTATATATAAACACACATTGCAGGATTTTAAACACATTAATACCATGGGCTGTTTTAAGACAAATCCATCTCAGATACACTTTAATAGAAACATTGTTATTAAATAAGATACTAATTAAGATTAAATAATGATTATTTAATAACCACTGATAATATAAAGTAGATAACCAGGGGAATTGTGACGTTTGTGGTGACGTAATTTCGGTTACAGACACTTGATAGAGTTAAAAAAATTTCCTGCTTTCTTTATCTCTTATCATAATGGAGATTACGTGTTTGTCACTCTGTAACCGAAACTATGTCACCACCAACGTCACAATTCCCTTAATTATTTACGTTATATTCTCAATGGTTATTAAATAATCACTATTTAATCTTAATTAGCATCTTATTTATTAGCAATGTCCCTGTTAAAGTCTAACTGAGATAGATTTGCGTCAAAACAACCTATATTAATAATGTGTTTAAAATCCAGTAATGTGTGTTATATATATCCTTAAGAAATAAATGTTTACATAGTATATGGTGTGAATAACTTGAAAATTGGTTTTAACAAAACTGTGTTTAATAAATAATTACTTTGTGTTATTGGTTTTTAATAACCATTGGTTATATGCTACTGGTTTTATTCTCAAACGTATTAAAAGCAATCCTATGTATATTTTTATATTGAAATCAATTAGAATAAAGTAAAAATAAGTGTAACATTTTTTGTGTTCGAATTTAATTTCATTAGTCTTTCTAATCTAATCTAATATTTAATTATATTAAAACTTAAATACTTGTACCGAGAGGGTACATATTTTTGCTAGTTATGTTAATTTCACTTTATATTATTGAAATGAAATACGTGTTATGAACAGTTGAACGATTAAATTGTCCTGATGTTGTAGCAAATGAATCTTGTAACTAAATTATGATTTTTTACTTTAGAACTTTTTGGGCTTAGGTTTTGTTTTAAGGTGATTATTTGTGGGATGTGCAACGGGCGTGCGGGTGATTTCCCAATTTACAGCCCCCCTCTCCACCAATTGACTTAGTCTAATAATATTGCCAATTCTAGCTCAAATGATCTCAAATTTTAACAAAGTTTGTAAAAACTAAGTTTAAAGGTTTTAATTATTCCCCCTAGGGGTAACGATAACATTCACTAGCATTGAAAAGGCATTTTGTGTGTTTGAATATTCTCAAACACAGTCAAACAAAATTGTGACGTTTTGAGAAATCGATTATAAATTCTATTTCCCTCTGAGTATCTTGTTTAAATTTTTATAAATAAATCTCTTATTATTCAATATAAAGTCTATTTAATCTTATTTGCTTAGGACTTGTAATTACCTACATATACTTTTTTCAAATGATGTCAATTTTTCTGGACATTAGCCTTACATTTGAACATATATATGCCCGCCTAAATTCATTAATTATTAACTAATTAATTTTCAAAATTAGGTATGACTTCAATTAAGCACATATCCTCCAAAAATTGTCAGCTAAAAGCCATACCAAATAAACACATTGTCTATTTACTCACTCTCATATATATATATATATATATATATATATATATGTGTGTGTGTGTGTGTGTGTGTGTGTGTGTGTGTGTATATATATATATATATATATATATATATATATATATATATATACAGCTAAAAGTATCAAACTGACTGGTATGTAGGGAATAATTCTATTTGGGATCATCAATATCTCCTGTGAATCCACAATGTATGCTCATGTTGATGCAAACTTATACAAGGATTTTTACAAATCCCTAACAGAGCTCAATGTATAATAACTAATAAAGTAATTATATGCAGAGCAATATTTATACTTTCTTTCTCTGAAAGTATATATATATATATATATATATATATATATATATATATATATATATATATATATAAAGTGTTGTTCTGGTTCCAACGGAGAAAAAATCAATATTTTATAAAAAAGGAAGGTCCGCAAAATGTATTTTGTTCTCAGAAAAAAAATTTTTTTATTCTTTTTGTTTTACATGTGCAAAAAGAATAAAAAAATTTTTTTCTGAGAACAAAATACATTTTGCGGACCTTCCTTTTTTATAAAATATATATATATATATATATATATATATTAGTAGAGGAAAAGAGTTAAGGGTCTACCATGGGTTCAATCAAAATAATTTCATCAGGACCCAACCCTCCGCTTAACTAAATCGATGTAATTCCTTAGTTAAAATGAAATACATTTCTTTTCGTATAATAACGGTTGAACGCTACGTTATTTTTCTCTCAATTTTCATGTGCGGCTTATTCTATTCGTTCATTTATTCCGTAGTTCTTATTTCTGTATTGTTATTAATCTAATTCTAATTATAAATAATAGCTAGTAAAAAACATTTAAAATTTAATTCTAATTATATTTTATGGGTTGAATATTACTAATTCATATTTTTTCACTGTTCTTTTCTGTATTTATCCTATTTAAAATTAATAACTATTTAAAAAAATGAATTAATTTAGTTAAATTTGATAGTATAATTCTAATAATATTTTAGTGACCGACCCAACCTATGTCTACAATTGCAGATTGATTCAATTCTATTATTCAAAACAATTTTCTTATCCGGGAATTTAATTATAGCTAATTTTTCGTGTAGACATAGGTAGCATGGATCATATAGAGATCTACACACATTTGATTTTCCTTAGTTATTTAAGTTAGATTCTCAACAATTAGGAAATAGTCATTATTTAATCTTAATTAGCATCTTATTTATTAAAGGCGTCTGTTTTAAAATCTACCTGAGTTAGAATCGCCGCAAAACTGTCTATATTAAAGATACATTTAAAATCCTGAAATATATGTTATATATCTCTAAGATATAAAGATTTACATAGTATATGGTGTGAATAATTTTCATAATGATTTCAACAAAACTGAGTTTAATAAATAATTATTTGCTGTTACTGATTTCTAATACTATCATGTTATTCTCAAACGTATTAAAAGCAATCCTATATATAATTTTATATAGAAATCAATTAGAATAACATTAAAATAAGTGTAATATTTTTATATTCGTTCTTATTTAGTTTTCTTAGTCTTTCTAATTCAATATAATATTCTATTACATTAAAACTTAAATACTTGTGCCGGTGGGGGGGGGGGCGCATATTTTTGCTAGTATGATTAATTACAATTCAAATTAATGTTCATGACATTCAATGGATGATTCAACGAATGTTTTTTCCTCCTCGGATTTTCATTATCAACATCAAAATCACTTGAAGTTCTGTCATTGTTTTATTGGATTTAAACAAATATATTTCCCTTATCACACCAGAAAATTTATGACGTTCCACAGACAGGCCAGTTCATGAATTATTGCTTTTGTCTATCTATTGAATTAATTTTTTTTCAAACTGTCTTTGTTAAGCCCACCGATATCATTCAATTAATTTTTATCATTTTTATTGTAGGGCCCTGTTTAGTTGAGTCGGTAGAGCACCCGGCTTGGAATCGCAAGGTTCCGGGTTCAATACCAGTCCCCGCCAATTCAGCGCATGAGTAGCACAGATTGGGTAATCTGGTCAGTGCGGTAAAGCGGGTAGGTGTGGTGCTCCACCTCAGCAAAAAAAATAATCTCACTGCGCTATCGAAAAGGGGGTAGACTCCCTGGCTGTCTGGCTGATACCGACAAAAGGTATCTCCACCAACTAAAAGTGTGTCTTAGGTATAACACGAAATTGTTAGGCTCTAGTTCTGAATCTTTTAGATGTACGGATTCAGCCCTTTATTGCCATTACTCCCAGGTCCACTCAGACTCGGAGTTGGAGTACCTATTAAGGTCCCATCTATGAGGTCAAATAGGCCTATTTGAAAATTATTAGTATTAGACAGGAATACTTGAAACCATATAACTGTGTGCAAACAAATGGTTATTGTTATATAGGAGTAATTGCTTAAAGTCATATAAATGCAAAAAAAGGTATTTGTGGTGTAATAGTTACCGTCGTTGTAAATGGACACGGCGAACTGTGTTCAAATCCTGGACGTGGTTATTTACATTCCACTTATCGCTAATATCATTGGGAAAGGTATGAGTGAGTCCAACTAAACTATTCTCCCTCCAGTTATGGGTAAATAGTAGGTGATAATCGGCTCTTTAACCTTGGTTAGGCAACCAGTCTAGGAGAAGGAAAACTCTGAATTAAAACCGGTTTAACTCCGTTTAAAAATGATCTTGTGTCAATCCTGCTCGTACAGTATATATATATATATATATATATATATATATATATATATATATATATATATATATATATGAATTTGACATTAAAAAAACAAAACAAATGATGTTAATAGTTTGCTGACAGAATCTGTTTTGACCTTTTTAATAGAGCGGTCTTCATCAAGAGCAACATATATATATATATATATATATATATATATATATATATATATATATATATATGCAAAAAAAAAAAGAAAAGAAAAAAGCCTGACCTCGGCATAAAATAAACCATATATGTGGCCGTGGATGAGGATCTTAGTGTCCCGGGTATGACGTTAAATTCTATCTGATGGTGAAGTTCCAGTTCTGGAGCTCTGGGGAATGTGGAGTACCTCTTCATCACCATTGCACCCAGGTCCACTCTGACTCGGAGTGGTAGTATCTGTAAGGGTCCCATATATGGGTTAAATAGAACAAAATGAGTTTAATTTTTTTTTTAATTGAGTTAAAAAAATTCAGTACCGATCAAGTATGTATAAAACAAAACATCTTCGGTATAAAATAACCTGACAAGGGTTGACATGCCGTAAAATCCAACCAACCAACTAAACAACCAACCAACCAAATTACCGGTTAGTAAATACAACAAAACAAGCAAAATGCTTTATGTTAAATCAAGTAAATCAGAATACAAGTCAATATCTTATTATAATGGAGATTATGTGTCTGTCTGTAACCGAAACTACGTCACCACCAACGTCACAATTCCCTCAGCTATCTATTTTGTATTCTCAATGGTTATTGAATAATCATCAATTTAATCTTAATTAGCATCTTATTTATTAACAATGTCTTTATAAAGGTCCAGCTGAGATAGATTTGCCTCAAAACAGCCCATATTATTAATGTGTTTAAAATCTCGCGATGTGTGTTATATATCGTTAAGAAATAAATATTTACATAGTATATTGTGTGAATAATTTGCGTTGTGGTTTTAACAAAACCATGTTTAATAGATAATTTACCTGGTGTTATTGATTTCTGATATTATTGTTTTATTCTTAAACGTATTAAAAGCAATCCTATGTATGATTGTATATTGAAATCAATTAAAATGAATTGAAAATAAATGTAATCTTTTTTGTGTTCGTATTTAATTTCATTTCTCTTTCTAAATCAATATAAAATTTAATTATATTAAAACTTAAATACTAGTACCCAGAGGACGCATATTTTGCTCGTATTTACTATATACAAAGATATTAATAAGATATTTCGTTAGATTTTAAAAATTGCTTTCGAAATTGCTATTTCTGATTTTCACTTCAAATAATCTACACACACACACACACACACACACACACACACACATATATATATATATATATATATATATATATATATATATATATATATGTGTGTGTGTGTGTGTGTGTGTGTGTGTGTGTGTCATGATGAAACTATGAAAATTAACGACAAAGTAAATATATATACACATTAAATATCACCGGTTATTGACCCCTGTCCGCTGGGGCCCTAGAATACACCGACTACACCTCTGTAGAGGGGTAAGACCCCCCCCCCAATGGGACCACCTGTTGCCGTGGGTGGCGATCCGTGATGCATAAGGACGAAATCCTGGTAGCTGAGCAGTCCATGACATGCAAGACTCCATGTTGGCCCTTACTTAGGCTAGACAATCAATCAGCTTGTCACGTTACCACCTGTATGATTGTCTCAATATGATTGCTTATGGCAAGTCCCCAACCCTTTTTATCATCTATGTACAAGAAAACGGTGTCCTAGGTATGACGTTAAACTCTAAGCACACCTCCTCATGAAAAGGGGGAGGGGTATGTAATAATGAGCCTAAAACGTTACCAAAGATTCATTTAATGAATTAAACTCGTTTTATCTGTGTTGTTTACTCTTCTTTTTACTTTCTTACTTCTATTTTTCTTGGCAAGCCCCAACCCTTTTTATCATATGGGTGCTAGAAGGCGGTGGCTGCGGGTCTACATGTCCTGGGAATGACGTTAAACTCTATCTGATGGTGATTTTCCAGTTTTGGAGGTTTGGGGAATGTGGAACACCCCTTCATCACCATTGCTCCCTGGTCCACTCTGATCCGGAGTATTAGTACCTGTTAGGGTCCCATCTATGGGTTAAATAGAAAAATGTATTTATAAAAAAATTGTATTATCCATTAAGAATTGATTTATTTAAAAACTTTATCGGCATTAAATGACCCACTGAGATTGATATGCCGTAAAACAAAACAAACCAAACCAAATCTATTTTTCTTCTGTTCGTCTTTTCTTTCTTAGTGTCTTCTTCTAGCATCTGGACTTCGTCTTGGGGACTTCGTGTCTGGTCTTCCAATGGGGATTTCTTTTTATCAGAAGCCCTGTGTCATTGGTAGTTTTTAGATAATAACACAAGACTTCGATTTACTTAGATCATATTTTATTTCGAAATCCCCACCAGACTACCTGCGCAGATTGAGTCGGCAGCGTGCATAACACGACTTACCACCGTCGTGGTTTTGGCCGATCTGAACAAAAACTCTCTCTAATCTAAACCGGAAGAGGGTCTTCTCCACCGATTCTCACGGTATCCACAGGAAGGATCAGGATGAGGTCAAGCCTTGTCATTCAATCCTTCAAGGCCGCCGGCTGCAACTTATAACAGCCATTTTGGTTTCTACACTACTGTACATAAATATTAGGATTCTGATAATTATGTAACATCTGAAGCTATAACAATTTAGAGCTTTTCGATCCTCGCTGGATGCCCCATACTTCTGACCTTGTGTCAAATTCTACCCGTTGGGTAAACACTAAAATCTGTATGATAGAATGTGCAAATTCACGCACTTTGCAAAAAAGGGGAATCACAGGAAATGCTTTTAAAAAATCAACAAAAATAAACTAATAATCCTATTTTAATACAATTTTCAGTATATGAAGTAATAAAAGAAGAGCTTTATTCTACATAAATGTTTACTCTAAATTAAAAAGTCTAAGTATTTTTCGATAGTTTTTATTTCGCGCATTGACACCCCGTACAAATTTCTTGGTAATTCTTTTTTTTTGGGGGGGAAGAAAATGAATTTTACATTTTTGGAAAGATAATTCAATGACGGAACATATGTAAAAAAAATCGATATTTTGATAAAGTCGGTAGTAGGACGTCTTACATTTTGAAACTTATGTTTCGTAAATAGGAAAAATATGTTTCTTTTCTTTTTTTTAATCGGTAGCTTACTTTCTAAGAAATGGGATATTAAAAGTTCAACTTGTTTACTTTTGTATATCTTATTTTAGAGATGTTTTAAAATTTATAAATGTGAAATAAATTACTGTCTAACAGTTAATTAAAGAAAATATTGTATTAAAATATACAGCTAAAAATAATGAGATTCAATTTTGATAGTCTTTATGAAAAAAATGTTGAAAATAATGTTTGAAGTAAAAAATGTCTTTTTTGTATCTGAAACTGTCCTCTAGTGTTGACTGCTGCTGCTGCTGCTGCTGTTAATGTGATAAAACTATCAAATATGACCTACGATAGAAAATAACTTCAGTTTAGATTTTGGCGCGAAATATATAAAAAATGTAATAAACAATTAATCGAAAAATGATTTAAAACAGTAACGTAACAGATAGCTGTTTTTTTCTTTCTTTCTTTTTTCTTTTTTTTTTTTCACATATAAACTTGGAATTATTCTTTATATTAAACATGAAAGAAAACAGTAAAAAGATTATTTTCCATTTTTTATTAATGTTTTAAAATATGTATTTTTTAAAGTTGCGCCCTTTTTTGTCCGTTTATTGTCCATGTATTCTACTATATGATAAAAAGTTTTCTAAATGTTTTATTTGTAAAATTAATATAAAATCTACACATTAAAAAAAAAAAGATCAATTTTTACTTTTGATTTAAGCAATTACCTTTTAAATTGAATATTTGAAGAATTCAATAGATCATGTGACCTAACTTGAATTTCCGACATAGTCTCTTCCTGTCTATTTCCTTGTTTGTTTTTATTTTCACTTTCCGTAAACGAATTTGACAGGCATTAAGTGCTGCCACTGTAGATCCTTTTTCACTTCAAGATTGATTACTCAACAACTGCAAGAATGAATGAGAAGTGGGAAGCATTCATATCTGAAATGAAAGGAAATACTAATATTAACATGAATTAAATTTGCTTTTTACGTAGGTACATAACAGTCATAATAATTGGTCACTAGAAGGACCTGTGGATATACTCTGGATGCTCTTTATTCTTCCTATGATCTCCATTTCCTTCAATTTCTTTTGGGGACCTTTCTAAGGGCTCCAACTACAATTGGTATCACCGTCACCTTCATATTCCACAACTTTTTCAGCTGTCAGGCAAGATACATGTATTTGTCTAGCTTTTCGCTTTCTTTTATTTTCACTCTGGAATGGAAAATCCACTAGAAATACTTCTTGTTCTTCTTGCTCTTGTTCTTTTTATCACTAGATTCAGTTATTTGTATCTTTATTGTCAAAAGAATCAATTTTGCAGTCAGCTAATAATAGATACTAACAGGACCTGTGGAGATACCACACTATGATAATTTGATTATTACAACGTTTGATGTGTTTACTTAAGAGTTATTGCTAAATAGTTCAATATGTAAAAAGTATAATAATCTGGATTTAACTCTTTCTCATTTTTTTCTTTCTTTCCTTCTTTTCACCATTTCCTTATGTTCGATTGAAACATATTAGCGTTAACACTACCGTGTGCTCATCCGCCCTCTCTCTATCTTTCCCCTACCCTCTTTCTTTTTTTCTTTCTTACTATATATTGTTGTGTAGCATGTCCTTTTTCGTACCTTTTTTTCTTTATAATAAAAACGGAATGGTCCATTATTTAGCTGAGGTGACGACAACCACAAAGAAATAAGAATTCGACGATTAAGCAACCCCTGATAATTAGGACTTACATTTTTGTATTTCATCTTGTACGATTTGGACGGTCTCATTTTTAACCAGGGGGTGTTGCAAGATGATAACGGTCGGAATATTAGGGAACAAGCGTTTTAATACATAGATAATTTAAGTGCGTATACGTAAATAAACTTAATAACCAGTAAAAAACTCCACTAAAAAAAGCCCACGATATATTCGACAATTAAGTATATATATATATATATATATATATATATATATATATATATATATATAATATATATATATATATATATATATATATATATTGCGGTAAAGGAGCTGATGGTAGGTGTGGCGCTCCAATCAGACACAAACACAAATTTCTTGGTCTAGCGCTAGTGAAAAAGTAGACAAACACGGGATGTTGTAGAAAATGGATGTTTATTGTAGGTAGGGATGTCGACGTTGTAACGTTTCGGCCTGTTAGACCTTCTTCAGGACTTTGGATTGAGTTCTTGCTTCAATGGTGAACATTTTCATACTGGTGAATTAGGAGGTCGGGAATAAGGGGAGGGATGGTCAGTTGTTGGTATTAGCAGAGGTTGGTGGTAGGAATGGGGTTCTGATAATGATGTCACAGGTGTTAGGTGTTTGGAAGTGGGTGGGTCATATATATTCGGTTTGATGATGTAGTGATTCATGTATATATGGTGAATGGCATAAGGATTGGTTATGAGTATATATATATATATATATATATATATATATATATATATATATTCTTTATCATTTTTTACTCAATTTATGCTATTAATACGTAAAATGCGATTCTATTGGTATTATCTCTTGCGCGCTATTCTGCATTTGTACCATTTCGTGCAATCTTCTTTTAAAATATTCATGAAAATAAAATTAATTTTTGGGTAATTTTGATCTTTTGTCTTCCCGGCCACTTGCCCTAATTTATAAAAATTGAAAAAATATATCTAAATTATCTGATTTCTTACTTGTATTTTATGGACGGGGGGGGGGGGCATTATAAAATCACAACAGACAGAGCGTACCTGTAGGATATGAAAATTGTTTTAAAATTTGAATTTGAGTTTTGTAAAAATTCAGTTGATGTTTATACAAATTCAATCGAAAAAAAACCCAACATTTTTTAAAGGAGGAGACATTGTAAAATATCTACATTGACTTGTCGATAAAAAACGGGGGGGGGGCGTGTAAAATATCAATTTTTGTCGCATTAATTTGCCGACGAAAACACGAGTCGGAAAATAGCTAAGATGGCCGGAATATCGCCCGCCTGACGCCGGCGAGCTAAAACATAGCGTAAATTAGGACAGGAGGC
This sequence comes from Doryteuthis pealeii, assembly GCA_023376005.1. NCBI lineage: Eukaryota > Metazoa > Mollusca > Cephalopoda > Myopsida > Loliginidae > Doryteuthis > Doryteuthis pealeii. The sequence continues at coordinate 20,879,173 of CM042140.1, read as the reverse complement.
CGGGACGACAAAAGATCAAAATACCCAATTTTTAATATGGATTGTGAGAGCATATTGTAAAACACAAATGCATGAATCAATGCACGTAAAAAAGAATGAATCGAAGCGATTTTATATTTATAGTCAATCATTTTACCAGACACTGAACTATTTAAAAATAAAAAAAGGTGAAAAAAGAAAAGAAAACTGTTTTCAAAAATGTTATTTTAATATCAAGATTTTGATAATGTTAATAAATCACTAATGAAATAAGTAGAAAAATATTTAATGAATATTCAATAATTGATACAAATGCACAATTGCGAGCAAGAGATAATATCATTAGAATCGCATTTTACGTATGAGTAGCATTATATTACGGAAACTCCCGAAGTAGCCTAACACTAACCCTAACACTAACCCTAAAACTAGCCCTAACCCTTATCCTAACCCAAATCCTAGCGTCTCAAAGGTTTCGCGTATTTCCGTGAAATGTAATGAAATGGAATGCTTTTTATACGTAATCTAATGATATTATCTCTTGCATGCTATTCTGCATTAGTACCCAATAATTATTTGAATTTCCGTATTTAAAAAAATGTTTTGAACACATAATGCGTTCAAATTTACACTACTTTTTTTCTTTTTTTACGGTAACAACTGTAAAGTATATTTTTTAAAATATCTTTACTTTTATATAACGTATACATTATAATCTTTACATGAAAATCTTTTCAGTTTTTTTCTCCTAGTTTAATATTTAAAAAAAGTTTAGGCAAATCGAATTAAATTTTATATTTAACATACGAAGAGTTTTTTGGGGTTTTTTTTTCGTGGTATTATTTTCTTTTTGCGCCATTTCTAATAGATTGCAATATTATCATCAATATACTACATTAATCATCTCTTATTCCTTAATGTTCCGCCCGTTATGATCTCGCAACACCCTCAGGTTAAAATGAGACCGTCCTGGTGTCGCTTAACTACCAAATTCTTATTTCTAATGAGTGTCGTCACCTCAGCTAAATAATGGACCATTCCGTTTTTATCATAAGGAAAGAAAGGGAAGAAGACATGTTACGCAGAAAGAATACAATAAGAAAGAAAGAAAGAAAGAAAGAGGGTAGGGGAAGAGAAAGAGAGGGGGTGAGCGCGCGGAAGTGATAACGCTAATTTGTTTCAATCGAACTTAGTGAAAAGATGAAAAGAAGGAAGGAAAGAATTAAAATTGCGTGAGAGAGTTAAAGCAAGATTATTATATTTATATATTTATAAGTATTTTTCAATAGTTCTTAAATAAACATATCAAATGTTGTAATAATTAAATTATCATACTGTGGTTTATCCACAGGTCCTGCTAGTATTATCATCAATATACTACATTAATCATTATTATCATGTTATTATTAAAAGTTTTTACTTAAAAGATAGTTTTGATGTTGTTGTGTTGTTAACTGAGGTTACATAATTAATCTCAACACCGGAACCCTGGTGGCTGAGCAGTCAATGACATGCAACACACAACTTTGGACCTTACTTAGGCTTGACAGACAGTCGGATAGGCCTCCTCCGATTAATCGGCTGGTCACATTAAACCCTAACACCTATATGATAATCCCAACCCTATTGTCCTTATGGCAACCCCCCAACTCTTTTTATCATATATGTGCTAGAAGGCGATGGCCGAGGGGCTTAGTGTCCTGGGTATGACGTTAAACTGCATCTAGTGGTGAAGTTCCAATTCTGGAAAATGTGGAGTACCCCTTCATCACCATTACTCCCAGGTCCACCCTGGCTCGGATTGGTAGTACCTGTTAGGGTCCCATCTATAAGTTAAATAGAAAAAAATGAGTTTTAAAAATGTGTTTTAAAAAACTGAGTTTAAAAATAAAAAAATTGAGTACCCATAAAGAATGAATGAAACAAAAACGTCTTCGGTATGAAAGGACCCAATGGGTTGACATGCCATAAAACCCAACCAACCAACCAACCAACCAACCACCATACCGACTGGAAAAAAATCTAGTTGCCATACAAAATTGAATGTTTTTGTAATTATCAACACTGATTTTATTGTTGGCTGTGGGCGGTAGTACCGTGTTTCCCCGAAAATAATAACCTAGCGTGATTTTTCAGGATGATTTTGATATAAGCCCTCCCCTTAAAATAAGCCCTAGTTGAGAGCAATAACATTCCAGAGAATGATGATATGATTATTTTTTAATGAATTGTCATTAATGAGTTTTTTTTGTTGTTTTTTTTTTGTAAATAAAAGAACATGTTAATGGTGAATAAATGTTGATCGTTTTTCGTAATTTCTGTTTATTTAGAAATTTCGTAATTTTCTACTTCTTAATCGATATATAAAGAATAAGACATCTTCCGAAAATAAGCCCTGGAGTCATATTTTGGAGTGAAAATTAATATAAGCCCTGTCTTATTTTCGGGAAAACACAGTAGTCCTTACGTTTTAACTAGCTATTCGATACATATTGTCTTTGATAAATACGTGGATTCATCTTTGCATTTTTTTTTGGGGGGGGGAGGTTGGGGGTGCCGAAGTATTTGTTGTAGGTTTTGTACATATAGTTTGAGAATTTCAAATATGTTGCTTAAAAAATCCTTAGGATAGCGGCAACTCAATTTGAATTATTGTTTCACTGTCTGCATTTGTTTGGTTTTATTTGATTGATATGTCTTTTGTAAATAAATGATCAATCTTCTGAACTACCCAAAGACTATTGTCACGGTTTAAGGCAAACTCCTGCAATTTTTAAAGGTTTAAAATTTCTTCACTCCATCTACTGGGAAATTTGAATACGATTTTTAAACAATATATTGTAACGATTCTTGTAGCCATTTTAGGGCTGTAGGTGAAAGCAGTTTTGTTAAGTATCTGGCCGCCATCCTTGGCCAGTTGTAAAGAACTTAAAGTAAATAAGTAAGTAAGTCCTGAGTTTTGGAACCTTTGGTAAGTGAATAAGTCCTGGGTTATAGAATCCTTTGGTAAGTGAATAAGTCCTGGGTTATGTAATCCTACGCAGTGTCTAAAGGTCCAGTGATGTAATCCTATGTACCGTCGTTCACGAGGGTTCAAGTAGTTATGAGTAGGTATGACCAGAACAGCCAGTATAAATAACAATATCAGCAGCAGAATACTGCCAGTGGTTGGTCAATAGGTTGGTCACATGGTTATCGGCGAGTCTATAAGTAGAAGCGGATATCTGGCACACACCTTATATCAGAAAACGCCAAGTTTTACAGTGGAGATCCCTTGTGGTATAAAGTTTGATCCTTTCTTAAAGTAGAAAGACGTAGTATCAGTTTATATCCTTGTCAGCTGATCCGTGTTAAAGAATTGTATAATCCTCATCAGTTGGTCCGGGATTAGAGAGTTGTATAATCCTCGTCAGTTTCACCTGTACATCCGGCGAGCAATTGTTGATCAAACTATCAACGCCTTTAAATAGTAAATTGATTACATGTTTGAGCATTTTGATTGGCCGATTCAGCCAACGCCTTTTTGGAAGAGTTTATAAATACAAATTGTGATCTTCAGCACACCTTATACCTAGAAATACGCTAACATCTATTTCTCTGAATTTTTTAGATGAGGCTTGATAATTTGTATTATTTGAATTATTCGAAATATTGTCCGAAGGTTCCCGAATTCGAAGAAAAGGTTCCTGAGTTCGAGAAGGTTCCTGAATTCGACAAGAATTTACCTGAAGAAGGCCGGAGGGCAACATCGGCAGAAACGTTGTGTTGATAACAATAAAGATGAGGACAATAGTCTGAATAATTCAAATAATACAATTTTTTCAAATCTTTGAAAATTAAAACAAAGGATATATATATATATATATATATATATATATATATATATATATGATGGACTCTCCCGTCGATTTCGACTTATGAGTGTCTAAAAGCAAAATCAGCTCGAATGTTTATGGCGATTGTGAGATTTCAGTCCAGCCAGCTACTTGCAGATGAGGCCACAAGTGGAGCAAGAGTGAGGGGTGCCGGAAAGAATTGGTGGTTGGGTCGAACGCCCCTTTGTCCTTGATCTTGCCTCCTTTAATCTCTCAATACGATTCCTCTCAAAATTCTTTATTCCATTCCGAATACATACATATATATATATATATATATATATATATATATACGAGAAGGATGTGACACAAAGTCAATTTCTTAAACGAAATTTAACAGGTTTAAATTCAGAGTTTTCCTTCTCCAAGACTAGTTACCTAACTAAGGTTAAAGAGCCCAGTCTATCCTATTATTTTCGCATAGCTGGAGGGAGAGTAGTTGGATGCATACCATTTCCAAGGGTATTAGCGTTATGTGAAATGAAAACAGACATGTCCAGGGTTTGAACTCGGGTCGACGAATCCATTTCCTACGACTTTAACCATTACACCACACCATTAAGATACATTATATGGAATGTTTGAAGAAATCTTTATGAACATTGTTATTTACTAAGCATTAGCTTAGATATGACACAAATGCCTCAGTTTACTTACAGTACATGGATTTGATTAATGGTAACCCATTTAAGTATTAGAACAGACTCATCATTGCTTAACCTCGGTGATCTACCGAGAATCAGTGCTTTTCGCGTGAATTGCCGATCAGAAAGATTCATGAATATAAAAGAGTTTTATAATGTGTATATTGGTTTGGTGGTTTTGAAAACTATCACAATGCAAGTGTAAAGAAAAATGAGGTAACTATGATTTTGTTCGTTCACCTTTGATTTATTCTTAATATTTCGGGATAGCACTAGACTTAGTTTTCAGAAATCTACTGGCGAAGGGATCTTTATCCCGAAATATTAAGAAAATAAATCATAGATAAACAATTAACATCATAGATACCTCATTTTTCTTCAAACTTGTATCGTGATAGCATTCAAAACCAACCACCAAACCAATATATATGTTACTCTCAACCCCTATCTATCTATCTATCTATCTATCTATCTATCTATCCCATTATCTATCTATTTATCTATCTATCTGTGATCCTATCTATCTATCTATCTATCTGTCTGTTCCCATCTATCTATCAGTCTATCTATCTATCTATCTATCTATCTGTGTTCCCATCTATCTATCTATCTACCATAGTTACCTCATTTTTCTTTACACTTGCATTGTGATGGCATTCAAAGCCAGCCTCCAAACCATTTATGAATATTATTTCTGTTGGTGATATCCCTTTCAGATTCATTTGAATTTGGTTGGTTAGTTAGTTGGTTGGCTGGATTTTATGGCATGTCAACCCTTGTCTTATGCTGAAGATGTTTTGTTTTATTCATTCTTGATGGGCATTCAAAAAAAATTTTAACACATTTTTAAAAAAAACATAACAGGTACTACCACTCCGGGTCAGGGTAGACCCGGGATTAATGGCGATGAAGGGGTACTTCACACTCCCTAGGGCTCCAGAATTGGAACCTCGCCACTAGATGCAGTTTAGCGTTATATCCAGAACACAGAGGGTCAGTGTTTACAGCACTTGTGTAATTGATAGAGTTATCATTAGGACTTTTTACAAGTTGCAAATACTGGTACAATGTGTCGGACAGATATTATTATCTATCAAAACTTCTGACTCATTTTGAAATTACTAAACTTTGGGGGAAGAATATAATTGCAAGGAAGTTTTATTTTGTCACATTAAAAAAAAAACGAATGTGCCTTCAGTTTTAAATGAGATACATTTCATATATTAAGCCATTTATTGGAGGCGCGTGGTCTAATGGTTAGAGTCGTAGGAAAAGGACTCGTCAACGAGTTGGCATTTCACATCGCGCTAATACCCTTGGGAAAGGTATGAATCCAATTCTCCCTCCGGCTATGGGTAAATAGCAAGGCAGACTGGACTCTTTAACCATGGCTAGGTAACCAGTCTAGGAGAAGGAAAACTCTGAATCCTGCTCGTGCGGAGGGGTTGGTAAATATATATATATTAAGCCATTTACTGAACAGTATACAGTTTGTTATACATTTTGATGAACTTATTTTACTGTCATTATCAGGAACATTTGGTTTGTTCGTTGGTTGGGTTTTATGGCATGTCAACTCTTGTTGGGTCATTTTATGCTGAAAAAATTTTCGTTTTAATCATTCTTGATAGGTGCTCATTTTTTTAAACTCAATATTTTTTAAACACACATTGTTAAAACTAATTTTGTTCTATTAAGCCCATAGATGGGACCCTAACAGGTACCACCACTACTGATCAGAGTGGACCTGAGAATAATGGTGATGAAGGGGTACTTCATATTTTCCAGAGCTCCACATTTGGAACTTCCCAATCGAATAGTTTAACATCATACCCAGGACATGAAGACCCTCAGTCACCGCCTTCTAGCACATATCTGATAAAAAGAATTGGAGGTTTACCATAAGGATAATAGGGTTGGGATAACCATATAGGCGCTAGGGCTTGAGGTGACAAGCCGATTGATCGAAGGGGGTCTCTCCGACCGACCGACCGACCGACCGACCGACCGACTAGCCTAAGTGAGGGCAAAAGTGAAGGGTTGCATGTTATGGACTGCTCAGCCACCAGGGTCCCATCCTTAAGCATCACGTACCGCTACCCACGGTCAACAGGTAGCCCCATTGGGGGAGGGGAGATCTTACCCCTCTGCAGAGGTACTGTCAGTGTATTCTAAATCCCCACTGACAGGGACATAAATTCCATAAATCTCGTTTTTTTCAACTCCTCCATTGTTTGCTTTTGTGTTAAATCCAATTTTTTGTCTACAATGTATTGTGCTTTTAACCGAAGTTGCATCGTCCTAATCGCAAAGGGGAAAAACTGGTACTACCACTCCGGGTCAGAGTGGACCAGGGGGTAATGACAATAAATGAATTCTTGATGGGTATTCAGATTTTTTTTTAAACTCAATCTTTTTTAAAAATTAATTTTTAAACATATTTTTAAAAACTCATTTGTTTCTTTTTAACCCATAGATGGGACCCTAACAGGTATTGCCACTCCGGTTCAGAGTGAACCTGGGAGTAATGCCGATAAATGGGTACTCTACACTCTCCAGAGCTCCAAAATTGAAATTTCACCATTTGATTCAGTTTAAACATATCTATTTGACTTATAGGTGGAACCCTAACAAATACAATAACTCCCAGTCAGAGTGGACCTGAGAGTAATGGCAATGAAAGATACCCCACATTTCTCATAACCCCAGTACTAGAGCCTCACTATCTGACGCAGGTTAAGTGTCATATACATGATACCTCTTTTGGAGAACAGAACAAGTTAAAATTTAAAGTTTGCTTGGTCAAAAAGATGCTATATCTTATTATAATGGAAAATCGGGGTCTGTCAGTCTGTAGCCGAAACTACGTCAATGTTTACGTCACAACACTTTCAGGAACTGTTTAAGTTTATCAATGAGTATCTAACTTAGTCAAAATCATTAATACATAGAATAAATCTTATTCATTAAAGATATCTCGATGAAAATAGTTAAATTTATGAGTTAGATTTGCCTCAAAATAGCCCAGTGCGTTTAAAATCCTGGGAGGTATCTTATATATCACTAAGAAATAAAGGTTTACATAATATATGGCGTGGTTAATTTGCATACTGGTTTTAACAAAACCGGGTTTAATAAATAATTACTTAGTGTTATTGATCTCAAATATTATTGTTTTATTCCTTAACGTATTAAAATAAATCCTATGAAAGATTTTAAATAGAAACCAATTGAAATATAATTAAAATAAGTGGAATCTTTTTATATGCGTTCTTATTTGATTTCGTTAGTCTTTCTAATTTAATATATTTAATTACACTAAAACTTAAATACTTACGCCCGGCGGAGGGTGCATACTGTTGCTAGTTTTTTAAATTTTTTATTAAAGTAACTGTACACAGAAAGCATCAAATTTCTATTAGATGCTGATTAGTACAGCCACACAGGACTCAGTTGATAGTGACAGCGAGTTCAGAGACATTTTTTTTTGTAACATTTCATTCTTGACATCTGATTAAAGAATAACATGTGTGTGCACAAGAGGAAGACATGACCTTACTCAATCATTTTCTTTGATGTGTCAAAGAATTTACGTTGGCGCTGTGTTATGATTTCAGTAAAGCCACCAAAAAACATAAGCACAGAAATCACGACTAAGTCTAAACAGATACACGGAAAGTTTTCTTTACTAATGAAAGTGAGAGAAAAAAAAGAAGTTTGATGGTAATTGAACTATTGAACTAAAATGACATCTTTTTTTGTTTTGTTTGAAGAAAAAAGGGAACAGTGCGATGTCATCAATAATGGTGACAAGGTTTCAGCGTTCCTTGAAATACAAATGATATTTGTGTTTTTTTATTTTATTTGTGTTTTTCTTCTTTTCATTGAGAATATCAATGTATTTTTTTTATCTTTCACATGCGACACGTGTTTCAGATCTTCTGGTATCTTCTTCAGGCTTTGATCAATAATATGAAATCGAGTAATCCTTTGCCGGGATTCACTTGTCAAGATTATTTTCTATAATTATCGAATTTTATGCGATACATGCATTATAATTGCCTTCAAGCAAAAATATAAATAATAATTTATTCAACAATGCTTCTATAAAAAACAAACATCCAAAAATCTTATATATATATATATATATATATATATATATATATATATATATATATATATATTACGCTAGTAGCACGGATATCCATGACAATCTCCCGCTAACCGTCGGTATCATACATTGTCCAAGGGAGGTCCTCCGCACATCATCCAGTATCCACACAGAGCTAGTCCTTGTAGGTCTTTCCTGGATATATATATATATATATATATATATATATATATATATATATATATATATTATAAAAAGGAAGGTCCGCAAAATGGATTATGGTTTTAGATTTATGGTTCCTTGAAATACAAATGATATTTCTGTGTTTTTTTCTTCTTTTCATTGAGAATATCAAATAACAAAATGTTCATATGATTTTGATTTTTCGGACTGTTGTGCTCATCTTTATTGTGGTATGTAAAATCACAACGTTTCGACCACTCTATCCTCTAGCCTTCCTCGGGTGTTTCATGTGTAGCAATGACCAAAACCTGGGAAATCATTTTGAATAGTTTGGCTGTTGATCAAACAAGGCGTCGAAGAACTTTTGAAGGAGGATACAGCGGCCGAAACGTTGTGGTTTTACATACCGCATAAAAATGGGGACAACAGTCCGAAAAATCAAAATTATACACATCAAGCCTCATCTAAAAAATACTCAGACAAATAACAAAAGTTTAGGATAATCATATAGTTGTTAGGTCTTGCCGTGACCAGCCGATTGATCGGGGAGGGGCTTCTCCGACCGACCGTCTAGCCTAAGTAAGGGCCAAAGTGGAGTGCTGCATGTCATGGACTGCTTAGCCACCAGTGTTCCGTCCCTTAAGCATCACGGGGTGCCACCCGCGGCCAACAGGTAGCCCAATGGGGGGGGGGTGTCTGACCCCTATGCAGAGGTGCAGTCGGTGTTTTCTAAAGCTCAGCCAACAGTAATATCCTTGTTTATTAACCCTTTCGTATCTTACAAAAAGATATAAAATATTCAAACACGTAGTAGGGGAAAGATAGAGAGAAGGATTGAGCACGCGGAAGCGATAACGCTAATCTCTTTCAATTGAACATAATGAAAAGATGAAAAGAAGGAAATAAAAACAGTGTGTGTGTGTGTGTGTGTGTGTGTGTGCGTGCGTGTGTGTGTGTGCACGCGTGTGTGTGAGAGAGAGAGAGAGATTGAGAGCGAGATAGGTAGGTAGAGAGAGAGAGAGAGATTGAGAGCGAGATAGGTAGGTAGAGAGAGAGAGAGGGGAGAGAGAGAGATAGGTAGAGAGGGAAAGAGAGAGAGAGAGAGAGAGAGAGTTAAATCACGATTATTATACTTTTTACATATTGAACTGCAATGGCTCTTAAGTAAGCATATCAAATGTTGTAATAATTAGATTATCATACAGTGTTATATCCACAGGTCCTGCTAGTTTACTTTATTAATGTTAACCAGGTTGTTACATATTTACCGTCAAGAATATAAACATTTTGAATGATAAAAAAATTCTCTTCAAAAATTTGTTTAATTAGCTAAACAATTGAATTGATAAATTGCGCGGACACTGGATGTTTCGCTGAGGACCTGCCGGAAGCAATGAATGATAGGGACGGTTGGCGAAAGATTGTCATGGATATCCATGCTACTAGCACGACATGATGATAACATACACCTACCAGTATAAATATAAACATAAGCTTCTAAGTTTCTAGTTTGGAGATAACAGTTACATTATACTTTCATTCTTCTCTATCTCCACTATCTTGGGCTAGACGGGCGGTCGGAGAGGCCCCCTCCGATCAACCGGCTGGTCACGTCAAGCCCTAGCACCTATATGATTTTCCCAACCCTATTGCCGTTATGGCAAGCCCCAACCCCTTTTTATCATATGGGTGCTAGAATGCGGTGGCTGCGGGTCTACATGTCCTGGGAATGGCGTTAAACTCTATCTGATGGTGAGGTTCCAGTTTTGGAGGTTTGGGGAATGTGGAGCACCCCTTCATCACCATTGCTCCCTGGTCCACTCTGACCCGGAATGGTAGTACCTGTTAGGGTCCCATCTATGGGTTAAATAGAAAAATGTATTTATAAAAAAATTGTATTATCCATTAAGAATTGATTTATTTCAAAACTTTATCGGCATTAAATGACCCACTGAGGTTGATATACCGTAAAACAAAACAAAACAAAACAAACATAAACAGCAATCTATTAGTAAAGAAAAGGTTTTATCAGAAGTTGGGACGCTAAGGAAAAAGATCCTGATAAAAAAAAAGTCTGTAATTTCCTCAAGGAATATTCTAGAAAATATATCAGAAGAAAACTCACTGTCTCTCTAAACTAGAATATCTACAGCTATCAGAGACATTTTACAACTTTTTTTTTCTTTTTAAAATAATATTATGAATAAACCAGTCTCTTTCATCCAGTGTTTGGGCTACTTTAAAGATACAGAACGTTTTTGCAAGCAATCAAAATGTAAATACACGCATGGATCACTCATGCCATGTCTTGTTCAATTTTGAATCAACTGAATTCTCTAAGAAAAGGCCACAATACAAAGTAGATAAACAAATTCAATATATAGGGTGATCCAATATATAGGGTGATATAAATTTTATATATATATATATATATATATATATATATATATATATATAAATTGCAAGTCACATGCAGGTCACGCGCAAATCGCACGCAAATATTGAAAAGAATAACGTAGCGTTCAACCGTTATTAAACAACCATAACAGAAAAATTACAGAAACACGCACAACCTATGTATATATATATGTGTATATGTGTATATATATATATGTATATCAATATATGTATATCAATATATGTATTGATCAAAGCCTGAAGAAGATACCAGAATATCTGAAACACGTGTTGCGTATGTGAAATAAAAAGAATAAAACATTTTTTCTGAGAACAATACATTTTGCGGACCTTCTTTTTTTTAATAAAATATTACATTTTCTCCCGTTGGAACCAGAACAACATTATATATATATATATATATATATATATATATATATATATATATATACAGAGTGACATTTGCTTGGTTTTATTGATTTCTACTTGTTTGGTTTAATTTTGATTTAAAAAATCCATTATTGAAAAGAAATAATGTAATTTTAATGTCTGATTTAGTTAAATTAAGAAAATTTTGCAATAAAAACCAGAACTGATGGAAAGAGCTAGTGTTCAAACTGTTCTATTCTTTGAATATACCCCCTCTGTTTCAAATTAGTTTAAAGTAATAATTAATAGCTAATGATTTGTATAGAAATCAATAAAAAATAAGTGTTATCTTTTTATATGTGTTCTCATGCGGACTTATTGAGTAATGTGTTATATATATATATATATATATATATATATATATAATGAGTCAGACAAACCTATTAAAAGTTTCGCTTAATGCTCTTCAGGGCTAAACTCTGACTTTTATTATTTGCTCTACTTAGGTATTGAGCACTTTTTACTTATTAGCTTTAGTTTCCTGGCGGTTTTGTATGAATATATATATCTTATATATACTAGCAAATATATGCACCCTCCGGGTGCAAGTATTTTAGTTAAATTTTATAATAGAATATGATATTAAATTAGAAAGGCTAATGAAACTGAATAAGAATGTAGATAAAAAGATTTTGAACAGAGGGGGTATGATTGAAAAATAGAACAACTTTGAAACTAACTCTTCCATCATTTTCCGTTACTCCCGTCTTTCATTGGTAAATTTTCCTAATTAAACTGTTTAGTTAAAATAGGAAGTAAATAATAATATTACAGTTATTTCTTCTTGTTAAGGGATTTCTTTTAAGATTTGTTGAAGAGATTTTTGCTCATATTCAATAAGATAAAACCAAACAATTAGAAATCAATAATACTAAGCATATATTTATCAAAATCAATTTTTTAAGATCAATATGCAAATTAGCCTTCCCATTCATACTGTAAACCTCTATTTTGTTGTATATATAAATACAATTGCATGTTATTAGTATGTAGATATGGTCAATAGTGTAAGTAATGTAAAACAATTTTATTAATAATTGAGGTTCAGATAAAACTAAAATCATGGAGAATATGACGTAAATAACTAAAGGAATTGTGACTTGTATAGTAATATAGTTTCGGTTACAGACAGACAAACCCACAATCTCCATTATAATAAGATATATATATATATACATATAAATTGTTTTTTCTTTTGGCCAAATATTGTACCAATAGATTATTTTTGGTTGGTACGATTATCTTGGTCTTTTCTTTTTTTCCAAAAATTTTTTTCTCCCCGGGTGATGTTTGATAGTATATTTTTACAATCAAACTATTTACTGGGTTTTTTCTTACCGCGAGGATTTACCAACAAGTTTGGTATATTAAATTATATATATATATATATATATATATATATATATATATATATATATATGTTATAATAAATATATATATATATATATATATATATATATATATAATATATATAATATATATATATATATGTTATAATAAACACATAAACAGTTTGTAATTTCCACCAGGCATATTCTAGAAAATATATCAAAAGAAAGCTCACTGTCTCTCTAAACCAAAATGTCTACTGCAATCAGCAACATCAACCAGCTCTGCGTGGATACTGGATGTTGCGCAGACGACCTCTTGAGGGTAATGAATGAAATGGACCGGTTGGCGATAAATTGTCACAGATATCCGTGCTACTAGCACGACATGATGATGATGATGATGATGATGATGATGATGACGACGACGACGACGATGATGATGATGATGATGATGATGCATCAGCCGGTAGAACATTAGAGCCGTAAAATGCCACCTTGTTGAATGTGAAGTGATGGCGGAATACAGTTACTGCAGTGATTACAGTAATATACAGCGGTATATACGGTGTTTAACAGCATTGGCGATATACCGCCTGCAGTTTATTTTTATAGACGGAACACACTTACAGATGGCAGCACCTTACTAATAATTTACATATGTGGTAACATAAACGATTTTACCGGAAACTGATACCACTCGTCAGTTTCGCTATGGGAAAGGTATGGCACTTAGGGAAATCAGACTATTATGACGGAGGAACAAAATACACGGCCCACCGTAGATATTTCCGTTACTGCTCTCTCTCTCTCTCTCTCTCTCTCTCTCTCTCTCTCTCTCTCTCTCTCTCTCTCTCTCTCTCTCACACACACACACACACACACACACACATATATATTAGGTATACTTAATTTTGACCCCCCCTTACTTTGGGGGTGTAAAAAATTGGCGAGTTAGTCCTTGTTTGATACTGATTACAGTATAAATAAAAAGATAAAAGATCGAAGTTGTAAATAGAAAAAAAAAATTTTTAAGTGGAATATTTTATAAGAAAATAAGTACCCAAAATCGGAAAATAAAATGTAAAAAAAATAATAAATAATTAATTTTGGGAGATTTCTTTTTTACTCATTTCGATAATTATTCACTTGGTTATTATCTTATAAAAGAAAAAAAATATACATCGATATTTTTTCTGCTTAAAAAGGTGGGGGCCTACATTTTCAATAGTTTTTCTTCAAAACGTATACTTTGTTTGACTAAAATAAGGTTTGCATTAAATAGATATTTATTTCTAGAATCTAAGAATATAACATTTTAAACTTAACATCAGAATATTTTTTATTTTTTATTTTAAATGAATTTTATATATTAATTTTTCATAATTTTTCATAGCAAAAATATTCAATTAAAGTTTTGAAATAAAATAACTGATGCATTATAAAATTAATTAATTGATAAATCAATACTGTAAATTTCACTTACATCAGATAATTCCCTGATTTTTAGTTTTTTTTTTTTTTTTTTTGCAATCGCGAATGTAACATTAAATATATATATATATAGGTGGATGATATCAAATGTTTCCTTGATAGGGTTCAACCAAAATTGAGAACTCAAACGTACATATAAAATTTGCTTATATATTTTTACATATACGGAGTATTATGAATAAATGAAGAGATACATCGGTATAGATATACATTTAAATCAATTTCGACATTTCTTTGTCTCATCAGTCCAGTCTTTGTCGAATTGAAGATTTTCCCGTTTTCTTTATTCTTGCCTTTTTTTAAAAAATTGTTTATATATATATATATATATATATATATATATATATATATATATAGAGAGAGAGAGAGAGAGAGAGAGAGAAGAGAGAGAGAAAGTGAGAGAGAGAGAGAGATGCATATCTATACGATAATAATATAATTACACACTTATAATTACACACTTATAATTTACAAGGGTCAGCTGAAAAGTGAACAGGCTGACCAAGATAGTCTCATAGAATGCAACCGAATGAGGGTTATTTTTCAACATAGCTCCTTTGTGGTCCACGGACTTCTTCCATCAGTGTTACAGGGCTTGGTTTCTATTGGTTAAAAAGTCATCAGTAGCAGATATAGCGTCATATTATGAAGTTTACAGTTGGTTATATAAATCTATATAAATATTGTGGAATAAATTTAAAATAGCAGGACCTGTGGCTATACCACAGTATGATAATCTAATTATTACATGTTTAATATATTTATTTAAGAGCTATTCCAAAATAGTTCAATATGTAAAAAGTATAATAATCTTGGTTTAACTCTCTCTCACACTCTTTTTCTTCTTTCTTTCCTTCTTTTCATTATGTTCAATTGAAACAGATTAGCTTACTCCCTCTCTATATCTTTCCCCTACCCTTTCTTTCTTTCTTTCTTTCTTTCTTTCTTATTATATTTTTGTGTAGCATGTCCCTTTTCCCTTTCTTTCTATCTATCTTTCTTTCTTTCTAATAAAAACGGAATGGTCCATTATTTAGGTGAGGTGACGACACTTATAAGAAATGAGAATTTGGCAGATAATCAACACCAGATAATCTGGATTTACATTTTTGCATTTCATCTTGGACGATTTGGACGGTCTCATTTCTAACCAGAGAGTGTTGCAATATATTAACGGTCGTATAATTAAGGAACACGAGTATTAATATATAGATATATAATGACAACTGCCACATTGCAAATTAAGAAGAAAATATTTTTTCAGTGAGCAAAGCTATCACATTTTCATAACAATGTTAAACTTTATTAATAGTAAATTTTAGTATAATTTTGCTTATATTGAGCACTAGAAATGGCTACCCTGCATCTCCTGGCTATAGGGGGAGCACCCTGGTCTATTGATTTGTTTACTTTTGAAACAGCCCATGTTATTATAGCGTTTAAAATCCCGCAATGTGTTTTATATATCACTAAGAAATAAAGGTTTACATAATATATGGTGTCGTTAATTTGCATACTGGTTTTTAACTAAGCTGGGTTTAATAAATAATTACTTGGTGTTATTGATCTCTAATATTATTGTTTTATTCTCCAGCGTATTAAAATCAATACCATGAATGATTTTATATAGAACCCAATCAAAATATAATTAAAATAAGTGTAATCCTTTTATATGCGTTTTTATTTGATGTCATTAGTCTTTCTGATTTAATATATTTCATTACATTAAAACTTAAATATTTACGCCCGGGTGGCGCATATTCTTGCTAATAATTTGAATGTAGGGTTTAAATATTTTGTGAAATTCATTCCCTTTTTGTCTGAAAGGATTTTCATAATTGAATACATTAAAAAACTTCAAATACTCTTTGTATTTTCCACGGTTTAGAATTTTTTTTCAGCTATTGTAATCGGAAGAGATGTTTTCTATCTGTACACACCACTAGCTCAGTCGGTAGAGCGTTCGGCTAAAAACCACATGGTTCCTAGTTCGATTCCGGTCCTCGCCAACTCAGCGTATGAGTAGCACAGGGATCTGTGTGGTAAAGTAAGGAGCTGATGGTAGGTGTGGCGCTCCACCTCAGATGCCAAAAACAATCTCCTTGGTCTAGCGCTAGTGAAAAGGGGATAGACTCCCTCGCTGATTGGCTGATACCGACTTTAGGCCGCCCCGACGACTTTACTTACTTACTTTTACATAGAGGCAGGGTAATCTATACATATATAAAGGGCAATTGGTATGTATGTATGTATGTATGTATGTATGTCCGGATGAAACGACGAGAATACAACAATTAACGACAAAGTAAATATATATACACATTAAATATCACTAATTCTTGCTTTTTTATGCAAAAATTATGAAGATTTGATTTATATTCAAAGATATTTAAAAATTAAAATTTATATAGAAATAGCATTGAAATTCTACTTAAAAATGTACTGCATTTGTAAATCTCAAAATAAACAACTCAATACACCAGGCGAGGCTGGGTAGCCGGTTCTAGTACATATATAAAGGGCAGTCGGTGTGTATATATGTATGTATGTCCAGATGAAACTACGAAAAGACAACAATTAATGACAAAGTAAATATACATATATACACATTAAATATCGCCAGTTCTTGCTTTTTGTGCAAGAATTACGAAGATTTAATTTATATTCATGAAGATATCTAAAAATTAAAATATGCATAATAATAATGGATCTGCTAACTATAACATCGTTTTTTTTTTTTTTTTTTTTTTTTTTTTGGTTGCCCGCTTCTGCCCAGGTGATACTGGGTAGCCGCTTCTAGTAAGAGTAGGGTTTACACGCATGCTCGTGACCTCTTGTCAACTTTTAGAACCTAAAGAAAAAAAAAAAAAAAGTGGGTCAACCAGAAGCTAATGCAGTCTGATAACTTGGCTTATGCATAATACTTCAACAAGAAAACAAAAACAAACAAAAAACTAATAACGTCAAGTATTATTGGTTCGAAGAAAACACGTGACGGACCAGCGTCCATTGCAGTTGTCCGTTGACGCAGACGTGTTGAAAAACTGGGTAAAACAACGACAAAAAAAGGTTTACCAGTCTTAGCAGTTTTTACTATTGAGGACTTTCCACGGCAGATGTGGATTACAGCGGAGTTAACATGGGATTAGTATAAGATTAGGGTGTGCGGTTAAACCTAGTGAAATATGGAAGATATTCTTGGATGGACAGGAGCGGAGAACATCATTTCCACTAGAAAACGAACTGTTTGAACCCAAGTAACAACCGTCTTAAATATCCGTAATGTGTGTTAATTACCATTTTTCTTCTTGAGAAACGGAATTTTAACGTTTCATTTAACGATTAAAAAAATCTCCTGCATTTTAGTTTTCTGTAAGTTGGTCCCCAGACGAACAACCCCCGTATATTTTCATCAAGTCCCCCCCCCTCTCTCTCTCTCTCTCTCTCTCTCTCTCTCTCACACACACACACACATACTTACACAAACTGAAAAAGAACTTTGCTGCTTCAGTGATTTCGTCCATTCTTATAATACGGATTCAAGCTTAAATCCCAAAATAATTGTTATAATTTCATCATCTTTCTGTTTCCAAACACTACTCAGCAAGATACATACTTTAGTACAAATGCAGAATAGCGCGCAAAAGGTAATATCATTAGAATCGCATTTTACGTATAAATAGTATTAGATTACGGAAACTCCCGGAGTAGCCTAACCCTAACCTTAACACTAGCTTCACAAAGGTGTCGGGTATTTCCATGAAATGTAATGCTTTTTAGACGTAATCAAATGATATTCTCTCTTGCGCGCTATTCTTCATTAGTACCACACCACCTTATCAGGAACGGCGGCTACTATGCAGATTGGGGGACTAGCCAACAACTTTCAGGGGGTTGCTGATTATTGCGATGACGATGATGATGATGATGGCTGAGGGTCGTAGTGGTCAAGGTTGAAGCGATAAATCCCTTTACGTGATCGTGTGTTGGTCGGAGAGAAGAAGACATAAAAACAATAATTTCAAGCTGGATTCAAAGCGTCCGCGTTGTATGGCATATCGAGCCGCCATTTGCAAGAGATCCGGTACGCATGCTCGGTGTTGAGTTTTTGTGGTTAGCGGTTGGTTTGCAGGTGACGTGAATAACCAGGAGAATGTGAATCGTATTGTGAAGAGCCAGGATGTTAGGAGAGTGCTAATTCAAGCACCCGGATGGAGTACGACCACCTGCTTTAAAAATGCGGTACGCAACGACGGTTGGCAGAGAAAATTCGGAGGTGGCGAGAGACTTTGTGACTTTTTCGACCGGCAAGAGACTTTGTGACTCTTTCGACAGGTGTGAGACTTTGTGACTTTTTCGACAGGCAAGAGACTTTGTGACTCTTTCGACAGGTGTGAGACTTTGTGATTTTTTCGACAGGCGAGAGGCTTTGTGATTCATTATCAATTCTTTTATCAATCGTTTCGTTTAGAGTTCGTGAAAAGTGGGCGAAAAATCGCAACGGTGCGGACATTTGTTGCTACTGTTGTTGTGGAAGGCTTGAAAAACAGTCACACACACACACAACATATATATATATATATATATATATATATATAATGGAGATTGTGTGCTTTTCTGTCTGTAACCGAAACTATATTCCTAATCAAGTCACAATTCTCTTAGTTATTTACATCACATTCTCCATGATTTTATTTTTATCTAAACCTCAATTATTAATAAAATTGTCTTACATCATTAATACTGTTAACTATGTCTACATACTAACAACATGCAATTGTATTTATATATACAACGAAATAGCGGTTTACAGTGTGAACGGGAAGGCCAATTTGCATATTAATATTAAAAAATCGAATTTAATAAATATGTGCTTAGTATTATTGATTTCTAACTGTTTGGTTTTATTTTAATGAATATAAGCAAACATCTCTTCAATGAATCTTAAATGAAATCCATTAACAAGATAAAATAACTGTCATTTTATTCTTTACTTCCTCTTTTAACTAAATAGTTTAATTAGAAAAAATAACAATGAAAGATGAGAGTGATGGAAGAGTAAGTTTCAGTTGTTCCATTTTTTATTATACTCCCTCTGTTTCAAATCTTTTATTATACTCCCTCTGTTTCAAATCTTTTTATCTGTATTCTTATTTAGTTTCATTAGCCTTTCTAATTTAATATAATATTTTATTACATTAAAACTTAAATACTTGCACCCGGAGGGTGCATATATTTGCTAGTATATATATATATATATATGTGTGTGTGTGTGTGTGTTATAAGGTACAATATATTTAAGGTATGATTGTTACCATTGGTTTCAGAGCAGCGTGTTAGCCACTTATCGTTTTTTCGCGGGCGTGCTGTCTTGACGATAAGTGGCTAACACGCTGCTTTGAAACCAATGGTAGCAATCGCACATTAAGTGTGTTGTACCTTATAACAAATAGATACAGCTCTTACACCTGTAATCGTGCACTTTATTTTAAATTCTCCAATACTAGAACAAAGCACACACACACACACACACACACACACACACACACACACACACACACATATTATATATATATGTATATATATATATATATATCACAAGGGGTGTGAAATATATAAGAAACTCAGTTTGTGGTATGTTAAGTTTCGTTTTATAGGTCGAAAGGTGTGAGGAAAAAAAAGAAAAAGAGGAAATGGAGTTGTCAACAGGGCTGCGGTAGCTTGTGGGTTCAAAGCGGGGCAGTCAGGGTCATTGAAAGTCTGGGGGAAAGGCGCCTGGCAATAGTTTTGTATATGTTTTGTACAAGTGGTGAAAATAAGGGATTGGAATCTTTTTGTTTTGATGTGTTTCAGAGATTCTCTGATTCTTTAATTTTTCGTGTATTTTTTTCTAAGTTATCCGTTGTCTATTTTGATTTTGTTCTTTTGAGTTATGATCTGTAAAAAAGTGTATGTAGTCATTTTAAAAAAATGTTTTCGTTTAATTTATTTTCTTTTTATCACTAAAAATGTAACAATAAAAAGAAGCTAAAAATGAAATATGCGTTCTTATTTGTAGGTGGAAAATTTCGCGTAATAATTCAGATGAAAATTATTGTAAAATGTTTCGTATTACAATTTATTTTTATTTTTTTTATTTTTTACATTTTAAATAGTACTTAAAAAAGGGATCCCTATTGCAGTGTCGATAGTGTCGAGGCTACAAACTTTTGAAAAAAAATGACAGTTGACTTGCTGGGTAGGTCACTCGACCAGGCGTTAATTTGGCTTGGCAGGTACTGCCTAGATGGTTCGCGTTGGACCAAACGTTAGGCTGGCTGGGCTGCTTTTAGCTGTTCGCCGTCAAGGGAAGTGTTTTTTCTGAAAACGAAAGTTTATTCGCCAAGACCTTCATTTTGCTCGAACATATACTTCAATTTGATCCTCTTCGTCCCGAACTGGTAGCTTCCGTTGATGTCTTAATTTAGATGCTGGATATATGCTAGTTTTTAGTGGCAACAGCCACCTGTTTTCTTTTTCTTTCTTGCCTTTTTTAGTACGTTTCGTAGCGAATAGTAGCTATCGGTTACGATACTCCCTGATATGAAACATTTTCATGTTTTTTGTTTTTTTTAGTTCGAAAATTTAAAAAAAGTACAATTAGTACTAAATTAAAAAAACAAAATTTTCGAAAAATCGATAAATTCAAATTTCACTTATCGAATCAGTGTGATATTTAAACATGGCGGGTTTGTGTGATTTTTGTACTCACTTATGAAGAACTGTAAAGAGTTCCACAAATCGATTGATTTTTAATTATTGAATTATATCACTTAATCAGTAAAATTTAAAAACTAAATTTTGTACTTTTCGTTATTATAAACATATTAAAGGATATGCGCTATTTTAGACTGGTTACCTAGTCAAGGTTAAAGAGCCCAGTTTGCCCTCCAGCTGGAAGGGGAATAGTTGGATGCATACCTTTCCCAAGACTATTAACGCTATGTGAAATGCAAACAGCCTCGTTCAGGATATGCACTCGGACGACGAGTCCATTTCCTACGACTCTAACCATTACACCACACATAATTCAGATTGACAAATAGGTTGGTTGAATTTTACGGCATGTCAGCCCTTGTTGGGTTATTTTATGTCGAAGACATTTTGTTTTATTTATTCTTCATGAGTACTCAATTTTTTAAACTCAATTTTCGATACATTTGATGTAATGGTGATGAAGGGGTACTCCACATTCCCCAGAGCTCCATAATTGGAACTTCACAATCAGATAGAGTTTAACGTCATACCCAGGAGATTAAGACCCTCAACCATCGCCTTCTAGCACATATATGATAAAAAGTGTTGGGGCTTGCCACAAGGGCAATAAATTTGGGACAATCATATAGGTGGTAGGGCTTGACGTGACCAGCCGATTCATCGGGGAGGGGCTTCTCCGACCGCCCGTCGACTGCTCAGCCACCGGGGTTCCATCCGTAAGCATCATGGGTCGCCACAACGGCCAACAGGTGACATCATTGTGGGGAGGTCTTACTCCTCTGAAGAGGTGCAATCGGTGTATTCTAACACCCAGCCGACAGGGCTGTAGAGAAATAGGCGACACAATGTTAAGATTCGAAATGAATTATGGTGTAGCGATTGTCTTCCCTTGTTTGGATGGGGTAGAGATAGGCAAAGGGTTATTTTCCTTTGCCGCCAGGTTTTGCCACTAAGGGGCGTTGCAACCTGGCTATTTAAATACAACCCCGGGAAAACTAATTTTTTTCATCTGGGATCTCCAGATATACACCAGACAAATTCTGTCTCTGTCCGTTTGAACTTGGGGGGCCTTGCTCCCCCAACTATAGGCTTATACGGGTGCCTTTACGCGGCCCCTATTATACTCAATCTCCATAGAGCTGTTTGAATAGCCATGTAACACGCGTGTCTTTTTGTGCTCCAATGTCACCACATGGAGATGACCACCACGTGGTTCCTGTACGAAGTTTTGTACTGTATGTTGTATGTTGCTCAGACAATTTTTTTTAAGTCTTCGGGGTGGCCTAAAGTCGGTATCAGCCAATCAGCGTGTGAGCCTATCCCTTTTTCACTAGCGCTAGACCAATGAGATTATTTTAGCATCTGAGGTGGAGCGCCACACCTACCATCAGCTCCTTACTTTATCGCACAGATCCTTGTGCTACTCATACGCCGAGTTGGCTTGGGCCGGTATCGAACTAGGAACCTTGTGGTTTCTAGCCGAACGCTCTACCGACTGAGCTAAAAAGTGTGTATATTGTTATGTATCTCTTTGTTGTATATATTCACCTGCGTTCGGAGGCTTTTCTGAGGCCTCCTAACGTATTAGAATAAGAGGTATTAGCTACTGAAGTTAAAACCACCATTAATTCTTATAATGGCATTAAAGTAGCGAAAGATTAAATGCTGAAATTATTTGGGTTATAACTAAACTGAAACATAAGTATCAAGTTGGAAAACTGAGTCAGTATTTTTTTTACATCGTATTTTCAGCTGGATCAAATGTTTCTATCAACTTTTTTTCTCCTCGCATCTAATGTGCGTTAGATGTTTCCTCTTTCGTCCTTCAAATTTCCCTCTTGGTACTTTTGATTTCCGCTGGAAATGTCTGGAAATTCGATGAAAATGGTGAAAACATTCAACCTAAACAGGTGAGAAGGGTTTTTTTTTTCTCTCTGGGCGTTTGCTTAAAATATTTAAGGCGATTCGACACATTACTGGGAAAGGAATTGACTCTTTATTGAAAATATCTCAAAGGAATATTTAAAAAAAAAAAAAAAACTCTTTGCACAAATAAATACAAGTTCAAACAGTTTTTTTTTGTTAGTAATGATGACGTTGGGAAATATTTATTTGATACAATGATCTCAAATGCCGAAGAGAAATAAAAGAATATTTTAGGAGTATGAGGCGTAAATGATAAATGTACAGAATTACTGTAATTGGTTCCTTCAATAGTTTGTGGTTTTTTAATTAAAAAAAACAAAAAAACTAGCAGGACCTGTGGATATACCACAGTATGATAATTTGAATATTACATCGTTTGATATGTTTACTTAAGAGCTATTGCTAAATACTTCAATATGTAAAAAGTATAATAATCTTGATTTAACTCTCTAATAAACAATACTAGGAGGATCTGGTCCATTATTTAGCTGTGGTGACGATACTCATAAGAAATAAGAATTCAGCTGATAAGCAGCACCAGATAATCA
The DNA here is from genome assembly GCA_023376005.1 of Doryteuthis pealeii. Classification (NCBI taxonomy): domain Eukaryota; kingdom Metazoa; phylum Mollusca; class Cephalopoda; order Myopsida; family Loliginidae; genus Doryteuthis; species Doryteuthis pealeii. The sequence goes on along the minus strand of CM042140.1, from coordinate 20,855,503 downwards.
GGATTTACAATTTTGTGTTTCATCTTGGACGCTTTGGGCGGTCTCATTTTTAACCAGAGGGTATTGCAAGATGATAACGGAAACACGAGTATTAATTTATAGATGACCCTTTGAATTTATAGCTCCTTATTATTTGGTATTTTGTGCACAAACAAAAATCTTTTAAGAAACAATTAAACAAAAAAAAAAGTCTAAATAAAATGAACATGATTCCCTAACCTCTAGATATAAAATAATCAAAGACGGGTTGAATACCGTTAAATAAGCGTTTTTTCTTAAAAAAACAAAACACAAACAAAACAAACAAAACAAAACAAATGATATAACCGTACGCTTCCCAAGATTTGTCTGCAGGGTTTTGAATACACTGTGTCCCCCTCAGAGATGTTATCCCCCTAAGGGGTATCCTGGGTATGACACTAAACTGTATCTGGTGACGAGGCTCCAGTTCTGGAGATCTGGGGAGTGTCCTTTCATTGTCATTGCTCCCAGGTTCACTCTGACCCGGAGTGGTAGTGACCTCTGGGTCAAATAGATCCGTTTAAATATTTTCGTATTCGATCGGACAAATGTGAAAAAAAAAACCCCAAAAAAACAAAAAACAAAAAAACAACTCCTTAAAAGAAAACTTTATTTTCTAGAAACAAAATGAATAAATAAATAAAGAATAAATTGGAAGGCAAGAGAATTTGAAAAAGAGAGACAGACATGAATTGATGAAGAGGGGGGGGGATTAAATTGAAGTATAGAAAGGGGAATTAGAATATATATATATATATATATATATATATATATATATATATATATATATATGCTCCCGTGACCCGGCAGAGCTCTTTAGGAGCGACTTTAATAAACGTTCACGGCTAGCATAACGCAATGATCATCTGTTTACAGATATGATCTCTCTGGTGATCGTAAAGTGTATACACAGATGTATGTATTTAAAACAGTTAAAACACCGCTCCTTAAACAGCAGCTGGCAATGACCTAGCGGTTAACGAATCGGACTTGCGTAAAGTCAGTCGGGGTTCGTTTCTGGTCAGTTGTTGTGTCTAGCCACACTGAAGAGGCGCGAAACGCCAAAACACGTGTCTGCGGATGACGTATATATATATATATATATATATATATATATATATATATAGTCATTTACTAATATCAAACATTTTTCTTTATAATTTTATCAATATTAAAATTTAAAAAATAGAAAATAAAATATTGATATTAAGATTAAAATTAATATCAATTAATATTAATATCAAAATAAGATAAATTAAAATACAATAAAATAGAAAGGTTAGTATTATCTGCGTTATTCGGACTATTGTCCCCATCTTCATTGTTATTTGTACAACGTTTCGACCGATATACCCTCCGGCCTTCTTCAGGTATTTCTTATCGGACTCGGGAACCTTTTCGGACTCGGGAACCTTCTTTTCGAACTCGGGAACTTTCTTGTCGTATTCGGGAGCCATCACGGAACTTTGAGAAGGTTCCCGAGTCCGACAAGAAATACCTGAAGAAGGCCGGAGGGTATATCGGCCGAAACGTTGTACAGATAACAATGAAGATGGGGACAATAGTCCGAATAACGCAGATAATACTAATCTTCAAGCCTCATCTCAAACATTCAGAGAAATAAAATAGAAAGGAATCATCATTGTAAGTTAATCATCACTAAAATGTCCCAGAATTCATTCATTCATCATCATCATCATCATCATCATCATCATTTCAGAATATTATTCATTATTGTCATTGTCATTATCAACTTTATTCTTAAATATAATTACACTACCACTATTTCATATTATTATATAAACTAGCAAAATAAAAAAAACGTCCTCTGGGCGACGTAAAATAAATATTGCCCGAGGGGATGGGAGTTGAAAATTTAATATCAGAGAGTTTGTATCATAAGTAAAGTAAAATCATCAAATTTATTAAAGGAGTAAAAAATAAAATAAATTTATTAAAGGAATAAAAAATATAAAAAAATTGAAATGGAAACTTAGTTCTGATAACTTTAAATATATATCAAAATAAAACAAACTATATATAGATAGATAATACCAGGTATGTATTTATTAAAACTTGTTTAAAAAAAAAACAATGAGGACTGTCTAACATTGCATGCTCAAATTTTGAGTGTATTTATTCTACGTTATGACGTTTTAGGTAGTGTGACGTAATCAGTGACGTAGTTTTTGTTACAAACAAAAACCGGAAACGAATCTCCATTATTAATAGATAGATAGATATTTTAGTTTGGTATAATTGATTTTAAACACTATTCAAATTGTAGTCAACAAACAATTTATTAATGATATTAATTGATTTTGTTATACCTATCTTCATTGTTATAATAATGATGATTATTATTTACCGCTATTATTAAATTGATTACTATGAGATTTCCACACCAGTCGTAGCCGGTGGTTCACTGAAGGCTGAGTGGCAGCAAGTCTCCTCAGGTCTCCAGGATCCTTATGAGTATTCTAGCCGATCCCAACAGTACTGTTGTTTGGAGGATCTCGATTCTTCTTCTGATTTCCAATTCCCCCACATTCTTTTCTGGAGCTTTGGGGACCGTTCCGGGGGCACCAATTACAATTGGTACGACATTCACCTTCATGTTCCACAGTTACTTCAGTTCTCTAGCAAGGTCCAAGTATTTGTCTATCTTTTCGCTCTCTTTCATTTTCACTCGGTGGTTGGTCGGGACGGCAAAATCCATAAGATGACAGGTTCTCTTCTTCTTGTCGATCAATACTAGGTCCAGTCTCCTGGCTGGGATTAGGGGATCAGTCTGTACCTCGAAGTCCCAGAGAATTTTATGTCTCATTCTCCAAGATAGGGTTCAGGTTTATGCATATACCATTTAGTTGTATGGTGAAAATTAAATTTCTTGCACAATTCCCAATGGATTACCTTTCCCACCCAGTCGTGCATAGTCTTGTATTCACTTTGTTCTAGTTTGCTGCATTCGCTAATTATGTGATTAATCGTTTCGTCTCTGTTTCCACATATTCTGCACTTTTTATTCTGCTTATCTATTTTTACCTTTATATAATTTATTCTCATGGTATTGTCTCGTGCTGCGATTATAAGAGATTCGGTTTCTCTCTTGAGGTTTCCTCTTCTTAGCCATGTCCATGTCTTCTGATGTGCTATCTCTTGAGTTTGACGCTTGAAGTACCCATGTAGTTGTTTTTCATCCCATTTCTGTTTTTCAGGGTTCTTTTAGTTTCTGTTTTTTTTTTTAATTATTATCATTATTATTATTATTGATCTGTCTGTCTGTCTGTCTGTCTCTCTCTCTCTATTGATAAAAAAGAATGATAAAAAATTCGGTTTCTCTCTTGATGATTCCCTTTCTTAGCCATGATCATGTCTTCTGATGTGATATCTCTTGAGTTTGACGCCTGAAGTACCCATGTAGTTGTCTTTCTTCCCATTTCTGTTTTTTTAGTTTTTGATGTATTTCTGCTTGTCAATATGTTGCAATTGTTTTTCCTGACTGATGCAATTAATCGTTCTTTTTACCGCCATTATTATAATTATTGTTTACTCCTTTTGAGTTTTCACATCAGCATTAGCTGATGGCCTTTCACTGGAGTCTGAGTGACAGCAAGTCTCCTCAGGTCCCCAGGACTCTTCTGAGTATTCTGGCAGATTGCAGCAGTGCAGTGTTCTGAATGGTTTCAATCCTTCCTCTGATTTCCAAACTTTCCAAACCCTTTTCTAATCCTTTTGGGACTGTTCCAAGTGCACCAACTACAATTGGTATCACTTTCACTTTCATATTCCATAACTTTTTCAGTTCTCTGGCAAGGTCCAGATATTTGTCCAATTTGTTCATTTTCCTTTAGCTTCACCCTGTGATCTGCTGGAACTTCAAAATCCACCAGTTGACAAGTTCTTTTTTTTTATCAACACTAGGCCTGGTCTTCTTGCTGTGATAAGGTGATCCGTTTTTATTTCAAAGTCCCAGAGAATTTTATGCGTTTCGTTCTCAAGAACAGATTCTGGTTTATGCATATACCATTTTGTTGTATGGTCAAAATTAAATTTTTTGCATAATTCCCAGTGGATCCCCTTCCCAACCCAGTCGGGTCTAGTTTTGTACTCCCGTTGTGCTAGTTTGCTACATTCGCAGAGTACATGGTTTACAGTCTCATCTCTATTACCGCAAAGTCTACATTTACTATTTTGTTGGGTCTTATCAATTTTTGATTTGATATAATTTGTCCTTATGGCATTATTTTGTGCAGCAATGATTAGTGATTCAGTTTCTCTTTTGAGGTTTCCTTTTCTTAACCATGTCCAAGTCTTTTCATGTGCAACTTCTTCGATTTGTCGTTTGAAGTGTCCATATAATTGTTTTCTTCCCATTTTTGTTTTCTAGTCTTTGTTGTTTTTCTGTTTGTCCATCTGTCACTTCTACTATTGTTGGCCGCCATATTATTATTATTATTTCATACTAAAACCAATTCTAAATAGAATACTGTATGTGTAAGCAAATTCTAGTCTAGTGTCGGCATATAATAAATTTCATACCAAAAAAATATTTTTTTCTTACATTTTCCTTTTCCTTTTCAACACACACGCACTCGCACACATATGTATATAATATATATATCACACACATACATACAAACGTACATATACAGAAAGAGTATGTGTGTGTGTGTGTGTGAGAGAGAGAGGGAGAGAGAGAGAGAGAGAGAGAGAGAGAGAGAGAGAGAGAGAGAGAATACAAATGTTGTATATTTAGCTATTTTTTGTATTACTATATTCGATAAAAAATGTTAAATTAATCCTCATGTAAAATATGTTATCACAATATGTCTTATTATAAGACATATTGTGATAACATATTTTACATAAGGATTAATTAATTTATAAGGATTTAATTAAGTATTAATCAAATTATAAGAGTGTTATAATTTGTTTTAAACACCAATGCTATTTTAATAACTAAATATTCCGTGTTGTAAATAAATCAACTGTAAATGAATTAAAAAAAACATATTTTAATTCTGCAATTCTAAAATAAAGAAAGGAAAGTACGATTTACTTTTACAATGATTTTGATCAAAAGTCGGACACATGTAATGTTTGAAATAAACATTTTAATTCTATTTAATTTTGATTCATCTAAATAGATTATAATGTTTAACCCTTTGCCGACTAAATCTCCAGCACGGCTGTACAAATTTTCTTGATATTTTTTACCTTGTAAGATTAAAAGTGATATATACTTGAAGATACAAACTCCGACAAAGGTTGATAGACAAGACATTTAATATGGTACAGCACATGGATAAACAGGATACATAATACATACATAGAGGAGTACATAAACATACATACAAAAGTAATATAAATACATATACAAGGGTAGAGATAAAGACACATTCATTAATGGAAAAACATAAAAGCAACAGACATGAAACTAGGAATAGTCCATGCTGTGTGAATCACTTACAGTAATGTAAGGGGGGGGGCAACGCCCCAACAAGAAGGGGATAGACCAGAGTCTAACCCATAGTGGTGTCTCGTAGGTCGAGCAACCGGAAAAGAGGAAGAGACGTTCAAACCAGCCGCTTAAATATAAACGGCCCCTAGCGGGAACCAGCGAACTAAACAGGCAGACAACTCCCCAGGCAAATACGAAACTAACGCCACAACCTATATGAGGGGATATTTCGAAGTTCACAATCAATTCACCTCAGAATTCATTCTATTCAAATAAAGTCCTATTATTTGTCTGTATTTTTTTATAGATGAGGCTTGATGTGTATAATTTTGATTTTCCAGACTGTTGTCCTCATCTTTATTGTGGTATGTATAAACGGTCATAACGTTGTGTTTATACATACCACAATAAAGATGAGGACAACAATCCGAAAAATCAAAATTATATATAAAGTCCTATTATTATTGCAATCTGAGTCCTTCTGCTCAAATATAATAAACTAACCATCAGTTTTTGTGCTTTGCTTGGGTGTGGTATACGTAGTAGTGGGAAGGCCGCTGAGAGCGGTTTAAAGAAGGCAAAGTGTTAAAACATAATTTAAACCTACTTTTCTGGTGAAAGGTCTTTTATTAATTTTCTTGGTATTTTTACCAGTATGATGGAATATTTCAAAGTTCACTATCAATTCACCTCAGAATTCATTCTATTCAAATAATGCTCTGTTATTATTGTAATCTGGGTCCTTCTGCTCAATTATATACCAGTGGTTTACAGTAGGATCGCAGTTGTGGTAAAGCCGCTGTAAGCGGTTTAAGGAAGGCAAAGAGTTAAAACATAATTTAAACATACTTTTCTAGTGAAAGGTCTTTTATTCCTATGAAACAAAACAAAAAAGCTCCACCTAAAAATAATAAAAAAATAAATAAATAAAAATAAACTAACAAAAAACCCCAAAAACTATTCAATGTTATTCTGTTAAAACAAAACATTGATGCTAGCACGTAAGTCCGTGTGTGGATATCTGTGTAATTTGGAATTGCTGAATAAGTGATTGGCGCGGGTGCAAGTAGTACATTGCTCATTCTCACCATCTCAGCTAAACCTAAGTCGGTCCTTATAAATTTTCCACTACATCTGCTAACGGTAATTGGGTTGATGGAACGGGCCAACAAAACCAAGTGTAACAAACGATAACCTTAACTGCTTCAAAAACACTTAGAATAAACAGGCAAATGACTGGGTAGATTCGTTTAAACTCTAACAGCTTACAAATAATGAGATATGCACGGATGATGTAAAGGTGCTTTCATGGAAGGCCAAACGCTATAAAAAAAAGTATGCAAATGGTTGCTTTTTGGCCTGCAAACCAATTTAACACATTCGTAGCTATTTTTATTGTTAAATCTTTCTCTTTTTTTAACAAAATAAATTCCACTTAAAGCTTTCTATGTTTTTCTTATAATTGTACTATTTTGTCTTTCATCTGAGGTTTAAACATAAAAGTATCAGTTGGCTGGTTGGATGGATTTTACGGCATGCCAACCTTTATTGGATTATTTTATGCCGAAAATGTTTTGTTTTATTCATTTTTGATGGGTATTCAATATTTTTTTAAACTCAATTTTTAAACTCAATTACTTTTTCTATTTAACCCAAAGATCGGACGCTAACAAGTACTACCACTCCAGGTCAGACTGGTTACCTGGGGGTAATGGTGATGAAGGGGTACCCCACATTCCCTAGAGCTCCAGAATTGGAAATTCACCATTAGATGCAGTTTAACGTCATACCCGGGACACTAAGACTCTCAGCTACCACCTTCTAGCACATATATGATAAAAAGAGTTGGGGGCTTGCCATAAGGGCAATGGAATTGGGGCAATCATATAGGTGCTAGGGATTGACGTGACCGGCCGATTGATCGAAGGATACCTCTCCGACCGACCATCTAGCCTAAGTAAGGACACAAGTGGAGTGTTGAATATCATGGACTGCTCAGCCACCAGGATTCCGCCCTTAAACATCACGGGTTGTCATCGGGGGGGGGGTATCCCTCTGCAGAGGTGCAGTCGATGTATTCTACAGTCATAACCGACAGGGCTCTGAGAAATTTTTAAAGTGACAAATGTTTAAAGTCAATTGTAATCCTGCGGAAACTTTTTCGTTGGCGGAAAAAAAAGCATAATTTGACCTTTCCAAAAATCACCTGAATTTAAAAAAAATCCTTGACCTTTGCTGGGGCATTTTTTCAAGACCCAAAATTTGAATTTATGAAAACAGACTTGTAGAGTTCAATTATTACTAGCAGGACCTGTGGTTATACCACAGTATGATAATTTAATTATCACAACGTTTGATATATTTACTTAAGAACTATTACTAAATTAGCGCTATGTGAAATTTAAACAGTCTCGTCCAGGATTTGAACTCGATTCGCGGTATCCATTTCCAACGACGGTAACCATTACACCAACACGCACCTCCAGGAGGGGGTCTCATATAACTTGTACAATCATACACTTGTATGAATGGTAGATGTGGCGCTCCACATTAGACGCAACAAAAAAACAATCTCCCTAGTCTAGCGCTAGTGAAAAGGGGATAGACTCCATCGTTGTCCTGCTGATACCGACAATAAGCCGCTCTGCTGAAATACATTTTAAGTTATTCTGTCATCCATGTTGGAAACACGTGGCGTAATGGTTATCTCCTTAGGAAATGGGCTCGACAAACCGAGTTCAAATCCTGAACGAGGTTTTCACTTTCTTGGGAAAGACATGAATTCTTCTATTCTCTCGCCGCCTCCAGCTATAAATAAATAGTAGGACAGATTGGGTTCTTAAGCCTCGGTATGGCAATAGGCCGAGGAAAAAAATTCTAAAATCAAATCAGTGGGAAGGGCGTGGGGCTAGCAACCCATAAAAACCCATAAAAATTTCAAGACCTACTTGTTATGAAACCGCAGCACTATCACAGATTTTGGTGTGTCTGTAACTCAAGAGCGCGAGACACATTTACATTTTTTTAAAAACATTTTGTCATCCAAGTGATATTGTTAATAAATGACAAACTGAATTCAAGTATGAGAAATAAAATGAAAAACAGTCTAGAAGACAATCCTTGTTCAGGTCAACATTCGACCGCTTCTATAAATGCACTTAAAAATCTTTTTATAATAGAGATTCAGTGTCTGTCTGCCTGTAACAGGAGCTACGTCACTGCTTACGTCACAATACCCCCAGGAATTGCATGAGTTTATCAATATTTAATTTATAGTCAAAATCATTAATACATAGACTAGAATAAATCTTATTTATTAACGAAAAATGAAAATTAGAGTTAGATTTGCCTAAAAACAGACCATGTTATTAGGGCTGCAATATGTCTTATATATTGCTAAGAAATAAAGGTTTACATGATATAAGATGAGGTTGATTTGCATACTGGTTTTAACCAAAAAAAAATACTTGGTGTTATTATTGTTTTATTCTCCAACGTATTAAAAGCAATCGTATGAATGATTTTTATAGAGAAACCAATTAGAATTTAATCAAAATAAGTGTAATCTTTCTATATGCATTCTTATATAATTTCGTTGGCCTTTCTAGTTAAATATTTTTCATTACACCAAAACATAAATACTTTCGCCCGGAGGGCACATATTCTTGCTAGTGCACTTAGAAATAATGTTAATGTTTTCCACCGCACCTAGAAAAAGCCTGTCATGGAGTTTTCTCAGCAATTGAATCCAGATTTATCTGAACGGATGTTATTTTTCTGGTGTGAACTGCTAAATTTCGTCGGGTATTCCAGTTTTAACGGCGCTTATATATTCGTCCTTGTTTCTTCAGCAGTGTCCAGCATGTCTTGGTCGTCTCACTCGGGTGGTTTGTGTGATAGGAGGCAGGTGGCCGTACAGCTGCTTTCTTGTAGGGTGTTGTTTCCACGATATGTTTAAAGATCGCACGCGGCATTCTTGTCCAGCTCTCATCTTGATTATTCTCAGGGCGTTCCGTTAGGGTCTAAGTGGTGCAGCCATACAGTAGTAATGATACAACTATGGCTTAGAAGAATTGTCAGTTAAACTTTTCAGAGATCGGAATTCTAAATGACTGATAATCTGTTTATAGCAGACCATGTCTTCCCCATGCGTGCATTAACATCCTTTTCTGTGGATGAGATATTACTACCTAAGCACAGGAATCGTTTTACCGGCTTTAGAGGCTTACCGTCGAGTGTGAAGATGCCTCCTTCCTTTTTAAAACACATAAACTCGGTTTTATCGGAGTTCACATAGAGGCTGATGTTCCGTGCTGCCTTCTCCAGGATATGTAGCAAGGATTTGGCTTGTGCATGTGTATTTGCAAGAAGTGTCATATCATCTGCGTAGTCTGCGTCCATAATAGTCTCCGTGGGGTATCGCATGCTTCTTGTCCCTTTTTAAAAAAATGTTGTTTTTTTTTAGTGTGAGGCCATTTTCTTTTATATTGCGGACCGTCCAGCAAAGACTCACATTAACCTGCTTTGCGTGGATATCGGATGCTGCGCATAGGACCTGCCGGGGGAAATGAATGATAGGGACGTTTGGTGAGAGATTTTGATGAGACACGCTCCTGATATGTTCCAGTTATTGATTGTCGATATAAATGCACAATCTGCTTTTTTCAAGAGATTTCCAGGTTTTACCAAACTGCTTCAAGAATCTTTGAAGAATTATAGGCGGGGTTGTTTTGTTTATCCTCCAGTCGGTATTTTTGTAGTGCGGAAATTTTTTGATAGGTGGAAGTGCTAATCGCTACTCTTATATATCCATACTCGAGACTGGCATTTGGTGGAGTTAGAAAAAAATAATTCTGCAAATATATAGTGATATTCGGCTGTACAAATACTAGCACCCAACTAGTTAGTACTCGCCTCGGGAGTATATATACTAGTACCTAACTATTTGGTACTCGCATCGGCAGTACATATTCTTATACCTAACTAGTTTGTAACCACTTCGGCAGTACATATACTATTACTTAACTAGTGAGTACTCGCTTCAGTAGTATATATATAAGTAAGTAAAGTCGTCGGGGCGGCCTAATGTCGGTATCAGCCAGACAGCGAGGGAGTCTATCCCCTTTTCAATAGCACTAGACCAAGGAGATTATTTTAGCATATGAGGTGGAGCGCCACACCTAACATCAACTCTTCTCTTTACCGCACAGATCCCTGTGCTACTCATACGCTGAGTTGGAGAGGGCCAGTATCGAACTAGGAACCTTGTGGTTTCTAACCGAACGCTCTATCGACTGAGCTATATACTACTTCCTAAGTAGTTAGTACTCGCTTCGGCAGTACATATAGTAGTACCTAACTTAGTTGGTACTCGTATCGGCAGTACATATTCTTATAACTAACTAGTTTGTAACCGCTTCGGCAGTACATATACTATTACTTAACCAGTGAGTACTCGCTTCAGTAGTATATATATACTACTTCCTAACTAGTTAGTACTCGCTTCGGCAGTACATATTCTTATACCTAACTAGTTTGTAACCGCTTCGGCAGTACATATACTATTACTTAACTAGTGAGTACTCGCTTCAGTAGTATATATATACTACTTCCTAACTAGTTAGTACTCGCTTCGGCAGTACATATACTAGTACCTAACTAGTTGGTACTCGCTTCGACGGCACATACAGACTTCCACGTTTTACCAAACTGCTTTAAGAATCTTTGAAGAATATTAGGCGCCCCCCCCCCACACACACACCGCGGAGTTGTTTTGTTTATCCTCCAGTCGGTATTTCTGTAGTGCGCAAAATTTCTTGATAGGTGGAGGTGCTAATCCATACTCGAGACTGGCATTGGTGGAGTTAGAAAAAAATAATTGTGTAAATGATATGCCAATGAAAGATCAACCACTAAGCCATTCCTTAGAATACCATAAAAGAATTTTTCGGAACAAAGAAAACAAACGGTTCCTTTTTGGCATTCGTCACAACTGTCAACAAGGTAATTCCTGTCTTTTAAGATGCAAAAAATTTAAGTAGATTACTTTCCAAAAAACAAGACCAATTGGTAAATAGTTTCTTTTCAAGGAACATGCTGGACATTGCTGAGGAAGTACGGACGAACTCATAGGTCAAAGTTCTCCCGTTGACATCTACTCATTGGCCTACGAAGCAATAATATATATATATATATATATATATATATATATATATATAGAGAGTTTCATAATTTGCTTGAAGCATTGTGTATGTATTGGTTAAGAGGTTAATTTAGAAGGCCATCACAATGCAGTTTGGAATAAATAAAAAATAATAATACGGTAACAATGGTGGTGTGTGTTGACCTGTATTTTTTTATTATTTTATTATTTATTATTATAATAAAAAATACAGGTCAACACACACCACCATTGTTACCGTATTATTATTTTTTATTTATTCCAAACTGCATTGTGATGGCCTTCTAAATTAACCTCTTAACCAATATATATATATATATATATATATATATATATATATATATATATATATATATATAAGCAATTAGTAAATTGCTTGAAGCATTGTTAAGTATGTTATAATATATTAATATTTTGAAGGCCAATACAATGCGTATGAAAAATTTTTCATACGCATTGTATTGGCCTTCAAAATATTATATATATATATATATATATATATATATATATATATAAATTTTTCCTTGAGGTACCCTCACTTTTCAGCCTACATGTCCGGTACCTAAAGTTTGACTCCCTGGTGTGACGGTAATCACAAAGAAGTAGTTTTCCTACTCATAACCTTAAGAGTATAATAATCTTAATTTAACTCTCTCTCTCTCTCTCTCTCTCTCTCTCTCTCTCTCTCTCTCTCTCTCTCTCTCTCTCTCTCTCTCTCTCTTCTTTTCATCTTTTTCATTATCTTCAATTGAAACAGATTAGCGTTATCGCTTCCGCCCGCTCACAAGTTTCGGTTACAGACAAATAGAGACCGAATCTCCATTATCAATAGATATATAAATGAATTGTTCATATTATATCTACGCCTAGATAAATGTTATGCTTAAATAATAAGTACCAGGTACTTCTCACAATATAACAATTTTTCATTAATGGACCGCCCCCCTTTCGGCATACATGTTCGGTACCTAAACTTTGACCCCCACTAACTGTCTATAGAACGCAGATGTTTTTATTTTATTTTATTTATATTTATATTTTATATTATTTATATCACTTTAAGCAGGTAGAGGTAACGAGTATGAGTTTAATTTTCCCTCGGTGTGAGTTATCTGTATCTTTGTGCCTGTGTGAGTGGGAGTATTTTCCAAATGTTTTTGTACTCAATGACTCTTCAAGTCCAAATCGTTGAGTGGAAACCGCACCACTTGTCTTTGCATGTCAACATTTTATTTCTCTTCATAAAAATCGAAATAATATGGGAAACAAGTGTCAACCGAGTTGAAATTTCGACTTCTCTTTACTTGTTTCTTTTAATTATTTGATCATTTAGTCGCAGAAAATAAAAAAAAATAAAAATAAAAACGTGTCCTTACAATAAAATAAGTTAAAAGTTAAAGATGTCTCCTTACAATAAAAAGAAGTGATTAATTAAAATTGTTAGATTTTTCGTATTAAAATGTCTTTTTTTCGGTTTACATCTAAAATAGAATTTTTTTTTTAAAAGGAACCCCTCGGTTTGAAACTTTCCTGAGTTTTCTTTTAGTCCTCAAAAAATTAAGATTTTTTTACAATTCGTACTAAATTACAAGCAATAATTTGAAAAGGCATCAAATCAAAATTTAGCCAATGGAATCGGTGATATTTAAAGAGAAGAAATAAAGAGTTGCAGGCGATTTTCTCTACTTATGAGTAAATGTCATTCATAAAAGAAAAAGAAAAAGAAAAAGAAAAAAAATGGTAGGAATAGATATTTTAAATTGTTGGAAATTTGTTGGAAATACCGTGTTTCCCCGAAAATAAGACAAGTCCTATATTTCCAATTAAATTGAACTGTAAATTGATTGGTTCTCTAATTTACAGCTCTATAAGAGTAGGTATTTACCCAACCTGTTCGTCACGGGTAGGATGTGACATAAGGTCATTATACATTATACATTACTACTGTATAGCTGTTCTTTGCTGAATGTCCTATACTTACGACCTTATGTCACATCCTACCCGTGACGAACAGATTGTATAAATACTAGCCACTGCCAAAGTTGTCGCAAAATTATAATGCATTATAAAATTAATTCATTGATGAATTAACACAGAAAATTTCATTAAGATCAGATAATTCCCTGATTTTTGGTAATTTTTTTCAATCTGGAGGGGGGGGTAAATTTATTTTGTAAAATGTGGATTTTACGTCATCTTGGTGGCCATGTTTACGATATATTTGAGCAGAATTGACCGAAAAAATATTTTAAAATGTATTAAAAATAAATCACATGTGTAATATTATTTTGCTTTTTTTTTTTTTTAATTGATGTTCATTATGTTACTACTTTTCGACTTCAATTTTTTTTTAATTTGACCTTAAATAACCAATTTAATTAAATTTAATTCGTTTTTAAAATGAAAAGCAGAATACATTTTGGCAGTGCCTAGTAAATACCTACTCTTACAGTGCTGTAAATTAGAGGACAAATCAATTTTCAGTTCAAATTAATTCAAAATTAATAAAGGTTCTGTCTTATCTTTAGGGAAAATTTTCTGTCTGTCCGAAAATTAACACTAGAACTTATTTTCGGGGGATGTCGAGTGTTTGCGTAGCATGATGTAATTGGGAAGAATGCTTATTTCTTTGATTGGTCTGCCGCTCTCAACTAGGGCTTATTTTAAGGAGATGGCTTGTATCAAAATTAACCTGAAAAATCACGCTAATTTTACAGGTAGGTCTTGTTTTCGGGGGAAACACGGTACTTAATTGGCAATTATCTAATAAAGAGAAAAACCAAAATAGTTATACTAAATCTGTTGTTCGACAGGAAGTGACTAAAAGAAAAATTGTGTATTTAATGAAAAAGTTTAATGAAATTTATTAAAGAGAATTGATTGATTGGCTGATTGATTTTAATGGCATGGGGTTATTTTATGCCTACAGGTTAGGGAATTGCATTCATTGTACATTCATATTTACATTCTTGTGTAGCTGTTTCTTAAGAGATTCATAGAAATGTTTTGTTTTTTTTCTAAATCAAATTTATATGAGGCAAATATTTTTAAGGCAAGTAAAAAAAAAATGTTCAAAACATAAAGACTTACATTTAAGTCAATTTTCAAGTTTGGAGTGTAATAAAGTTTGTGGTGTGTTTAAAGGTTCAAATCATGATGATGTAGAGGTTCAATTAATGAAGATTTTATTCAGAAAATACAACGAAAGAAATTCACCAGGTGTTGTGGAAAGGTGTGTTGAAATGATAAGGTTAATCAAATGGTGTCAAAAATGTTGAGTCAATGTCAGATAAATGAGTCGAGTCGTAGATAAGTTGGTTATTTTTGAGAAAATTACACTTCTTCTTATTTTTAAAAATCAGAAATACGTAATATGTATTTTAGAAGAAAAATCCAATATCTCTTCGAAAGCTTTAAAGAATGTAATTGGTTCTTAAAGAGAATTTATCTTCTTCTTTTTTTTAAATTGCATAAAGGAAGTAGAATATTTGAGAAAGGTCGTTGTAATAATCTTCTTTCTTTCTTTCTTTCTTTCTTTGTACAGTCTTCTTTCTTTCTTGTACAGTTTTCTTCTTCTTCTTCTTTTTCTTCTTTTTCTTCTTCTTCTCTCTCTCTCTCTCTCTCTCTCTCTCTCTCTATATATATATATATATATATATATATATATATATATATATATATATATATATATTATTGAAACCGATATGTACGCCTAATTCATTTAGTTATAATTAATTAATTAACAAATTAGGTAGGACTTTAATTAAGCACATAATCTCCCAAAAATTGTCGGCCTCCGCCAGTTCAAACACATCGTTTGACCACTTCATATATATATATATATATATATATATATATATATATATATATATATATAGGTTGTCCATAGAGTCCGTATACATTTTAAAGAATTAAAAATTTTAAAGTGCATACGGATTTTGTGGACTCCCTGTATATATCTTTATTTATATGTATATATGTGTATATATACATATATATATCGTTATACATATATGTATATATGTGTATATATATTTATATTTATATATATATGTGTGTGTGTGTGTATGTGTGTGTGTAAAAGGCAGAGTTCAGAGTTATTTCTTAGTACTTCTTGTTGCATCCTTTCATTCCTTACTCCAAATTCATTGAAGAAATGCTCAGCCAATCAAATGAGAGCACTTATTCCAACAACACTCATTGACCCAAGTTCATCTGTTCGAAAAAGAATATCTCTGACTTTGAAGTGTCTCAGTGCAACGTAAACGCCATTTACTTTTTTTCTTCTTATCGACAAAACTAAAAATTTTCAATGCTAAACTGAACCTAAGTGACCACAAAACTATTTATTTCAACATTTTCTAAAAATGATTTAATAGTAGAATTTTCTTTTTAATAAAAAACAATATTAGAATGTTTTTTGTTGCACTTCAGAATTAAAGCTTTTAGTCGGTTCATTGAAGTTTGCGTAGAGGACTAGAACTTGGTTGGTTGGTAGGATTTTACGGCATGTCAACACTTAATGGGTTATATTATGCCGAAGACATTTTGTTTTATTCATTCTTGATGGGTATTGAAAATTCCTTTTTTTAACTTTATATTTTAAAACACTTTTCTAAAAGCTCATTTTTTCTATTTAACCCATAGATGGAACCCTAACATGTACTACCACTCCGGGTCAGAGTGGACCTGGAAGTAATGGCGATGAAGGGGTACTCCACACTCCCCAAGAGCTCCAGAATTGGAACTTCACCACTAGATGTAGTTAACGTCATACCTAGGACACTGACCCTCAACCACCACCTTCTAACACATATACAATAAAATGGTTGGGGCATGCCATAAGGCAATAGGGTTGGGACAATCATATAGGTGATAGGGCTTGACGTGACCAGCCAATTCATCGGAGGGGCCCTTTCCGACCGCCTGTCTAGTCTAAGTACGGGCAAAAGTGGGGCGTTTCATGCCACCAACTACTCAGCCACAAGGATTCCGCCCGTAAGCATCACGAGTCGCTACCTGCGACCAACAGGTAGCCCCATTAAGGGGGGGTCTTACCCCTCTGTAGAGGTGCAATCGGTGTATTCTAAAGCCTCAACCGTCAGGGATGACTAGAGCTTGGGTTATCTTAGGGTTAAGACTTGGGTCAGTAAATAAGAATGGCTTAGGTTTTTCCTTTCATTTTCATTTTCATTCTATTTATTTTTTTGCAATTAGATTTTAACAAAAAACATTTTCCAGTCAGTGACAATCCCAAAATGGCAATAATCAGAAAGAAAGCTGTATGAATAAACTAAAAATTTAAATTATGATATTATCATTCTATCCCTCCAGATTGTAGTAGGTTTGGGGTACTTGCTACTCTAGCAGCTATACCTCATTCCAAGAAAAGGCTAGGGGATTAATTATTCCCGAAATCAAATCCAGAGCTGGAGTCCCTAAAGTGGTGTGATGCTGGACTTCAGCACTATCCAGCAACTCCTGCGACACTATCATTGCCAAACTGTATTGTTTTTGTTGGGTTTTTTTTTTGGGGGGGGGGTCATTTCCTTTGGATCACAACGGCAGTGAGGAGAGGGGGTTCTCCTGCTTGGGCGACAGCTCATCCTTCATATCAACCCACCCAGGCTACGGGATTTTTTTATACTACTCCATCGTCTCTAGTAGACGGATGGATGCCAACGATCCCTCCTGCTATATATTTTTTTCACTGATATCAAAAATTGCCAAATTTGGATGTTTTCCTCATTTATTAAGAATTAGAAAGCAGAAAGAATTTTCAGAAGTTTCAAATAAAGCTCAGTCGGTAAAGCATCCGCCTGGAACCACGAGTCTTCGGGTTCGATGCCGGCCTTTGCCAATGCGGCGCATAAGTAGCATAGCTTGGATTGGTGCGATAAAATGAAGAGCTGATGGTAGGTGTGGCGCTCTTCCTGCAAAAATGCAAAAACAATCTCTTTGGTCTAGCGCTAATGAAAAGGGGATAGACTCCCTTGCTGTCCGGCTGATACCGACAATTGGCCACTCTGCCGACTCTACTTTTTTTAAATAATTCATTTTAGTATAAGAAAAATTGATTTTTAAGTCTCTTTTGCTTCAATGTTTACTTTATTCCCTGTAATTGTTTAATGGGTTTATCAATTAGCCATAAGTAAAGTCGTCGGGGTGAACTAAAGTCGGTATCAGCTAGACAGCGTGGGAGTCTATCCCCTTTTCACTTGCACTAGACCAAGGAGATAGTTTTGGTGTCTGAGGTGCTCTTCACTTTACCACACAAATCCCAGTGCTACTCATACGATGAATTGGCGAGGGCCGGTATCGAAACTGGAACTTTGTGGTTCCTAGTCAGACACTCTACCGACTGAGCTAAACCGACCCTTATTCAATTAGCTATATTCTGTAATGAAATTAATATCAATCCCATTTACAAAGTTATTGAAAATATTCATTTAATGTTAAAAGATATTCATTTAACTGACCAAAATATGCGCCCGCTATGCGCAAGTATTTAAGTTTTGATATAATCAAATATTATATTCAGTTAGAAAGACTAATGAAATTGAATACGAACACAAAAACATTATACTTATTTTTACTTTATTCTAATTTTATGTTTTTCGTTCTCAAGAACAGGTTCTGGTTTATGCATATACCATTTTGTTGTATGGTCAAAATTAAATCTATTATTATTATTATTATTATTATTATTATTATTATTATTATTATTATTATTATTATCTGTGTATCCTCAATTGTACGATCGTTATCATCTTGCTACATCCTCTGGTTAAAAATGAGACCGTCCAAATCGGCCAAGAGGAAATGCAAAAATGTAAATCCTGATTATCTGCTGTTGCTTATCCGCTGGATTCTTATTTCCTATGAGTATCGTCACCTCAGCTAAATAATGGACAATATCCTCTTTATTATAAAGAAAGAAAGGGAGAAAAGGGACATGCTACACATAGAAATATAATAAGAAAAAAAAGAAAGAGAGTAAGGGAAAGACAGAGAGAGGGGGTGAGCTAATAGAGAGATTAAAATTAATTTAATAATTATTTCACAAGATTGAAATAAATTTAATAACTATTTTATTAGATTAACATTAATTTAATAATTATTTTGCTAGATTAGAATATCAGCGTATGAGTAGCACAGGGATCTGTGCGGTAAAGTAAGGAGCTGATGGTAGGTGTGGCGCTCCACCTCAGATGCTAAAAAAACAATCTCCTTGGTCTAGCGCTATTGAAAGGGGGATAGACTCCCTCGCTGACTGGCTGATACCGACTTTAGGCCGCCCCGTCGACTTTACTTTTACTTTTAGAATATTAACAGTAATAGAATAGAAATCATCTCTGTTAATTGAGACACTGGCGGCTGCTGCTGCTGCTGCTGTTACTGCTTACCGTGTATGTGAGAATTGTGAATGATAATTTGTTGGTACAAGATTTTTATTCGTTACATTTCCAGTCACGTGATTCATCTTAAACACTCAGCATCATATTGAGCATTGATCACAATAAGAGTACATAAGCATTTATTGTTATCATAAACATGGAAAAGAATCCTTCCAGTCTATGGATGAAACAATTTGACTTTTATTGTGATGCCTTTTAGAGTTCCATATCCTAATCAATAACTGCTGTTTAAAGAGTAGCATGGCATCCAACAAAACCTTCATCAGATGATGACTCTGGGTTCAGGCATGGTTTCAGGTCTGAAGCATCATTACTACTAACCCAGAGCGCCTCAGAAGTATCTAACGATACCGCCAAACTTTCTTGGTTTCTTGTCATACTGTGGGATTGCCATATCCACGCTGATGCGGTTAGAGCCTTATCCTGGATCTTTTTTATGTATTTCCTCTTGTCTGATGGCGAAAAGTTTAGTAAAAAAAAAGGCGAAGGTTGAGTTGGTAATAGATCCTCGACATCCGACTTCGATAGAAAATACATTCGTTATCCATCCATTTCTGACATATTGTTCTCGTAGATTTTCATATTTTTCCAACTTACGCTGATGTGCCTAGTCAAGATTTTCCTCAAAAGGGACAGTTAACTCAACAATGAAAACTTTAGTAGACAAGATGACAATATCAGGACGCTGAGCCATTAACCATTTACCATTTCTTTGTTGATTAATTGACTTGATTTTTTTGTTGTTTTTGTTTTTTGTTGTTTTTTGTTCTTTTTGTTTTTGTTCTTTTTGTTTTTGTTCTTTTTGTTAACATCTGTTTAGAGAAAGCGAATTATTGATCGAAATTCAATTTCTGAACATTGACACAGACGATAGATTAATGTGTTTAGATCTGCAACATTAAATAAATGAATACTAGCAGGACCTGTGGATATACCGCAGTATGATAATTTAATTATTACAACGTTTGATATGTTCACTTAAGAGCTATTGCGAAATAGTTCAATATGTAAAAAGTATAATAATCTTGATTTAACTCTCTCTCTCTCTCTCTCTCTCTCTCTCTCTCTCTCTCTCTCTCTCTCTCTCTCTCTCTCTCTCTCTCTTTTCTTTCTTTCCTTCTTTTCATCTTTTATGTTAGATTAAAACAGATTAGCGTTATCGCTTCCGCGCGCTCATCCCCACTCATCCTCTCTGTTTCCATTATTATTATTATTATTTTTTTAAATATTTTTCTGTGTAGTATGTCCCTTTTATTCCATTTCTTTCTTTATAATAAAAACGTAATGGTCCATTATTTAGCTGTGGTGACGACACTCTTAAGAAATAAGAATTCGATGGATAAGCAACACCAGAAAGTAAGGATTTACATCTTTTGTATTTCATCTTGGACGATTTGGACGGCATATGGCGTTGCAAGATGATAACGGTTGTAAAATTAAAGAACACAAGTATTATGATATATATACATTGTAAATCGAACACTTATTTTAGAGACATTTTCTTCGCTCTCATTTTAAAACTTCATTTTTTTTCTTCTTGAAAATGAAAGATTTCACAAAGAAATCTTTCTGAAAAAAAAAACAGATTAGACCACGTGGCCAAATACATTTTCCTACGAAATAATCTCATATGCTAAAGTGAAACTTAACCTTTTGTAATTTAAAAAGTTTTTTTTTGTCAAATTTATTTGTAATTTGAGTCTCATTCAAAACTCAAGGACATTTGGAAGTAAAGAAGACGGCGCAACAGTCAGCAGCTGCTAAATTATAGTTTAGCATAAAGAACATGTCAAACGACTGTTATATATCTGTTTATTTTTATCTATTCATTTACCGTGAGTCCCGCTTGGCTGGAGGAAGAGAAAAAAAATCCTGTAACTCTTCTACTATTTGAAAATATTCGTCAGTTTGAAGGTACAGATCCATAAATTTGATTTTTTTTACTAAGATATTAGGTAGCATACTAAAGATAATCAAACCGTCTATCCTACTTTATTTAGTAAAGTTGGTTGGTTGGATTTTACGGCATGTCAACCCTTGTTGGGTTATTTTATACCGAAGACGTTTTTTTTTTAAAATTCATTCTTGATTGGTACCTTTTTTTAAACTCAATTTTTTAACACACATTTTTTTCGAAATCATTTTTTTCTATTTAACTCATAGACGTGACCCTAACAGGTACTACCACTTCAGGTCAGAGTGGACCTGAGAGTAATGGTGATAAAGGAGTTCTCCACATTCCCCAGAACTCCAGAATTGGAACTTCGCTATCAGTTAGAGTTTAACGTCATATCCAGAACACTAAGGCCCTCGGCCACAGCATTCTAGCACATATATGATAAAAGGAGCTGGGGCTGATCATAAGGGCAAACGGTTGGGACAATCATATAGGTGCTAGGACTTGACGTGACCAGGCCGATTGATCGGAAGGGGTCTCTTCGACCGCCCGTCTAGCCTAAGTAAGGATCAAAGAGGAGTGTTGCATGTCATGGACTCTTCAGCAACCAAAGTCCCACCCTTAAGCCTCACGGGTTGCCACCCACGGCCAACAGGTGGCCCAGCCCCATTGGGGGAGTCTTACCCCTCTGCAGAGATACAGTCGGTGTATTCTAAAGCCCCAGCCGACAGGGCTAGAGAGAAAGAGAGAAGGAGAAAGAAAGAGAGAGAGAGAGAGGGGGGATTATGTTGTGTGTCGAACACTTGGTGGTAATTTCTCTTATCATTTTTTGTTTGTTTATAAGTCTTCCTCATTTCTTATATTTCTTCTTCGTCTTTATATATATATATATATATATATATATATATATATATATATAGTTTTACTAATGGACAGGATTGAATGTTTTTTTCCTTGCAGGTATCTAGGTGTGTCGTCGTTGAGTGCACTTCACGGAGATACGTGTAACGAAGTCCCAGGACTTGTTTGGCGTCAAGTGGAAGTCTGTCGAAACAACCCACAGTCTTTGTTTTGCATTAGTGAAGGAGCAAGGCGCGGTATTTACGAGTGCAAAGAACAATTTCGTCATGAACGATGGAACTGTTCAACGCAACCAAACCATTCAGTGTTTGGAAAGACACTTTCTAAAGGTAGGCTGTTTCAAACAAGTTATTATTCTATTTCACTTCACTTTGTGTATTTATATGAAACATAAGATACGATCATTTGTTCTGATAAGTTTATTGCTGTATTTTAATATAATGGAGATTCGGTGTCTCTCTGTAACCGAAACTACGTCACTGCCTACGTCCCATTACCCTCAGGAATTGCGTAAATTTATGAATGAGTACCTACTTTACTGTTAAAATCATTAATACATAGAATGAATCTATCTCATTTATTAACATCTCTATGAAAATCTGAGTTTGATTTGCCTCAAAACAGCTCATGTCTGTTTAAAATCCTGCAATGTGCCTTATATATGACTAAGAAATAAAGGTTTACATAATATATGGTGTGGTTAATTTGCATACTGGTTTTAACAAAACAGTGTTTAATAAATAATTACTTAATGATTTTCACTACTTTATTCATGAATAACTTTTATAATGTTTTTTTTTTTATCAATTCAGATTGTATAGGTGTGTTAACCTTTGGTCATTTGAATAAAAAATGATAGTATATATACATATATAATAAATATAATAAATATTGATATGATAAATATATAATATATATACATATTATTTCTAATATATATATATATATATATATATATATATATATATATATATACTAGCAAAAGTACCCGGTCCATTTTAGGAAATTGTGGTATACTAAGAAACGAAAGCACCGTTTCTGCTATTGTTTTTGTTATGAAACGGAAGCACCGTTTTCAGCCATCTTTTGAGTTGTGAATAAAAAGCGGAAGTGATTACTTCTCGTGGTTAACGTCAGCTGGACTACACGTGTTATTATTTCGCTAAGCAGGTTACAACAATTGGCAGACGATGATCTGTTTCACTCAAGAAAATGCCATTACTCGGACATTTAGAAGAATTCCGTACGGAGTCAGGAAATATCTCGACATACCTGGACCGCGTGGAACAGTTTGTTTGTTTTTGTTTTTTTTATCGTAAAGCAATTTTGCTGAGTACAATTGGAGAAAAGACCTTGGAGGACTTATAAAAACCAAGCGACAAATCTCTGGAGGAAATTGCGCAGTTGTTGTTGGAGCATTTTAAACCTAAACAACTAATAGTAGCAGAGAGTTTTCGTTTTTATAATGCAAAACAAGAGGAGGGTGAGTCAATTTCTAATTTTCTTGATAAAAATCAATAACCAAATTTGGCGTGTTTCTTTTTTAGAAGGATATTAATGTGTATGCAAGATTTCGATTCTGAGTGATCTCCCGTTTTGGAGTTATACGTCGACACGTACATACCAAACTTCCTTTTATATATATATTATATATATATATATATATATATATATATATATATATGTGTGTGTGTGTGTGTGTGTGTGTGTACTTTTGGTTTGGTTTGGTTTGTTTTATTTTACGGCATATCAACCTCAATGGGTCATTTAATGCCGATAAAGTTTTGCAATAAATCAATTCTTAATGGATAATACAATCTTTTTATAAATACATTTTTCTATTTAACCCATAGATGGGACCCTAACAGGTACTACCACTCCGGGTCAGAGTGGCCCAGGGAGCAATAGTGATGGAGGGGTGCTCCACATTCCCCAAACTTCCAAAACTGGAACCTCACCATCAGATAGAGTTTAACGTCATTCCCAGGACATGTAGACCCGCAGTCACCGCCTTCTAGCACCCATATGATAAAAAGGGATTGGGGCTTGCCATAAGGGCAATAGGGTTGGGAAAATCATATAGGTGCTAGGGCTTGACGTGACCAGCCGATTGATCGGAGGGGGCCTCTCCGACCGCCCGTCTAGCCCAAGATAGGGCCAAAGTGGAGTATTGCATGTCATGAACTGCTCATCCACCTGGGTTCTATCCTTAAGCATCAAGGGTCGCCACCCACGGCCAACAGGTGGCCCCATTGGGGGAGTCTTACCCCTCTGCAGAGGTGCAGTCGGTGCATTCTAACGCCCCAGTCGACAGGGCGGGTGTGTACTTTTAAAAAGTCCAATCATCAGATGAGATTTGCACACTGTTGATAGGAAGAAGAAAATCCGAGAATAACATAAAAATAAACATATGTTTGAACCCTCTTTTCCCGTCCATCTAGTGGTTGAAAATCTACAGTTTCCTGGTGGTGGTTAGGTGCTTTATTTTTGTACCTATCTGTTTCACTTCTTATTACGAAAAAAAAGCAGGAATTATAACTAATAATGGGAAAGACCTCTAAATGCTACATTCATAATACTAAGAGTCTAAACAGGTTGGTTGGTTGATTGATTTTTATTGCATGTCAACCCTTGTTGGGTTATTTTATGCCGAAAACGTTTTATTTTATTCATTCTTGATCGGTAATCAACATTTTTTTCAAACTCAGTTGCCAGGTAAGCGAGAGTAATTAACATCTCACACCCAAAGTTCCTCCGCCGGCAAGCCATTTTCTCTCCAAGTAGATATGAAGTAGTCTTCTGCACTATTTTCCAATATATATACTTACTAACCCCTCCGCACGAGTAGAATGCAACACAAGGTAAATTTCTTAAGCGGAGTTTTCCTTCTCCTTAACTGGTTACCTAGCCAAGATTAAAGAGCCCAGTATGCCCTACTATTTACCCATAGCTGGAGAGAGAGAGAGAGAGAGAGAAAGACAGAGAGAGAGAAAGACAGAGAGAGAGAAAGAAAGACAGAGAGAGAGAGAGAGAGAGAGAGAGAGAGAGAGAGTAGTTAGATTCATAAATTTACCAAGGGCATTAGTGCTATGTGAAAGACAAACAGAATTTGAACTCGGGTTGACGAATCCAATTCCTACGAATTTAACCCTTACACCACGCGCATCCATAGATACATGTATGCATTTATCAACACACCCGCCATGCACATGAAGTGATACAAGGCCAATTTAAGCGGAGTAAAGCTGGTTTGAATTCAGAGTTTTCCTTCTCCTCGACTAGTTGCCCAACTAAGGCTAAATAGTCCTGCCTGTCCTACTATTTACACATAGTTAGGGGGAGAAGATATGGATTCAAGTCTCTCTCAAGGTTATTAGTGCAAAGTGAAACTCAAACAGCCTCGTCCAGGATTTGAATTCACAGATTTCATTTCCAAAGACGATAACCGTTACGCAAACCCGCCTCCAGCACATTTCATGCAGACAGATGTACATGTATGTGCATCTTATTTTTACGGTGTTTCACGTAAAAAAAGTGCAAACATTATTAACGATAAATTCAACACACACACACACACACACACACACACACACACACATATGTGTATGCACACAAGACTGTTTAAATTTCACATAGCACTAATACCCTTTGGAAAGGCATGAATCCAACTACTCTCCCTCCAGCTATCGGTTAATAGTAGTGCAGACTGGGATCTTTAACCTTGGCTAGGTAACCAGTCTAGGAGAAGGAAAACTATGGATTCAAACCTGTTAAACTCCGTTTAATAAATTGACATGGTGTCACATCCTGCTCGTGCAGAGGGGTTGGTAAATATATACATGTATGCACACACTTTTTTTTTCTCTTTTTTCTTTTTTTGCGCAAACCCATATATTGCTTGAGGATTGGACTATATAAAACTTCAGAACTCATCCTATTCAAATAAAGTCCTATCATTATTGTAATCTGTATCCTCATGTAATGATTACATTAGTAAAAATGTTACAAAGATTTATCGCTTAACCCTTTGTCTATTAGATTTCCTCCTCGGCTGTAACACATTTTCTTGGTATTTTTTTTTACCTGTATGACGTGATATTTCAAAGATCACTATCTATTCACCTCAGAACTCATTCTATTCAAATAAAGTCCTATAATTATTGTAATCTGAGTCTTTCTGCTCAATTATAATGAACTAACACTAACATGTACGAGAGCCGCTACCAGCGGTTTACGGTAGGATCGCAGTGATGGGAGAGTCGCTGTAAGCGGCTTCGAGTAGGCAAAGAGTTAAATCGTTTCATGACAAATTATTGTAGAGATTTGTTTCAGAAACCGACTCTTGTGAATCATATTAGGAAGAGAAAAACTCGAGGATCGAAACATTGATTTAAAATTTTATCTTGTTTCAAGAGAACTGTCGGCTGGGGATTTAGAATACACTGACTGTACCTCTATAGAAGGGTAAGAACCCCTCACCAATGGTGGCACCTATTGGCCGTGAGTAGCGTCCCGTGATGCTTAAGGATGGAACCCTGGTGGCTGAGCAGTCCATGACATGCAACACTGCATTTTGACCCTTACTTCGGCTAGACAGGCAGCCGGTGAAGCCCCTTCCGATCAATCGACTGGTCACGTCAAGCTCTAGCACTTATATGATTGTCCCAACCCTATTGCCCTTATGGCAAAAACCCAACCCTTTTTTTATCATATATATGCTAGAAGGTGGTGGCTGAGGGTCTCAATGACATTAAACTATCTGGGAAATGTGGATATTACTATATATATCAATATTACTCTCAGGTCCAATCTGACCCGGAGTGGTAGTACCTGTTAGGGTCTCATTTATGAGCTAAATAAAAAAAAAAAAGTTTAAAAAATTGAGTTAAAAAAATTGAATCCCCATGAAAAATGAATAAAACTATGTCTTCCGCATAAAATAACCCAACAAGGGTTCACATGCCGTAAAATCAAACAAACCAACCAACAAATGAAAAGAGATATAATTTAAAAAACATTTTCTGTTAACTTTCCATGTTATGTTGAATACTATTGTCAATGGAAAACATTTCTGAAAGTAAAAACTATGTTTGTGGATTACCTTATTCATATAATTGTTTACTAGCAAGACCTGTAGATATACCACAGTATGTTAATTTAATTATTACAACGTTTGATATGTTTACTTAAGAGCTATTGCAAATTGTTCAATACGTAAAAAGTATAATAAGCTTGATTTAATTTTCTCTCAATAATTCTTTTTCTTTCTTCTTTTCATATTTTCATTATGTTAGATTGAAACAGATTAGCGTTATCGCTTCCGCATGCTCAACCCTCCCTATCTTTCCCCTACTCCCTTTCTTTCTTTCTTTCTTTCTCATTATATTTTTATGTGTAGCATATCCTTTTTCTTCCTTTTCATTCTTTATGATAAAAATGGAATGGTCCATTATTTAGCTTTAGGTGTCGACACTCATAAGAAATAAAAATTCGGTGGATAAGCAACAGCAGATAATCAGGATTTACATTTTTGCATTTCATCTTGGACGATTTGGATGGTCTTAGTTTTAACCGGAGAGTGTTGCAAGATGACAACGGTTGTACTTTTAAGGGACACGAGTATTAATTTTGACAATTAATATGACAATTTTGGAGGATATATGCTTAATTAAAGTCATACCTAATTTTGAAAATTAATTAGTTAATAATTAATGAATTTAGGCGGGCATATATGTTCAAATGTAAGGCTAAGAGCTTATGCGAAATACTTCAATATGTAAAAAATATAATAATCTTGATTTAAATCTCACTCATTCACCCTCTCTCTCTATCTTTCCCCCTACTCTTTTTCTTTCTTTCTTTCTTTCTATTTTTTCTGTGTAGCATGTCTTTTTTATTCCCTTTCTTTGTTTATAATAAAAACGGAATAGTCCATTATTTAGCAGAGGTGACAACACTCATAAGAAAAAAGAAATTGGTGGATAAGCAACACAAGATAATAAGGATTTGAATTTTTGCATTTCCTCTTGGATGATTTAGATGATCTCATTTTTAACCAGAGGGTGTTGCAAGATGATAACGGTTGTACTTTTAAGGAACACGAGTATTAATATATAGATAATCATTTTCAAGAATTAAACACGTCTTACTTACTTACAATATGAATGTTTTAAGAGTCAATGTATTAATAAAATTTATAGTCATTTTCAAGAAGTAAACACTTCATAACTAGTTACTATATCAATGTTTTAAGAGGAAATGGAGTTCTCATATGATAACGGTTGTACAATTAAGGAACACGAGTATTAATAAATAGATACAACAGAAAATTATAGTTACACCACTGAAAATTAATTTACTGCTAGATTCTTTTCGCTTAATTTTATATTATCTGTGTGTGTGTGTGTGTGTGTGTGTGTGTGTGTGTGTGTGTGTGTTCTATTCCTTACCGGATCGTACAAAAAATATGTCTACTAGAAAAGGTTAATGACATTCTACAAGATTTCCTTTTCCGTCATCAATGCTGATGAAAACCCCAGAAATATCAGATGTAATAGTCATTAACTTCTGTTCAGCCATGTCCCTATAAAAAAAACAACAACTATTTGCTTATATATACTTATTATATACTTTGAAATGCTTTATGTATAATCAATTTAAGAAAATTAACCATATTTATCCTAAAAAAAAAAAATGAGTGTCAGATTCTAAAAACCTGACACTGGGTGAATATTTTTTGTTCATGAACTAAAAAAATCACTTGTTTTCATTTAAAAATACATTTTTTTAATTAAAACACGAAAACATATTTAAGTATAAGGTGGGGTGAGCATAGAGGATTTTTTTTTTGGGGGGGGGAGCATTTTGATCCAACTTAGAAAACACGTGTATATTTTTACGGAGGTGAAAATTCAACACGTGTCCTGTAGGAGTAAAAAAATAAATAAAAAGAATTAAAAATAAAAGCAGATACTAGACCGAAAATTTGAATACATTTTTTTTTATTTTTTAGATACAAATGAAAAAATATATAACTCACATCCGCTGGTATGATCTGTCTGTTGTCCCCAGAGATTTCGAAAATAACATTTAATATTGGGTTGATGAAAAAAGTTCGTTTCGTTTTTGTCGTTAAATGGCATTTTAGAATATTTAGTCTTTACTGACTTCATTAAAAAAAGATCTCATTAAAAAATTAAAAAATAAAAAAAATAAATAAGTATTTTGTGTCACATCTGTGACATACGGTTTGAGTAAATACCTACTTGGGTGAGTCAAAAGTTTTGCACTTTTTTTCATAACAATTCAGTACCCCCGAATGCTTTTTGACTGAGACCCTGAAGGTGACAAACCACACTGGACTGTGTGATGCCAAGGTGATACTTTCAGAGTGCTATGCGATGGATTTGCCTCTATTGTTTGGATTACTGCCCCGGATTCCATGATTTTAGATAAGGGAGCAAGCTTCCCTGGAACCAAGCCGTTATCATTTTCTCACCCACTAACATGAATTATATATATATATATATATATATATATATAATATATATATATGTGTGTGTGTGTGTGTGTGTGTGTGTGTGTGTGTGTGTTGTATGTGTGTGTGTGTGTGTGTGTGTGTGTGTGTGTGTGTGTGTGTGTGTAAACAAATATGGCTATTTTCAGCCGACATATCCTCCCACACACACACACACACACATATATATATATATATATATATATATATATATATATATATATATATATATATATTATAATATATATTATAATTATAATATATATTATTTATATTATAATATATGTAATTATAATATTATATATATACATCGCATCTGATGAGTCGGGAGAGTTAGACACTTTGTCTAACCTCCCTGAAATAGACTATATTGCTAAATCTCTAAGTCTTTTGTTATTTCTTTACTTATATATTTGCGCTGTGACTCTAACATTAAGAGCACACATTGGGCTCTCAAACTGCGACAGGTTTTTTTAAATAAAACTCTTGTGTCGTAAGGAAGATTTCTTCTCTGGACTTTTGGATTATATATATATATATATATATATATATATATATATATATATATATATATATTTATATATATATATAACATGCATGCGCATGCCTGCGCATGCCTTGCTCAGTTATAGCTTGGTCTCTGATTGACCTCCTGATTGTAAACAACATTAAGAATAAACGTTTCTGTGATTTCTAAATATTTAGAGACCTTACATTTTAGAAATACCCTCGTATATAAACCTTTGGTTCTTTTGCATTCCTGTAAGATCTGCCATGTCTAAATACGAGGAAGACTCGATAATTATCTTCAGTCATATTTTATGGATCATTGACTTTCTTGCAGCCCGAGAAAAAAAATTCTTGAACCACCTTGTTTCTGTACTGTGATCAACTGTGCTTTCACCTTTCACACAACAAATGTTTTCGATTGCTTTTGCGGCATTATGGCCATGTTTGAATATTTAGTCTTAACTGACTTCATTAAAAAAAAAAAAAAGATCTCATTCAGAAAAAAAAGTATCTCGTTTCACAGCGGGACGGGTGAATCTCCGTGGTGCAGTAGCTAACGTACTTGACTGCAACATCGTAGTAGTTATTTTCCTGGCCCCACGCCCACCAGATTAAAACAAGATTTTTTTTTTGTTTTTTTAACGTCCCCACGTTAAAAAAAAACAAAAAAAAACAAAAAAAACAACACACAAACCGAACTTCATGCAAATAGCCAGCACAAAAACGTGTGCTCCCGTCGGCATGTCCCTTTTGGTGCATCTCGAGCAATAAACCTGATCCAGACCCATTTAGGCGAGAGGATGGGGGCTGCCTGGAGTGCTGGAACCACGCGGACTGTGACATCGTAGCAAGCGTGTTCGAAATCTAGTCACACTATTACATTCACTTTCGGACCTTGTGAAAGATATGAACCCTTCATCCCCCAGCTATGAGTTAAATAGTACCCCTATTGTTCTTTTACAAGGATGGATTTGGTATTAAATAACCCAAGTAGGTTGATATACCATTAGTCAAAGAAACCAAATCAAAACAAATCAAACCAAATCATTTCGCAGACGTTAAATCAACAAGCACTTATTTTTTATTGTGAAAATTGACATATATTATAATGTTGAAGATGAAAGAAAACAGGTTTGGTTTGTTTGTTTTACGGCATATCAACCCCTTTCGGGTCATTTAATGCTGAAACAAATCATTTTGATAAAAGTTTCTATGTTTCAAGTTCTTAATATCTTCAAAATGGTATAAATAATTTGTATTAACTTCTTTTGGTTTGGTTTGGTTAGGATTGATTTATTTAATGGCAAATAACCCTGTGGGTTATTTAATGCCAAAAATTGTTAGAGTATGAGATAAACGTAGGTATTCAAGTTTCCTTTACCGTAGATCGGTTGCCCTACTAAGTTCGTGAGTTCGACAAGAAGGTTCCCAAGTTCAGACAAGAAACACCTGAAGAAGGCCGGAGGGCACATCGGCCGAAACATTGTGTATATAACAATAAAGATGAGGATAATAGTCCGAATAATCCAAATAATTAAAATTATCAAGCCTCATCTAAAAAAATTCAGAGAAACGTGCAGAACTTTTTTTTTCTTCAGTAAAAGTATATATATATAAAGTATATATAAAGTATATATATACATATAAAGTATATATATATAAAGTATATATAAAGTATATATATATAAAGTATATGAAGTTAATATAAAGTATATATATAAAGTATATAAAAGATATATAGCCCA
Organism: Doryteuthis pealeii; assembly: GCA_023376005.1. NCBI lineage: Eukaryota > Metazoa > Mollusca > Cephalopoda > Myopsida > Loliginidae > Doryteuthis > Doryteuthis pealeii. The sequence goes on along the minus strand of CM042140.1, from coordinate 20,823,890 downwards.
CTGTTTCTTTTCATGTAATAATAAATATACACAATAAGTAATTGATATACTATAGTTCTGTTATTCTAACTTTAACTTTATTGGTTTGTTGCTGATATATGTTCTTTATGAGGATAAATACAATTTGCATATCATTGCGTTTTCTCAATGCTTGTACGTCACTGGAATATGGACAGAGGAGATGCTGGAAATTTCTTTCGCAAAGATCAATGAATCTGCTTCCTTGAAATGTAAAGTTAGTAATTTAATTTGGAAAGAATATCAGATTAAAGCAATTGTAGATACACACCAATCACCATTAATAATTCTCTAAACATTCATTTCCCTTTGATTCAACCATTCATTGATGATTTTTTGGGAATTCCAAAGAGGCTTAATAACACTGCTTTTATTTATTTATTTTTTATCGTTTAATCATTTTTTTTTTACTACTGATAATTACAGTAAATTTCTTCTTTTTAAGATTATAGCACAAATCAAAGCTTTTTTTCTTGAAAATAATTGTGAAAAGAGTTCTCTAATATTTTCGAGCACATATATTCTTGTTTGAAGTATTTCTTTAATAACATATAATTCCATATTATCATTAATTACAGTTCAGTTTGGATCATATCAAAACATATTGTGAAGATTAGCTAGTAGTCTCGTCGCCATTTAAATGGATCAGCTAAATTATATTCTTTTCATGTCGAACGATTGGTTCTGATCTTTTATTCTCAAATGCAAATGAAAAAAGCAACATTAGTCTCTTTGTTTATTTCTTTGATATAAGATATCTAAATAATCCCGGAAATAGTATCTTTGTGTAATCACATGTATGCGTACACTTCTCCAATCTGCGTTTGGAGAAAAACCTAAATATATACAGTGTGAGTGTTTCAGAAAAGAATTGATATTTAGTAATCGAATAACTTGATCAATTCTCGTTTAAATGACCTCAATTTTTAACATCATGTGTAGAAATAATTCAGAATTATGTATATTTACCAACCCCTCCGCACGAGCAGGATGCGACACAAGGTCAATTTCTTAAGCGGAATTTAACAGGTTTGAATTTAAAGTTTTCCTTCTCCTAAACTGGTTACTTATTCATGGTTAAAGAGTCCAGTCTGCCCTACCATTTACCCATAGGTGGGTGGGGGGAGTAGATGGATTCATACATTTCCCATGGGTATTAGCGCAATGTAAAATGGAAACAGCATCGTCCAGGATTTGAACTAGGGTCGACGAGTCCATTTCCTACGACTCTAACCATTACACCACGCGTCTCCAAATAATTCAAAATGTTTAATTAGAATTTGATTTGGTTTGTTGATTTTACGGCATGTCAACCCTTGTTGGGTTATTTTATGTTGAAGATGTTTTGTTCTATTTATGCTTGATGGGTATTCAATCTTTAATCTCAATTTTTAACACATTTAAAAAAAATGTTTTTCTATTCAACCCGTAGATGGGACGTTAACATGTACTACCACTCCGGGTCAGGGTGGACCTGGGAGTAATGGCGATGAAGGGGGTACTCAACATTCTCCAGAGCTCCAAGTGTCCTGGGTATGACGTTAAACTGAATGAACTTCACTATTAGATGCAGTTTAACATTATACCCAGAACTCTAAGACCCCCAGTCACCGCTTGGGTATAACGTTAAACTGCGTCTGGTGGTGATGTTCCAATTCTGGAACTACTCCTTCATCACCGTTACTCCCAGGTCTACTCAGACCCGGAGTGGTAGTACATGTTAGGGTCCCATCTATGTGTTAAATAGATTTTAAAATGAGTATTAAAAATGTATTTTAAAAATTGTTTTAAAAAGATTGAATATCGAACAAGAATGAATAAAACAAAATGTTTTCTGCATAAAATAACCCAACAAGGGTTGAAATGCCGTAAAATCCACCAAACCAACTAACCATGATAAGAGGCTGTGGACTAGGAAAGAATTTCATGCCCCCACCCAAAGTTTAACTTCCTTGGTATGTTCTTATATCACTGGCCCATGTGGTACAAAAAATAAGAGTTTACCAGCACTAAACTTATTTCCACTACATCAGACACAAACCCTATAAACGAAAAAAAAAGTGGGTTTGGAATGAATGAAAACCTTAAAGTCAATAAGTAAAAAAATATGAAATAAGATATTTTCGAATTGATTCGATGTTTCCGCCTTTGGGGGGAAATCATTATTTACAAAGTGTTTTTAAATCATAATGACATTTCATGATAGAATGATCATGACCGTACAAAATGATACCAGATTTACTAAAATTGGACAATCCAAAGAAAAGTTATTGGATTTAAGGTTTCCTCTTATTTCAAATCCAAATGTTTTTAAATCAATCTCATTTCGAGATAGAATGGTTATATTTCTCTGAATTTTTTTAAAGATGAGGCTAGATAATTTATATTATTTGGATTATTCGGACTATTGTCCTCATCTAAATTGTTATCAACATTGTTTACATTGTCTATTTATTGTCTAGCTGGATTGGACACATGGCGCAACGGATATAAGAGTTAAGTTAATACAGTTCGAAGTGACAATCATCTCTAGGCTGCAGGTTCAATCCTAGCCAAGAACGATGATAACATATAATACTTAACACTACTTAATACGTGTACCCGGTCATGGTTAACGGAATGAGAACAGTCTACCCCACCCCGTAGATTGAATAAAAGTTTAGGTTCAAAGTTCCGTGAAGGTTCCCGATTACAACATGAAGGCTCCCGAGTTCGACAAGAAGGCTTCCAAATTCGAAGAGAAGGATGCCGAGTCCGAGAACGTTCCCGAGTTCGATACGAAACACCTGAAGAAGTGTAGAGGGCACATCGGCCGAAACGTTGAGTGGATAACAATAAAAATAAGGACAATAGTCCGAATAATCCAAATAATACAAAATGATTATAATCGTACAAAATGATACCATTGATATTTCAGTCTCATATATTTCTCGTGTCTCTGAAGTTTTAGCGCCTTCTGTGACTGTGAAGACAAATGTTCGAAAAACAGTCCCGACCACAGATGTCACATGTAAAGGCTGTCCCTGAAGATGTTGGTGTGCCGGTGCTCTGTTGCGCTTGCTTTCTTCTAGACCTCTTGGCTTCATTGTGTTGCACCAGGGTGACTCCAGAGATGAATAGCCCGCTTTGTAGAGCCTGCCACCACAAAATGATACAAAAATTACTAAAGTTGGATATTGCAAAGAAAAGATTGGCTTTAAAGTTTCTCCTTATTCGAAATCCAGATTTTTTTTGCTTATGTCTGGTATTGTGTGAATGAGTTTAGTTCTGGTAAAATGGAATTTTTGGTACCACAGGACTCAGGGCAACAAGTAAATACCAAGGAAGATTAACTTGAAGGGGTGGAGGCTGATCCAATTCTCTATTAGCCCATAGACATCTGAATCAGTTAAAAAAATTGAATACATTCTTGTTGACTTCATAATTTAAAAACTAACAAGAATATGCGCCCTCCGTTGGGCGTAAGTATTTAAGTTTTAATGTAATTAAATATACTAAATTAGAAAGACTAACGAAATTAAATAAGAACGCATATAAAAAAAATTACACTTATTTTAATCAAGTTTTAATTGGCTTCTATACAAAATCATTCATAGGATTGATTATAATACGTCGGAAATCAAACAATAATATCAGAGATCAATAACACCAAAGAATTGTTTATTAAACCCGCTTTTGGATGCTGCACAGAGGACCTCCCGGGGGCGATGAGTGATAGGGATGGATGGCGTGAAGTTGTCATGGATATCCGTGCTGCCAGCGTGACCTGATGATGAAGAGGATAGTTCTATCTCTACAAACTTTTGATTGGAGTTTATTTACATAATCAATTAAGTCATAATTTAAATATCGTCCACTTTATGTAGAATTTTGAAATCTCTACAGTTTATAGAAATTATACAAAGATATATTTAAACCTCTCACAGCGGTTCACCCATTTCTACGCATACCAGATTTAATAAGTTTTGGATTTTCTAAGGCATTGAGACCTATATTTTTAGAAAATATACTCTGGAGCAAATCTGGCTTGTGGCATTTTGAAATTTTCATGGTTTTCCGTCGAATTTTCGCTTGAAAAAACGTTGTGTTTTGGTTAAATTTTCATAAATCGGCAAAAATTTTGACCGAAAATCTTAATTTTTTTTTGCACTTGAAGGGTCTGAAGTCTAATAAATGATTAAATTCAGTAAATTACGATATTATTTTGGGTTGCTGAGAAGAAATTTGGATAATTGGGCACAGTTTTGTCATTTTATAGCTCTTAATTGGTATACGGGTAAAATGCAACATTTATGGAATAGGCGAAGATAAGGTAACCTTGAAAACGATGTACCGACAATCTTTAAAAGCTCGTCATTTTTCATGGAGTTGAGCTTTTAACTTGATTTTTTTTGTTGAACTGGAAATCTTTTCAGACCCATAAATGTTTGATGGGGGTCTAATTTTGGCACAACCCACTGTGCATGTCCCACAGGAATCACATACACGCTATAACACAACAGAAATAAAACAACTAAATCTGGCCGGATAATAAAGCCACAAAAACTTATGGTAAGTTCATCAAAATTGAGCAGAAGGACACAAATTACAATAATAATAATAGGACTTCATTTGAATAGAATGAGTTCTGAGGTGAATAGATAGTGAACTTTGAAATATACAATTATATAGGTAAAAAATACCAAGAAAATTTGGTACAGCCGTGTGGAAGATTTGGTAGGCAAAGAGTTAAATTTAGGAACGAAAGCCTTTAGAATTTTGAGTCTACTCCAACTTGCTATAAGTAAACAGGAGGACAGGCTGGAGTCTTTAACCTTGGTACGGTGACAAATCTAGGAGAAGGAAAACTCTGAATTCAAACTCTTTGAACTCTACTTAAAAAATGACCTTCTCCACATTCTGCTCGTGGCGGAGGGGTTGATCAAATGCATAAACCAAAGATCGCGTTTGTCTTATTTAAGTCTACAATGCAAGCTAATCTTCGCTTACTCGATACCTCTTGATTCCACGGAGCTAAAAACTATTCCAGTACTGTACTCTAAAAAACATCTGTCATATCTAGTCTGATATTAATACTCTTGTCTTTTAATCTCTTTCATATATTAGTACTAGCATGAAAGTACCCAGTCCATGAGCAGATTAACAGGATTTTAGGAACACCAGGTAGTGAGAGAGAAAGGGGGAATAGAGGAGCAACAACAACTGCTTTATGTACTTATTCATGAAAAACTGAAGAGTTAAAAAAAATTGATTGATTTTTAATCATTGAATTATATCATTTAATCAGTAAAAACCAAAACCTAAATTTTGTACTTTTTCTTATAATAAACATATTAAAGTGAATGCGCGATTTCACTATTCGCTGACATCTCTTTTCTGAGTTATAAAGTCGACACGTACATACCATACAGAAGGATATTTGTGTATCGATGGGACAAGTGCATCAACCCACGAGGGTAATCTTAAAAGTAAGGTCTCCAAAGCGCTGAGGATGCAGGGAAGTTGTTCGTGCGGCTATTGGCTATCGGCAACACTGTTGTATTTGTTGTGCATGCACATGTCCTGTCCCTACACGCGCTTCGCTGTCGTGCTTAGTTTTGGATTGGCAGTCGTTTCTGATGGAGCTCTTAACGCTACCGCCCAGTGTGAAGTTTGCGCAGTTATTCGGTTTTAACCGCAAAAGGCATTAAACCTTCATTGCCAAATAACGGAAGTGTATGGTGAGTTATGCATGGATGTCAAAAACATCCGCAAGTGGTATAGAAAGTTTGCATCGACAGCGACAAGGTTCAGCGCTTCCTTAATAACATGGTGGCGAGCTGGTATTACATAGGCATACAGAAACTGCCACAACCCCTCCAAAAATGTATCTACCGAAATAACGATTATGTAGAAAAAGAGATACATGCTGAAACTTTAAAATGATGGAAACATCATTGATAATGAACAATAAACGTTTCTTTGATTTCTAAATATTTTGGCAACCTTACATTTGGGATTACCCTTGTATATGGTGACAAAGTGGAAAAGCCTTTAGAATTTTGAGTCTACTCCAACTTGCTATAAGTAAACTGGAGGGCAGGCTGGAGTCTTTAACCTTGGTACGGTGACCGATCTAGGAGAAGGAAAACTTTGAATTCAAACTCTTTGAACTCTGCTTTAAAAATGACCTTCTGCCACACCCTGCTCGTGACGGAGGGTTTGAGCGAATGCATAAACCAACGATTGCGTTTGTGTTATTTAAGTCTACAATGCAAGCTAATCTTCGCTTACTCGACACCTCTCGAATCCACGGAAACATCATTGATAATGAACAATAAATGTTTCTGTGATTTCTAAATATTTTGGAAACCTTACGTTTGGGATTACCCTTGTATATGGTGACAAAGTGGAAAAGTTACGTAGTAGTGCTGGTAACAAATGCACATTTTTATCTATTTGTATAATAAAAAAGATGTTGGATTGGTAGAGGTTTGTACCTTACTTTTTGAACATCCCTCCTATTTATGAATTTGTTTGTTCATGTATCTTTTTTCACCTGATCAAATATTGAAGCAAAAAATACTTACATTATTTTCCATTCTATTCTGTATACAAATATGTATATTGTGTCCGAAGAAAACCTGTATTCAAAAATATGTGTGTGCGTGTGTGTGTGTGTGTGTGTGTGTGTGTGTCTCTCTCTCTCTCTCTCTCTCTCTCTCTCTCTCTCTATATATATATATATATATATATTATATATATATATATATATATATATATATATATTCGTCTATCTAATCTCTCTATTTCTCTCTCTATTCCTCTCTCTCGCTTTCTTTCTTTTTCTCTATCTATCTCGATCTATCTATCTATATATCTATATATCATTTATCTATTTATTTATCTCTCTCACTATCTATCTCTCTATATCTATCTATTCATCTCTCTATCTAATCACTCTCTCTCTCTCTCTCTCTCTCTATCTATCTATCTATCTATTCATCTATCTAATCTCTCTATTTATCTCTCTATTCCTCTCTCTCTCTCTCTCTCTCTCTCTCTCTCTTTCTTTCTTTTTCTCTATCTATCTCGATCTCGATCTCTATCTATCTATATATCATTTATCTATCTATTTATCTCTCTCACTATCTATCTATCTCTATATCTATCTATCGATCTCTCTATCTAACCTCTCTCTCTCTCTCTCTCTCTCTCTATCTATCTATCTATTCATCTAATCTCTCTCTTTCTTTCTTTTTCTTTATCTATCTATTTATCTATCTCTCTTACTCGATGTCCGTCTATCTATTCATGTATCTATCTATTTTTCTATCTCTCTCAGTCTATTCATCTACCTAATTTCTCTCTCAATCTATTCATCTATCTAATCTCTCTCTCAATATATATACATATATATATGTGTGTGTGTGTGTGTGTGTGTATCTTTCTCTCTCTATTTTCTATCTATTCATCCACTCTCTCTCTCTCTCTCTCTCTCTCTCTCTCTCTCTCTCTCTCTCTCTCTCTCTCTCTCTCTCTCTCTCTCTGAAAAAAAAATGTAAACAAGTATGCACTTGTTAAATGATGCTAACTTTTCGGTCACTGCAGGTAAATCGACTTTGTGTTCTAAGCTACCAGTTAATGATTAGACAGATGAGGATATCTTCCGTTTTTTTGACACATTTAAGCGACTAAGTACATTCCAAAAGTTTAGCATTATCTCCACTCGACTGAAGGGAGTTGACATAACTCAACTTGTCACATTGATCACCCTGACAGCTGACAAACAACAAAACGAAACCACAGATCAATTTGTGCACCCCATACCAGTCCCAGTTCAACTCGTGAAAAGGTGAAGAGTCCATCCGTAAAATACAACCAGAAGAACATAATCGTTAATTTTGCAATAAAAGACGAAATAATGGGCCTTTCAGATATAAGTTGAGCAATAAAATCTCTTTAGATATTAAATTGAATTAAATTTCATTTTTTTATTTCGCGTTTTTGAAATATCATAAATAAATACTTCATTTCATTTGTCAAAAATATCATTGAATTTGATTTTTAATGTTATTCTCGGTTTTTCTGAAATCGTAAAAACATTTCCGATAACTTTACCCTTTCTCAATGCGACAATTTGTTTATGAGGGTTTTTTTTTATTTGAACTTTACAAATATTGGATTTGTTTTCTATTAATAAAAATACTAGCAGGACCTGTGGATATACCACAGTATGATAATCTAATTATTATAACGTTTGATATGATTACTTAAGAGCTATTGCAAAATAGTTTAATGTGTAAAAAGTATAATAATCTTGATTTAACTCTGTCATTCTTTCTTAAAAGGAGGGTTGTAAAATATTTACATTGCTTTGCCGATTAAAAAAAAACCTGTGGGGAGTTGTTTAAAATATCTACATTAATTTGCTGACAAAAAAAAGACAAAAACATGACTCGGAAAATATCTAAGTTGGGCCGGAAATGACTAAAATATATTCCGTAATTCACAATTTCAATATTACAAATAAAACAAACATGGAACTTCTTTTTTCTTTTCTCTTTTCAATTCATTTTAATTTTACGTTTGGCATTTAAGCGACACAAGATCATTTAGAATATTTCATTTTAAAAATTGGGTGAAATAAAATGGGACAAATAAGAAATCTGCGATTAAACGACACCAGATAATCTGCATTTACATATTTGCATTGCATCTTGAACAATTTGAACGGTGTCATTTTTAACCATAGGGCGTTGCAGGATGATAACAGATGGAAGATTAAGGAACGACCGTATTAATTAAAACACTATTGACAATTTGAGATGTTGATAAACACAAAGCATAATATATTTATAAAATAACCACAGATTGTGTTGTGTATATTTTACTAACCCAACATCTTTATCACTGTACACTAGCTGGAAAAAACGCCCTCTGGGCGTTGGAAAAAATAATTTCTGAAAGATATTGCCTGAGGGGGTGGGTGTTAAAAATTCAATGTCAGAGAGTTTGTATCATAAGTGGAAAATCGTCAAATTTATTAAAGGAGTAAAAAAAAACCCAAAAAAAACAATTTGAAATTTAGTATGTCATTTAAAGGATCAAAGGAGATGACAATCATTACTTTAATAATCAATGCATATGTGGTGTACATTGAAATCCTAAATAATTCTTTATTCCATTATTACAAAATTGGTTTGGTGATGATGAAGTAAAGGAAATCAAACCTTCTTTTTTTCATAGAAAGGAATATAAAATCAATGACATAGCCAGTGAAAAGTCCGGATCTAAATCCAATTGAAAATTTATGGTGGAAATTTAAATAAAATGATATGATCATTCAAAAATGATCATATCACCATCCTCTGGAATGTTATTGTGAAGAATGCTAATTTCTTTCGTCTGTCTGCCGCTCTCAACTAGGGTTTATTTTAAGGGGAGGGTTTATATCAAAATCATTCTAAAAAAATCACGCTAGGTCTTATTTTGCTGGTAGCTCTTATTTTTCGGGGAAACACGGTATATACAACTTAACAAAAGAACTAGCAGACATTTTGAGAATTCCTATTCTTTTTCTGTTTATTTTTTTAATTATTTTTTTAAATTTTTTCAGGAAGCAAAGAGACTGCGTTCATCTACGCCATTTTAAGCGCTGGTGTTGTGCACGCAGTGACCCAGTCGTGCAGTGCAGGCAACTTAACAGATTGCAGCTGCGACATGAATCGCTACGGTGAATTGGACGTCGAAGGATGGGAGTGGGGAGGATGCAGTGATAATATTCATTATGGCACGTGGTTTTGCAAGATGTTTGTTGATGCTCCTGATATCAACGCCAAAAGGGACACACGCAACCTCATGAATATTCATAACAATGAAGTAGGACGTAAGGTGAGTGGTATTTTAGAATATTACTCTTACTACTTCCTCTTTTTAAATTTCCTCTTTTTATACTGTTGTAACTTAACAAAGGTTACTAAATAAGAAATAACCAAAAACGGAGGTTGGAAATGAAATGGAATCTTTATAACAATAACAAAATACAATATTTGCCAGCGGCATGAAGGATGGTAAACCACTGCTAGTGGTATCAGATTACTCAGTCAGCATAATACTTCCGTATTTATGAGGATAAGGACATACCCATTAATATTAATAGGTAGGGTATATGAGAATTGGGACATGCCCATTAATGTTCATAGGTAGGGTCTATAACATATACATAAGCTGAAAGCAAGTTTTATATACTACAAAGTCTCAGACGCTAGAGCACCCGCCTAGGAATCACAAGGTTCCTGGTTCGATACCGGTCCCCGCCAACTCAGCGCATGAGTAGCTCAGATTGGGTAATATGATCAGTGCAGTAAAGTGGGGAGCTGATGATACGCGTGGCGCTCCCCCCCCCAGCAAAGATAATCTCCCTGGTCTAGCGAAAGCGAAAAGGGGATAGACTCCCTCGATGTCCGGCTGATACCGATAATAGGTTACTCTGCCAACTTTTCTTATTTATACTATAAAATTGTGTGCTAAAGTTAATATTGTCCCCCCACCAAAAAAAAGCATACAAGATTTTTTTGTTGTTGCATAAAATATGTCCAATCATATAGACATTGTCATAGAACACTAGCCCAACAAATAATTTAATAAAGATAGACAGCTCATTCGGTACCATTATAGTATGTGGCCTTACCTTTTGAATGTGGCCTACGAAATCATGTCTCTCTTATAGTATGTGGCCTACCATAAAAAGCATATTATAAGGTTATAATAATAACTGCTAACCCTAACCCCTAACCCTAACCCTATTTCAGAATTTTAGAATATTTTAGAATTAAATAGATATCTGATTCATGTAAATTCTTTTTTAATCATTCTTAATTACTATATACAGCTTATGACTGAATTGCATTTCTTACTGAGGTAGGCCACATTCAAACCGGGTAGGCCACATACTATAACGGCACCGCTCATTCAACTGTGGCATATGGAAATCTAATAGATTGCAATGGAATTATCAGAATAATAATTGATTAGAATAATTATATTTATTTTGTTATTGTCTACAATGCTTTTTTTCTATTAACTTAAACTTAACTAATCAAGTCATTTTAGAATTTAATATATAAAATTATTGTGTTATTGTCAAAAAGAACTACAATTACAAAAATACTAATAGTACCATGTACTCTCTTGGTTACCTCATTTCAGGAATGAAACCGTCTTCTTAAGAGGTATCTGATACTTTTTACAATATCACAATTTTTAAGTGGACCCACCTTTTCGGCATACATGTCCAGTACCTAAACGTTGACTCCCCCTGTTTTGTTAATTATTGTACTGTCAAATATAGTAAGATATTAACCTTTTAATACGGGTTATTTCAAAGAATAGTAACGTTTGTGGTTACAATTTTCTCTAGAATTATTTGTAGATAAAAATTCCTGTAGGAATTTAAATTAAAAATGAATATAGGAACTACTTCAAATTTACTTTTTACAATATCACGATTTTTCCTTTAGCCCCCCCCCCCACACACACACGAACTTTCGGCATACATGTCCTGTACCTAAACACTGCCCCTGGTTACACTGGAAAATAACATTCCGGCTTCGACTGCTCATGGAAAAGGTCTACACATCTGTTAAAAAAAATATATTTTTAGTGCTTTCTTCTATTGAACATTGAGAAATCCCTCATAATGAGGGGTTGGTAAAGATGTGGGTGGGGCATTACAATCAGCTTGACCTGCATCCTAATTCTGTATCAGGCAATGATTAACATAAGATGCTTGAAATGGTTTCAATCTCACATCTTATTTCACGATTTTTCTGACTATGGACTGTGAATAACCAACTCAGAAGTTTTCGTTCGTGAAAATTTTTGAGACGATCTGGAAAATGTTGCTTCCACTGACTGGACATGATTTTCTCGTTTTGCTGGACAACTTAAAGCGTTTGAAGTGGAGAACATGTTTAGTTTTCAAAATGCCCTTTAGGGTACATTTATTGAAGCTGTGTGATACCCTTGAATGTAATCTAATATTGTCTATTATTTTGCACGATCATGTACTTTTGAGAGTTTCTTTTTTAATAGTATACTCACTAGTATTAAATCTTTTAAGAGTTAACTAAAAAAAAAATTAAATACAAAAAAAAAAGACTTTAAAAATAATATTCTATCCAGATACTCACTGATAGAAAAATGTCTTACTTATATATATATATATATATATATATATATATATGAGAGAGAGAGAGGGGGGTTCAAACTTGAATATTATTGTTTGGTTTATTTTGATTTTGAAATATTACGCCCTGGCAAGGAAGTTACTCTCTTATATTTCCCGTCTGCTTGAATCTTTTCCTGATATATATATATATATATATATATATATATATATGTGTGTGTGTGTGTGTGTGTGAAACTTGCTCACACCACCGCTCAAAGAATGTTTATTTTACTCTCTTTCACTGATTATTTTTATTTTCGAATGAATTACTTTAACCAATCAATGTGATACTTCGTACTTTGAAGTAAGTCACCATTTGGAGATTTTATTTCAATTTCGTTTTATATTAGTTTTCCGGATATTCTACATTCTTCAATAACTTGAAATTTATTATCATCTTTTTTTTTTTTTACAATAATCTCATAATTTTCAAAAAGTGTTAGCTTAATTAATCAACCCTATCGGCTGCGGCTTTAGAATACAACGACTGCACCTCTGCAGAGGGGTAAGACCTCCCCACGACCTAATAGGGCCACTTGTTGGCCGTGGGTGGCTACCAGTGGATGCTTAAGGACAGAATTACAAAGCTTAAATCTTTGACCACCTTAAACCGCTCACAGTGATGTCACACCTAAGCAAAGTACAAAAACTGACGGTTAGTTCATTATTGAGCAGAAGGACTCAGATTACAATAATGATGATAACTAGCAGGATCTGTGGATATACCACAGAATAATAATTCGATTATTAAAACATTTTATATGTTTACTTAAGAGTTATTGCCAAATAGTTCAATATGTAAAAAGTATAATAATCTTGATTTAACTCTCTCTCACTCTTTTTTCTTTCTTTCCTTCTTTTCGTTATGTTCGATTATCGTTATTGATCTCTCTCTCTCTCTCTCTCTCTCTTATATATTTTTTCTGTTTTCCATTTTCTTTCCTTTCTTTATAATAAAAACGGAATGGTCCATTAATTAGCCGATGTGACGACACTCATAAGAAATAAGAATTCGGTGGATAGGCAACACCAGATAATCAGTATTTAAATTTTTACATTACATCTTGGACGATTTGGACGGTCTCATTTTTAACCAGAGGGTGTTGCAACATGATAACGGTCGGAAGATTAATTAAGGAACAAGAATATTAATATGTATATAGGACTTTATTTGAATAGAATTAGTTTTGAGGTAAATAAATAGTGAACTTTGAAATATCCCATCATACAAGTAAAAAACAAATACCAAGAAAATTTGCTGCCCTGTCGGTGGCGCGTTAGAATGCACCGATTGCACCTCTGCAGAGGAGTAAGACTCTCCCAATGGGGCCACCTGTTGGCCGTGGGTGGCAACCCGTGATGCTTAAGGATAGAACCCAGGTGGATGAGCAGTTCATGACTTGCAATACTACACTTTGGCCCTATCTTGGGCTAGACGGGCGGTCGGAGAGGCCACTTCCGATCAATCGGATGGTCATATCAAGCCCTAGCACCTATATGATTTTCCCAACCCTATTGCCCTTATGGCAAGCCCCAACCTCTTTTTATCATATGGGTGCTAGAATGCGGTAACTGAGGGTCTACATGTCCTAGGAATGACGTTAAACTCTATCTGATGGTGAGGTTCCAGTTTTGGAGGTTTGGGGAATGTGGAGCACCTCTTCATCACTATTGCTCTCTGGTCCACTCTGACTCGGAGTGGTAGTACCTGTTAGGTTCCCATCTATGGGTTAAATAGAAAAACATGAGTTTATAAACAAAATTGTATTATGCATTAAGAATGAATTTATTTCACAACTGTGTCGGCATTAAATGACCCACCGTAAATGCCGTAAAACAAAACAAACCAAACCAAACCAAACCAAGAAAATTTGGTACAGCCGTGGGGGGAAATTTGATCGGCAAAGAGTTAAGAAAGAAAAATCAAAATCTGGAAAAATGGGGTTTCATTTGAAAGGGATCAATATTTGAACGCTTTTCTTTCTAACCAGTAACCACAAACTACGTTGAAATATTTATAGTCAGTGTATGCGCTCTGGTGTTTAAAGTGAGACTGGATACCTTTTACCTCTGACCAAAATGCTAATATATTTGGTTGCTGAATTAAAAAAAAGGGTCTAGTGTTTAATCTTGTTTGAATTGGGGACACAAAAGCAAATGGAATCTGGGTGATTCAATCACTTTAAAGAAGAGTATAAGTTTTTTTTAGTGTGTACTAAGATTAATTAGTAGTAGGTATCATACTTTGTTAAAGTTTCAGGCAGTTTCTCATTTTATATTCGTACATTTTAAGTATTAGAGCTGTGATTTTTAGTGTATTTTTGTATTTCAATTATTTGTGACCGAAAACTGGAGGCGTCATTATTTCACTCACCTTGAACTATGTCATTGAACTCACATTGCTCAATGTTACAGTCAAGTCACGCTGAAAGCACCGGTTTCCACTAGATCACCGAAGTTAAGTAGCGATGAGTCTGTTCAATACTTAATCGGTTTACCACTTAAGCAACAGCAGGTACTGTTAGCAACCTGAGGCTTTTGTTAATCAAAACTGGCTTGATTCTGCATTAAATGACCCGAAAGAGGGTTGATATGCCTTTAAACATCCAACCAACCACACTACTCTGATTGCGGTCAAGCCATGTTGAAAGCACCAGTTCCTGCTAGATCACCAAATTTAAACAGCGATCAATACTTAATTGGGCAACCACTTAAGCAACGGCTAGGTACTGTTAGCAACCTGAATCTTTTTTTTTTTTTTTTTTTTTTGTTAATCAAAATTACTAGATTCGGCATTAAGGAAAGGATTGATATGTCTTTAAACAATCAATCAACAATCTTCTTGCTCAGTACCGAAAGAAATGTTCTCTTACGACAAGACACACACTGACGATGACAAATGGATGTTTTATGTGAATCCAAAACGAAGAAAATCGTAGATAAATCCTAGAGAGCTTTAAACGAAATAGAGGGAATTTCTTTTCTGTTTTTTCGTCTGATACAAATGAATACTATTACAGTCATGTCACGCTGAAAGCACCGGTTCCTACTAGATCACCGAAGTTAGTGATGAGTCTATTCAATACTTAATTGGGTGACCACTTGAGCAACTACAGGTACTGTAGGCAACCAGAGTCCTTTGTTTATCTAGATGATTTGATTTGGCATTAAATGACCCGAAATGGGTTGATATACCTTAAAACAAAACAACCAACCAACAAGATTGTTTCTCACTATTACTTTCCTCTTCGATTAGAACAAATAGAATGGCCAAATAATGGGGGATCAGTTCATAACTAGAAACTAATAGAAAATTGAACCTCTTCTTTATGATCATATCCTATTTTCTTTTTCTTAAGTACTGATTCCCAACAAGAATGATTACGGTCATGTTACGCTGAAAACACCGGTTCCCGCTAGATCACCAACATTAAGCAGCGATGAACCTGTTCAATACTTAATTTGGGTGACCACTTAAGCAACTGCATTTACTGTAAGCAACCAGTCCTTTGTTTATCAAAATGATTTGATTTGGCATTAAATAACCCGAAAGTGGTTGATAAACCAACCTAACCAAGTAAATGAATAGCGAATTGTATGGTGAATAATTCAAGCTCCTTGGAATGACTTATCGGAAAAGAATGGATCTGTAGCGGATACAAGGGGAATCGACCATAAATTTTGTTGCACAACAGTATCTATATATCAATACTCGTGTTCCTTAAAAGTATAGTCGTTATCATCTTGCGACACCATCTGGTTAAACATTTTTAACCAGAGGATGTCGCAAAATGATAATGGACGGAAGATCAAGGAACAAGCATATTATTAATTAAATAATATGTCTGAATTTTTGAGATGAGGCTTGATAATTTGTATTATTTGTATTATTCGGACTATTGTCCTCATCTTTATTGTTATATACACAAAGTTTCGGCCGATGTGCCATCCTGTCTTCTTCAGGTGTTTCGTGTCGAACCTTCTCTTCGAATTCGGGAGCCTTCATGTCGAAAACGGGAGCTTTCACGGAACTTCGAACCGAGCCCTTTATTCAATCCATTGGGGTAGACTGTTCTCATTCTGCTAACTATGACCGGGTATAAGTGTTAAGCTATGTTAAGTATTCTATGTTATTATCGCCCTTGGCCAGGATTGAAACTGCAACCTACAGATTGTCACTAAGAACTGTTCTCCAGTTCCACACGAAACACCTTAAGAAAGCCGGCGGGGAGTACATCGGCTAAAACATTATGTATATAACAATATAAAAGTCATCGGGGCGGCCTAATGTCGGTATCAGCCATACAGCGAGGGAGTCTATCCCCTTTTCACTAGCGCTAGACCAAGGAGATTATTTTAGCGTCTGAGGTGGAGCGCCACACCTACCATCAGCTCCTTACTTTACCGCACAGATCCCTGTGCTACTCATACGCTGAGTTGGCGAGGGCGGGTATCGAACTAGGAACCTTGTGGTTTCTAGCCGAACGCTCTACCGACTGAGCTAACCCGGAGGACAATAGTCCGAACGGTCCAAATGATATAGATTTTAAACAATTTTATTTCAAAATTCAATCTTTATATATAAAAAAGGGCAAATAACTTATTTGGTTTTAGTGCCTTAAATGTCTTTGTCGCTGGAAATTATGTACAATGTGTATTTGCGAACAAGAAGAAAAGTTGTAATGCAGAAAAATAAAATATTCTAAATATAAAGAGACAATGAATGATAACACAGAATTGGAAACAAGCAAAAATCTAATAGAGAAAAATAGCAAGAAAAGACTAAATATGAATTTCGGATAGACTGTGAATTCCAGGTCCTAAATTTTTAGCATATTCTACCGGACAGATGTTAGTGGAATATGAAGTCCAATGAATATATTTTTAATTTCTGAACTGGGATTAATACATTTAGTAAAAATGAAACTCTAAGGAAAATATAACTTAATACGTTAATTCATTTAGAAGTTTTTTTTTAAATTAAAGGACAGCATTAATTGATGTTGTATGGATTTAAATTGGTTGCCTAGTGATTCAGTTATACGTAGGGAGTGCCAAAGATAAAAGAAATTACCAAAAATTATGGAATAATCCGATTTTAATGAAATTTTCAGTGTTGATTTATCAATGAATGAATTTATATGCACCAGTTATTTTATTTCAATACTTTCTGATTTTTTTTTTCAGGTCATTTAACTTTGACCCCCCCCCCCGCCTTTATTTTTGAGGCGCAAAACATCGGTGGGGTCATATAAAGTTGAGACTAATTACATTATAAATAAAAAGACAAAAGACCGAAGGTGTGAATAGAAGAAAAAAAAACATTTTTTATTTCCCTTGAATCAGTTTGATTAAAACGATTCAGTAATTAAAAAAGAGAGAGAGAGGGGGGAGAGAGAGATAGAGAGAGAGAGAGAGAGAGAGAGAGAGAGAGAGAGAGAGAGAGAGAAGAGAGAAAAGAATTCGTCGATTAATAAGTCAACACAATTATTTTTTTATCGAAATCAGATTTTTTATTATAATTTTTCATCAACTATGATCTCCCATACTAGGAGAGGTCACGTGACATTTTCTCTCGGTCATTTTTTTTTTTTTTTTTTTTGTAAACACATGCAAAAGAATTTTTTAGAGCGTCTTTTTTCTGCGTGTTTAGACCAAAAAGAAAAATATATTTCATTTAAAAGTTATTAATTCTTCTGTAATTGAGTGTATTTATTGTTTTGTTTTTTTTGTTGTTATTGATTTCTAAGAAGAAACTGTCATGAGCCTTAAAATCCTAGATAATTTTCTTATTCCGTAAATAAATTAAAAAGTGACCATGTTTGCGATATATTTGAGCAAAATTAAGCGAAAATAATAATATAAAATGTATTAAAAATAGATTACATGTGTAATATTTAACTTCTTTTTTTTTTCTTTACTGATGATGTTATTACTTTTCGCCTTAGAAAAATATTTGACCTTAAATAATCGATTAAATTAATTTTAATTCATTTTTAAATGAAAATGAAAAAAGATTTTGGCGCACCCTAGTTATACGCTTTTTTTTTCCACCTCAGAACTGCAAGAATGGACTGTTTTAAGTTTTTTTCATTTTATCTATTTATTTATTTATTTATTATTGTTACTCTGAAATAAAAAAAAATATCGTTAAATACCCGGTGAAATTACCAGCGAATATTAATTTTCAGTTTATTTCAATATAGGACTTAATAAAGTTTATAATCTAAATTCCCTTAAAATAACAACGCTGAGGTCAAAAAAAGTGTAAACTGAATTTAATCATATTTTCCTTAGAGTTTCAATTTTATTAAAAGAATTAATCCCGGCTGAGAAATTGAAAATATATACATTGGAATTCATTTCATATTCCACTAACATCTGTCCGGTAGACTATGGTAAAAGTTTACGCCCCTGAATTCGCAGTGTACCGAATTATGCGTAGAATATACCGAAAAAGTCTGGCACCTAAGAATAAGTGAAGAAATATTATAAGAATTAAAACACAGTCTGAGCGAACGTTGAAAATTTTAACAAAAGATAAAGAAATAAGATGCACACACGGGTAAAAGTGAAGAGATGCCCTAGGGAGCTTCGAGAGTCTCTTACCCCAATAATATTCAGTTTGCTCAGCAATGTATAGTTCCTGCCCCCCCTCTCTCTCTCTCTCTCTCTCTCTCTTCTCTCTCTCTCTCTCTCTCTCTCTGTTCTAACAAGGCGTATCACTTACATATCGGCTGCCCCA
Organism: Doryteuthis pealeii; assembly: GCA_023376005.1. Classification (NCBI taxonomy): domain Eukaryota; kingdom Metazoa; phylum Mollusca; class Cephalopoda; order Myopsida; family Loliginidae; genus Doryteuthis; species Doryteuthis pealeii. The sequence goes on along the minus strand of CM042140.1, from coordinate 20,804,916 downwards.
CTTGTAAGTAGTCCCAGCTGAAGAGCAATACGCTACATCCGCCAACAATTACAGCTTTCTCCAGATAGCAACGCCGTGTTATTAGTATTTGTATGGGCCATTAGCCGACAAGCGTAGATGAAGAATTATCCTGACAGATTAATTACAGGCAATTTATTTGGATGAAACATAAATAATCGCAAACCACTTTATATACGCAAAAGAAAAGGAGAAAAAAGACAAGCAAAAAGAAAGCGTATGGAATATTTTTGTCGAAAAAGAAGGTTCGAAATGATTTTGTAATGAGAAAATAACACAGATGGAAAAAAGGATATCACTAGCATAAAGGTCTAGGGAGAAGAAAAAAAATGTAAAAAAACTTTTTCATTTAAAGTTTTATTTGTTGATGCTGATATAACGATGTGAGGTGCTGCCTGTTGCTTCCACATTTTCATCTTTTGCTTTCTCCAATCTTCTTATGCCTCGGGAATCACACTCAACCATTAGTATCCTGGTTACATTTACATATTAATTAAACCGGGTGCTTTTAAACAGCATTATTCATGGATTCTTAAATATCTGAATCATGGCCGTATGGGGCGTCGTTTGGAATTTTACTGTTTAACCTTGAGCGAATTGTGTGAATGAATAAATAAATAAATAAATTGATAAATATTTCTGATGAAGCTTCGTAAATACACTGAGGCGAAATATTAATTGATTGAAATTGTTTGTGATTATTCCACTTTTGAGAAGAAGCTTGATGATTATATTATCTGGATTAATCGCAGTATTGTCCTCATCTTTATTGTTACCTGCACTATGTTTCGGGGGATGTGCCCACCGGCCTCTTCAGGTATTTCTTGTCGGACTCAGGAACCCCTTCCTTATGAGAAAAAATTAATACCAGAGGGTTTTATTGGCATTAATTCTCACATGGGAGTAAATTTATATTTCCAATATACTGGCAAAATTACCATTCTTGATATACTGTGGAAATAATTCCAAGTTCCAGCATATGAGTAAAATACCTTATAGTCTACATTGGGAAATGGTTAAAGCAATTTTCAAGTTCGGGTGCTGATTGAAAAGATAAGACAGAAGACACAAATATATTTAACAATTTTAATATCTAACAACAATGGAAAGAAAGAGATAGAAGAAGAGTAAAAGGTAGGGGAGTGGAATGGTAGAATGGGTTGCAAATTCGTTGTGATTTGCGAGCACTTAACTTATAGTCCAATTAACAATGTTCGTATTAAAGTTGTAATGATTGTTTTGTTGAACTTGAAATTTTTAAAGTTGAATTGAATAAAAAAAGTTGAAATATGGTGAAATTTGATTAATTTTCTTTTTTTCTTTCTCTTCGTTTAAGGCCTCGAGATGGATAAGTTTTTTAAAATCTTCGCTTTCCCTGTAAGAGTCGTGACGTCTGCGTCCTGCTTTCTGACCTGTCTTCAGCCACGGGACCCGATGGATGGAAATGATGACGTGCAAAACATGGTAGTAATTGTCACCTCAATGTCTAAGTGTGGCCGGTCAAAAACTGGGACGAAGAATTTTAACTGTGACGTCATGGGTCACTCGGAAGATTCTTTTACTTTTTTTTTCTTTTTCTTTTTTTTTTTTTTTTTTATCAAGAATAAATTTCGATATCCTCGAACTTGGGAACCTTCTCTTCGAATGTTCCCGAGTTCGAAGAGAAAGTTTCCGAGGGCACATCGACCGAAACGTTGCGCAGACAACAATAAAGATGAAGACAATAGTTCGAATAATCTAAATAATACAAATTATCCACTTTTGTTCCTCAACTTTTTATCACATTTTGTCGGATTTTATCCAATCTGTTACTTCTTCATAAATAAATAAATACTCTTTCAACGAGAAACTAAAGTATTTGTCTTTTAAACATGTGATAAATTACATCAACACGAAAAATATTTACTTTCTATTTTCTGTTCTATTTTTTCTTAATTCTTATCTATTTTTCATCAATTTCTTTAAATTAAATATGATTGACGATTGAGGTTAGAGAATCGTGTTAATTGCATATTCATATTTACATAATTGTGCTGTTGTTTCTAAACGCAATAAATATTAAATATTCAGTTGGATTATTTCTAGGTATAAGGTAGGTATACCCAAAATGAGGCTAATCTGCGTTTTTGACAAAATGACTTTACTACAGAAAATAATTTACCAGAAATAAGGGAATTATCGGATTTTAATGAAATTTTCAGTGTTTATTTATCAATGAATGATCTTTATAATGCATTATTTATTTTATTTAAAAACTGTCTCATTTTTTTCAGGTCACTTAATTTTGACCCCCCCCCCCCTTCCTTATGTTGGAGACGTAACATTTTTTTCAAGTTGGTCTTATAGTTTTCTAATTACAGTATAAATAATGAGATAAAAGACCGAAGTTATGAATAGAAACAAAAAAAAATTTTTACGGTGGCTTTTCTATGAGAAAATAAGTACCGAAAATCAAAAAATAAAATGTAAAAAAATAATAGATAATTAATTTTTTGGAGATTTCTTTTTTACTCATTTCGATAATTATTTAATTGGCTATTATCTCATAAAAGAAAAAAAATTATACATCGATATTTTTTCTGCTTAAAATGGGGGGGGGGGTACATTTTCAATCGAGTTTTTCTTCAAAAAGTATACTTTGATGTAATAAAATAAGGTTTGCATTAAATAGATAATTATTTTTAGAATCTAAAAATATAACATTTTAAACTTAACATCAGGCTTTTCATATTTTAAATGAATTTTATATATTAATTATTCATAGCAAAAATACTAAATTAAAGTTTTGAAATAAAATAACTGATGCATTATAAAATTCATTAATTGATAAATCAATACTGAAAATTTCATTAAAATCGGATAATTACCTGATTTTTGGTAATTTTTTTTGCAATCGTGAATGTTATATTAAAATTGTAAACAAGCGCCTAAAACAATTGAAAAATAGACAAAATGGCGGATCGCGTCGAAATTGACCAAAACAAATCGTTTTAAATCGTTTTTTTAATGATGGTTATTATGTTATTACTTATCAATTTAGACAAAAGTTTAACCTTAAATAATAGATTTAATTCATTTTAATTCATTTTTATAAACGTAGCCAACGATTTTTTTTTTTTTGGTATATCTAGTATAAGGTGTGCTGAAGATCATGACTTATATTTATAGACTGTTCCAAAACACCGGTGGCTGAATCGGCCAATCTAAAACGCCCAAAAATGTATTTAATTTACTATTTAAAGGCGTTGATAAATCGTCCTAGAATTACTCGCTGCAGAAGGACAGACCAAACAGACGAGGTTTATACAACTCTCTAAGGACGGATCAACGGACAAGGATTAAAGCTGATACTACATCTTTCTACTTCAAGAAAGGATCAAACTACTTTCAACTACAGCACTAAAATGGCTACACGAATCATACCATTTTAAAATTAATCTTCTTTCGTGTCAATACAACTAAATTCAATAGCGAATATTAATCAACTGCATCAGACATTATACAGTGAAGATTAGCTGTATGATGGGATATTTCAAAGTTCACTATTTATTTACCTCAGAACGAATTCTTTTCAAATAAAGTCCTATATACATATTAATATTCTTGTTCCTTAATCTTCCGACCGTTATCATGTTGCAACACCCTCTGGTTAAAAAAGGAGACCGTCCAAATCGTCCAAGATGTAATGTAAAAATTTAAATACTGATTATCTGGTGTTGCCTATCCACCGAATTCTTATTTCTTATGAGTGTCGTCACATCGACTAATTAATGAACCATTCCGTTTTTATTAAAAAGAAAGAGAAGAAAAGGGACAAACAGAAAAAAATATAATAAAAAAGAAAGAAAGTAGGAGAACGATATAGAGAGGGCGATAGCGATAACGCTAATCTGTTACAATCGGACATAATGAAAAGATAAAACCAAGGAAAGAAAAAAAAAGAGTGAGAGAGAGTTAAAACAAGATTATCATACTTTTTACATATTGAACTATTTGGCAATAGCTCTTAAGTAAACATATTAAACGTTGTAATGATTAAATTATCACACTGTGGTATATGCACAGATACTGCTAGTAAATAATTAATTCTAATAAATCCCTTAGATATATAGTCAAGTTTTAATTACTTCCGCCTCCTCAATGCTAACCGCTGCTATTCACTGATTCGAATTAACCTGTGTTGATCTCCATAATAAATATGGAAACTACAGAAAAGTTCCTCTTTCGAAGGAAATGAAATTGGTGATCGGAGATCAAATCCAGCACTTGATTGTTTGCATTTCACTTTACGCTTATGCCTTTGGGGAAGGCATAGACCCATCTCTTTTCTCCCCCAGCTACGGGTAAACACTAGAACAGACTGGAATCGTTAGTCTTGTTACAATTCTTGTTGCGATTTTATACATTTAGTTTCCCTGTTGGTAAATCCCTATTTCTGTTCCTTGTGGCAGAAAGTCTGTAGTACTCCTTGAAATCCCCTGTAGAAAAGAGTGTAGTTTTAGTAGATACTCCTTGTTGAAGAAAGCCTGTAGTATCCCTTGAAATCCCCTGTAGAAAAGAGTGTAGTTTCGGTAGACATATAGTAGAAAGTCTGTTGTATTCCTTGAAATCCTTCTCTGTAGGTCTTGATTTCAGAAAGTCCAATTTGCAATTGATTTTAGGGCAAATACCAACGAACTTAAATGTATTCTATATCTTTTCTGATTGGATAATTTTTACCTGAAGTGCCTGCTGCTGCTATTTGGGAAAGTTCATAAATAAAAGTAGTGATTTGTCGTAGATCTTATACCAGCGATAGTCCAACAAGCTTTGGTAAGGCAACTAGTCTAGGGGAAGGTAAATTCTGAATTCAAACGAGCTTAACCCCGCTTAAAAAAATGACCTTGTGTATATAAAATAATTCTGTGTGATGAATATTGTAAGAATAAATAATACGGATATTACAAAGCAGTCTCCAGTTGGTAGATTATTGGTCATCCACCACCTCTAAAGAGATTTATTAAAGTGTAACACTATGGAGAGTGTCTATTGAACAACAGAGGATTGACGGTGGTTAATAGCACTAAGTGGAGTTAAATTGAAAGTTCATTTTATAATTCAAATTGGTGATTTTGTACGCCAGTATACTAAAAAGCTACGATCCCCTTGGGTCGATTAGACAATCATATTGTTATTTAATGGAAAAGAAAAACAATGAAAAATAAGTTTAGTTTCTCAAAAGAAGAAATGTTATTCGATAAAAACAGTATTCTGGTTAGAATCAGAATTTATGAGTTTGAAGAAATGCATGTAAAGATTGACCCTTGACCCTTGACCCTTGACCCGAATTGTTGAAAGCAAAGAGAAATGGATTTATAATCTGAAAAGGAAAATACAGGAGGATTGTAAAGTAACTATCTATTTTTAAAATCTTATAATTTAATCTGAATCATTAGTTTTACAAAAAAATGAATATCAGAAGAACACACATAACATGGGCACACATACTATGGGCACTAGCATTCGCCTCCAGCCTCTCAAGCCGCTCGGGAATTTCATCAATTGATCTTCCCAGGATCTTTTGTGGAACGGTAGAAATAAATTCTCGTATTGTTACATAATCTATGCATAGATTATTGTCAACCCCCTGTATTTCTGAAGGGATGGCCCCTTTTCATATCACTGGCGGGACTTTCCATGGAATATTACAGAAAGCCCGCGAAGTACATGAAGTCACGTGAGACCAAGTTAACCCGTTAGTTGCAGCTTGGACGTCAGGCAGATAAGGCCTATCTGCCTTAGCTGGAGCTCACTTGCACACGCACGTTGTGTTTAGTTAGAGGAATATGTTTAGTTAAGTAAATAAAAGTTTACATAAATAATATGGTTTTGTGGTTGATGAATGTCTTGGCAACAAGACTGACCTAGAAGAAGAAATGAATTAAGGACGACCAACCAGCAAGAACAGAGAAATAGAAGTCATAGAGAAAGAATAGAAACGACTAGAGATCACCAATGGCCAAAGAAGTAAGTTATGAATCTCTCTATCTACCTGTGTCTATCTCCCCCCTCTCTCCAGTAAAAGAACACTTGTGTATGTACCCAACATGGGTATATGTGTATGAGTATGTAACAGTATTCGTCCTTCAAGTTCTTCCAAAGTCGTTGGTTTCGTAGAGCAGACTTGCTCCTTCAACCAACCCCAAAGAAAAAAGTCACAGGGTGTTAAATCAGGGCTTCATAAGAATAAGTGGTGCTGAGCAACCATAGACATAAATAAGCCAAAGTTACCTACCATAGAACTACGTAAGTAGAAATGATCAACCATAAATCTATCTAAGTAAAAAGAACTGATCAACGATAGATTTGTGTAAGTAAACAGCACTGACCAACCATAGATTTTAGCAAGGACACCTGACAAACCAAAGAGTTGACTAAGCAGAAATGACAACCATAAACCTAAGTAAACCACTGGAACTAATTATTGACAGTTTTTTGCTACGGAGAATGATTTAACTTGGATAAATCTAAAGAATTAACAGATCGAAAACGTCTGAATATACTCCTGGTCAAAACCTTCAGACTAGATACAAAAGTCTTCAAAAAATATAAAATACTGTTACCTTTAACCAAAAAAAACCCAAACTTTTTCAATGATTATTTAAATTTATCAATTAAAAGCTTTAAAATGTTCACTTGTTTGTTGATAAACTACATTTTCTAATTAAATGTAAATGTTTTGCAAATATATTTTGATTAAAGAAACAGTATTTTATATTTTTTTAACCCTTTTGTATCTGGTGTGAATATTTTGACCAAGAGTGTGTATGAATACCGCAGGCCATTAGAAACGAATGATAAATGTAACGCTCTCGTAAACCATCGAAATGAAAACAATCATAAATTTGATGGAGATAAAGCCCGAATATAATGAAATAGTATGAAACAAATCAAAACGTCAATTTTTAAGTCCGTTCTAATTTCCCAAGACCGATCAATAAACCAACAACCGCCATCTTTAATATTTCTACAACCAACGTTATCTATCTATCTATCTATCTATACATATATTAAGGGCAATTGTGTGTATGTATGTATGTATGTATTTCCGGCTAAAACTACGAAAACAAAACAAATGACAAAGTAAATATATATACACATTCACTATCACCAGGTCTTGCTTTTTGAGCAAAAATAATGAAGATTTGATTTATATTCGTGAAGATAATTAAAAAATAAAATTCAAATAGTAACAACATGGATTTTTTTTTTTTTTTTGCATTTGATATTTTAAATAGGAGACACTGATTTTTCTTTTCAGAGGGTCAGTGCACTTTTTTCTGGCGCTCCATCAGGCCGAATCAATGCAAGGCCTTTTTTACATAGGGATTTTAATGGGGCATCCTGTAAGGATCCAACTCACAATTCAGTAATAATGATTTGCGAGACTAACTTTTTGTTCCCCCCCTTCTACCCAGGTGTCGCCGGGTAGCCGCTTCTAGTATTGGGCAATTGGTGTGTATGTATGGAATTGAGGTAAGGCTGCTCGAGCACCCCACCCTAAAGCGGCCTCTGCGTAAGCGGACGGCATGGACACATCTCCTACATCTGGGACTGACCACATGTGTGACCTGTGTAGCAGGGCCTGCCTGTCGAGGGTTGGGCTTCTCGGCCACATACGGTCGCATGCGAGTGGAAAACTAGAAAGGGGTTCATGTGTGACAGGAAACAAGCAAACTTGAATCAGGGGACCCTCGGCGTGCTCAGATCCGAACTACTTGTAGAAATGGCCTTATTCTGTGAAGAAGTGGCAATCACCATGTATGTGTGTATGTCCGTAGAAAAGTACGAAAATAAAACAATTAATGACTAAGTAAATATATATATATATATATTTACTATCACCAGAGCTTGCTTTTTGTGCAAAAATAATGAAGAATTAGTATTTGAATAGTTAGCGAAGGAAAAGACATTGGTTTACGTTTGTGATTGAAACATGAATCAATTATGTAAGACCAAAACAATCAATCGATCTGGGAGACCTACATTTTATTACCCTCCTACCCAGTCGTTTCTAGTTTTTAATATAACTAAGTTTTTAGCCAAATTAATATTAAAACCAAACATTATTATTTAAATGGAAATTAAATAGATTTCATTCAAGGAAATTGAACGTCTACAATATTTACATTCTTCAACTAGCAAGACCTGTAGATATACCACAGTATGATGATATAATTATTACAACATTTGATATGTTAACTTAAGAGTTATTACGAAATAGTCCACACACACACACACACACACACACACTTTTTTACTTCCTTTCCTTCTTTTCATCTTTTCAATGTGTCCGATTGAAATAGATTAGCGTTATCGCTTCCGATTTGTTTTTTGTTTTTTTTTGTTTTGTTTTTTTTTTGGGGGGGGGGGGAAGGACCAATTGCCCGCACATAACATCGGCCGATTTTATCGTGTAGTAAATAAATATTTTCTGCATCGATAACTATTTCGTCATCCGCGTGTTATACTCTTTACAAATGCTCTCTCTCTCTCTCTCTCTCTCTCTCTCTCTCTCTCTCTCTCTCTCTCTCTCTCTCTCTCTCTCATGCTCGATACTCGGAGTAGGGAAGGGGGTCAAAGTTTAGGTACTGGACATGTATGCCGAAAGGGGGGGGTAGTCCCCTTAAAAATTGTGATATTGTAAAAGGTACCTCTCAAGAAGGCAATTTTATTCCTGAAATTTAACCTTTGTAGTTCTTTTTGACAATAACAAAATAGGTAAAATTATTCTAATTAATTATTATTCTGATAACTTCATTGCAATCTATTAGATTTCCATATGTCACACTTGGATGAGCTGTATATCTCTATTAAATTATAAAAATGACTTGATTAGTTAAGTTAAAAGTTGAAGTTAATAGAAACAATGGCATCGTGACATGTATGTAAAATAAATTGAAATAGTCTATTATGAATTATTCTAATTTATTATCTAGATATATAAATAACTTACTTATATTATATCTACATCTAGATAATAAATGTTATGCTTAAGTAATTGGTACAAGGTACTTTTCACAATATCACAATTTTTCATTAAGACACACCTTTTGGCATACATGTCCGGTACCTAAACTTTGACCCCCCCCCACACACACACACTGCTGGTTAGAGTCGCAAGAAATGGACTCGTTGACCCGAGTTCAAATCCTGGACGAGGCTGTTTATATTTCACACGGCGCTAATATCCCTGGGAAAGATATGCCACCAACTACTCTCCCTCCAGCTATGGGTAAATAGTAGGGCAGAATAGACGCTTTAACTTTGGCTAGGTAACCAATCTAGGATAAGAAACACGCTCAATTCAAACCTGTTAAACTCCTCTTAAGAATTGACCTTGTCTCGCATCCCGTTCGCGCGGAGGGGTTAGTTAGTTAGTGTGTGAGTGTGTGTGTGTGTGTTTTGATGTATCACGCTTCCTCGGTGTGGCTAGACTTCGCAGACTACCTCCAACCGGGATCAAAACCCGACCGATCTTTCATCAGTCAGAGTCCCTGACAAATCGGCAATCAGCACCTGCAAGTAAGAAGCAGAATTTAACTGATAAATACATACATAGGTATATATGTCCAGGTCACGAGAGAGCTCATCCGTTAATAGGATAGCATAGCTTAAGCATATATATATATATATATATATATATATATATATATATATATATATATATATATATATATATATATGCATACCAAATTTTATTCCACATTGCAGAACAGTGGCTATGGTTCATTTTCGACAAGTATTATCACTAGATTTAATGACACCATTTTCAACATTATTGAAGACACTATGGCTACAGTTTGCCGCGGGGCTGCTAACCCAACGTCATTGTAAATACGTAGGCCTCGGCTATCCATTGTATAAAAACCGGCGAAAGAAACATTGTTTTATGACAATATTTTTCTTTCCTTTCCTCTACTTCTCTTTATTTATGTGTTTTCGTTCAACAGAAAATCGATTTTTTTTATCTCAATGAAATATTTCCAACTTTAAGATGGTTATCAATGAAATAAGAGGAACGGAAGAAAAACCAAAGAATTTAAGAGAAAATTATTTCTAAACTTAGGAGGAGAAAGAGGAAGAAGTGGAGGAGGGCGAGGAGGAGTAGGAGGAGAAGAAATAGGAGGAGGAAAGGAGAAGAGAAGGAAGAAGTGGAGACGGGGGAAGAGGAGGAGTCGAGCAGTCGTGATATGTTGTGACAATAAAACAGATATCGTGTGAAATATTTCTTGAGATTATTGTAAAAATATATGGAGAGAGAAAAAATATGAAAAATTAGGATGCTTCATAGCGCGCTTAATGCGACAGTAAAATTCGATGAAAAATGTTCATTTTTCTAAACGAACCAGATTTGACCAGAAGATTGCTGATCAAAACTGAGATTAAAATAAATTTAAAATATTGCAAAATAAAGTTCAATTGACATTCTGTTTTCTTTTCTGTGAACCAATGGCAATGTACTTGATGCAACGTAGATCAATGAAGGCGTGTGGCGTAATGTTTAGATTCGTAGGAAATGGACTCAAGTTTAAATCCTGGACAAGGCTGTTTCCATTTCACATAGCGCTAATACCCTTTGGAAAGGTATGAATCCAACTACTCTCCCTCAAGCTATGGGTATATAGTAGGGCAGACTAGGCTCTTTAACTTGGGTTTGGTAACCAGTCTAGGAGAAGGAAAACTCTGAATTCAAACCTATGAAATCTCGCTTAAGAAATTGATCTTGTGTCACATCCTGCTCGTGCAGAGGTGTTGATATATATATATATATATATATATATATATATATATATATATATATATATATATAAAGGATAAATACCTTCAAAAGATAAATTTATTTCGACTTTTGCCGTTTCATCCGTTCTGGTTTTTTTTTATTATTTTACCGTCGATTTTAGGGTTAGCTCAGTCGGTAGAGCGTTCGGCTAGAAACCACAAGGTTCCTAGTTCGATACCGGTCCTCGCCAACTCAGCATATGAGTAGCACAGGGATCTATGCGGTAAAGTAAGGAGCTGACGGTAGGTGTGGCGCTCCGCCTCAGACGCTATAATAATCTCCTTGGTCTAGCGCAAGTGAAAAGGGGATAGACTCCCTCGCTGATTGGCTGATACCGACTTTAAGCCGCCCCGACGACTTTTTACTATATATATATGTATATATATATATATATATAAAGAAAGCGTGCAGCTTATATATCCGGGTACTTATTTCTTTCGATTTGCCGCTTCTAAAAGTACTAATCTATATATTAATACTCGTGTTTCTTAAAAGTGCCACCGTTATCAACTTGCCACACCCTCTGGTTAAAAATGAGACAATCCAAATCGTCCAAGATGAAATGCAAAAATGTAAATCTTGATTATCTGGTGTTGCTTATACACCGAATTCTTATTCCATATGAGTGTCGTCACATCAGCTAAATAATGGACCATTTCGCTTTTATTATAGAGAAAGAAAGGAAAGAAAAGGGACATGCTACAGAGAAAAATATAAGAAATATGATATACAAATATAAGAAAGAAAGAAAGAAAGAAAGAGTGGGGAAAAGATAGATAAAGGGGATGAGAGCGCGATAGCTATAACGCTAATCTGTTTCAATCGAACATGATGAAAACATGAAAAGAAGAAAAGAAAGAAAAAAAAAGAGTGAAAGAAAGTTAAATCAAGATTATTATACTTTTTACAAATTGAACTATTTAGCAATAGCTCTTAAGTAAACATATCAAACTTTGTAATAATTAAATTTTCATACTGTGGTATATCCACAGGTCCTGATAGTTACTCTCAATAACGTTATCCGAAAAGAATAGAAATAAGATTTTATAAGATTTGATGGTTGGATTTTACGACATGTCAACCCTTGTTGGGTTATTTTATGCCGAAGACATTTTCTTTTATTCATTCTTGTTGGGTATGCAATTTTTTTTTTCAAACTAAATTTTTGTTGATCACATTTTTAATACTCATTTTTTCATCTATTTAACCCATAGATAGGACCCTAACAGGTACTACCACTCCGGGTCAGGGTGGATCTGGGAGTAAGGGCAATGGGGTTGGAATAATCATATAGGTGCTAGGGCTTAACGTGACCATCCGATTGATTGGAGGGGCCTCTTCGACTGCTCGTCTAGCCTAAGTAAGGACCAAAGTGGAGTGTTGAATGTCATGGACTGTTCAGCCACTAAGATTCCGTCCTTAAGCATCGCGGGTCGCCACCCATTGGGGCAATTTAGATCTGCCTCAGAACAGCCCATATCATTAGTGCGTTTGAAATCGTGCAATGTGTATTATATATCGCTAAGAAATAAATGTTTACATAATATATGGTGTGGTTAATTTGCATACTGGTTTAACAAACCGGGTTCATTAAATAATTACTTGGTGCTATTGATCTCTAATATTGTTTTATTCTCCAATGTATTAAAAGCAATCCTATGAATGATTTTATATAGAAACCAATTAAAATATAATTAAAATAAGTATAATCTTTTTATATGCATTCTTATTTAATTTTGTTCGTTTTTCTAATTTAATATATTTCATTACATTAAAACTTAAATAAGGGGCCGGGTTAGCTCAGTCGGTAGAGCGTTCGGCTAGAAACCACAAGGTTCCTAGTTCGATACCGGTCCTCGCCAACTCAGCGTATGAGTAGCACAGGGATCTGTGAAGTAAAGTAAGGAGCTGATGGTAGGTGTGGTGCTCCACTCCAGACGCCAAAACAATCTCCTTGGTCTAGCGCTATTGAAAAGGGGATAGACTCCCTCGCTGACTGGCTGATACCGACTTTAGGCAGCCCCGACGACTTTACTTACTTTTTACATTAAAACTTAAATACTTACGCCCGGCGGCGCATATTCTTACTTGGTTTACAAAATAAATAATTTTGCAAGAATATTTTGAATCAGAATTTTTAAAGATTTTTTTTAACAAAAAGTCGTTTTTCATTGTTTGTCAAACTGACCTTGTCTACTAATTTTATTTTTGTAAAGTTATTAGGAAGGTGATCTCAAAGGTAAGGTCTCCAAAATATTTAGAAATCACAGAAAAGTTTATTGTTTATAGTCAATGATGTTTACATCATCTTAAAATTTGAACAATAAATTATTCTACATAGTCATCATTTTGGTCGATGCATTTTTGTTGACACTGGCGGTTTTTATATGCCCATGTCATACTAGCTCTCCGCCATGTCGTTGAACCTCGTCGTCGTTTCAAACTCCCTACACCACTTGCGGACGCTTTTGACATCCATGCGCGACTCGCTATACACTTTCGTTAATTGGTGATTAAATTTCAATCGGTTTAAAACCTTTTGCGTTAAAAACCGAATAATTGTGCGAACTTCACACACGTCAATTGGGATTCCATCAGAAACGACTGCCAAGCCAAGACTGAGCGTTATTGTTCTTCAAGTCACTGGATTCCAAAATTCATGCAGAGTTTTCGTATGATTCAATTTCCTTTCGTCCCCACTTTCTCATGTCAAGCAATAGACGTCTAATTGAATGATAAGTTTTTATCCATGTAGCCTGCTCGTAGTGCATTGGTAACACAGGTGATTTTGTTCAATAAATTCGTCACCCAAGTATTTCTTTCGTCTGTCTTCTGCTCTCAACTAGGGCTTATTTTAAGAGGGTGGCTTATATTAAAATCACCCTTAAAAGTCACGCTAGGTCTTATTTTGCAAGTAGGACTTATTTTGGGGAAACACCGTATATGTTATATTTTATATAGACGTCTATTGCTTGACATGAGAAAGTGGGGACGAAAGGAAATTGAATCATACGAAAACTCTGCATGAATTTTGGAATCCAGTGACTTGAAGAACAATAACATTTTTTTTAAAGGAGGACGGTGGGGACTTTAATGTAATGGTTAAAGTCATAGGAAATGGACTCGTCGCCCCGAGTTCAAATCCTGGACGTGGTAATTGCATTTCACTTAGCGCTAATACCCTTGGGAAAGGTATGAATTCTACTCTCTCTCCAGCTATGGGTAAATAGTAGGGCAGACTGGGCTCTTTAACCTTGGTTAGGCAACCGGTCTAGGAGAAGGAAAACTCTGAATTCAAACCTGTTAAACTCCGCTTAAGAAATTGACCTTGTGTCACATCCTACTCGTTCGGAGGGGTCGGTAAATATATATATGTTATATTTTTAATTGATCTTGTTTTCTTTCTTTTTAGATCGTCGAGAAAGAAATGAAAATGCAGTGTCGTTGTCATGGAGTGTCTGGCTCTTGCGCTGTCAAAACATGTTGGCGAAGTTTACCAAAGTTCCACGAAATCGGAAGACATTTAAAAAAACTTTACGAAAACCCAGTTGCCGTTGCACCGAGATCACGTAAAAAATTACGGCGTCGCGACAAGATGAATCGCCACGTGCCAATTTCATATGATGCACTTGTTTACATCCATCGTTCTCGGAATTATTGCAGGTCAGATCCTTCCCGCGGTGTTTCGGGTACGAGAGGCCGCTTATGTAATAAAACAGTGGAAGGACCCGGAAGTTGCAGTTTACTCTGCTGTGGTCGTGGATATAATACACAGGTTGTTCGGTATGTGAATCGTTGTCATTGTAAATTCCATTGGTGTTGCTATGTTACTTGCAAATCTTGTGAGACAATGACCGACGTGCACACATGCAAGTGAAAGAGACAAACGGGACGCAAAGGGAAGACGTAAAAAAAAATGGTTATATCTTGATGATTTGTTTCATTCTATTAAGACAAAATTAACAAATTTACCCTAGTAAAATTGTTATCTAGTATTAATCGTCTCAAATTAAAAGCAATCTATCTATATCCACACACACACACACACACACACATATATATACACACACACACACACACACACATATATATATATATATATATATATATATATATATATATATATATATATATATGCTTCTGATTTTTAAAAATTAAAAATAAAATTCATTTTATTTTTAAATAAAATTCATTTTATTTTTAATACAGACAGCGCATTTTTTGAAAAATTCCAACTTTTGACTAGCAGCGTTCTGTTTGCGCATTCTTCTTCTAACGGTCATTTCATCCCGTCTTATTTTTGTTGAAGACCGATCTATTACATACGGTCGAAGCAGATATTCCGAGGGACCTCACATCAGTGAGGGGGGGGGGTCGATGTGCTTTTTTAAAACCGTTGAGAGGAAGGCCCCGAAACGGTTGCACATTCTCTCCTGATGATCCCATGCATATATATATATATATATAAGAAAAAACGTGACCCGTTGAATCAACCATTGAGCTCTGGATAGATCATTGGGATTAGGGAAAAGTGAGTTTTCAAAGCGAATAATTTTTTTAAGTACGACTGGAGAATTAAAAAAAAACATTAAAGTTTTTTTGTAAGATTTCTTAGAAAGGGAACGTTTGACCTAATTCAAGTTTGAATGAACCTGATTCGGGCTTACGGCAGCAAAAAATTAACATACAAATATGTTTCAAACAGTCTCTAATTTCTCTTTTTATTCTCACTGAGAAACTGACATACAAAACGAGGTATTCAAGATATATATATAAAGAGGGAAGTTTCAGGCAGACTGTGAAGTAAGAGACAGGCCAGTTTTTGACTGCAAATTACGACTAATTAGAACCAAGTAAAATGGAATTTTTTCCAAACATAACTCAATCTTAAAACTAAGGTATATTTTAGTGTGAATTTTGCGTCATTAAACTAAATAGGAAAAAAGTCTTTAGAAAACAATCATTGGTTCTCTCAGCTTTAGTATGATAATAGATAAAGAGCAGTTGTGCGTATGTATGTATGGGTGTATGTCCGGAAGAAACTACGAAGATACAACAATTAATGATAAATTATATATATATATATATATATATATATATATATATATATATATATACATTCACTATTGCCAGAGCGCGTTTTTTGAGCAAAAATAATGAAGATCTTATTTATATCAGGGAACATATCTAAAAATTAGGATTTTAATAGCAAGACAAGGAAAAATTATTGATTGTGTTCGTGATTAGAACATAAATAAATTATGTAAGACCAATACCATCAATGGATCTGCGAGACTAACTTTTTATTACCCCCCCCCCACATCTACCCATATTGTTACAGTGCATTCAAGATGTGCTGGAGAAGTAACGGTTATCACAGTAGGAAGTTATCTCATCAGCCCGAGTTCAAATCCTGGACGAGGCTGTCTGCGTATCCCTGTTCAATAATGGCTTTTGGAAAGACATTAGTCTATCTGTGTATATCCCCTGCTCTAGGTAAATAGTAAGATAGGTCGAACTCTTTTTATTTTCTTCTAGTATGAAATATACAAGGTTCTCCTTTAACGTACTTTTGGGAAAATATGGAATAGCGAAAGAAAAATTAAAGAACAATTCAAAAAAATCAATGCAAAACAATAATATAATAAAACCAAAATGAGTTAATTTATTCTTTTCATGTAATTTTACAAAGAAATAATCTCACGATTAATATCGATTGTTGTGGATTTAAATGCTTATTGAACATAAAGCAAGTTTCATGTCTATAAACAATATTATTGACGAATACAAACCAAATGGAAATGAGAGAGCTTTTTTATTCGTACTGGCAAGAATATGCACCCTCCGGACGTAAGTATTTCAATTTTAATGTAATGACATATCAAATTAGAAAGACTAACGAAATTAAATAAGAACGCATATAAAAAGTTTACACTTATTCTAATTATATTTTAACTGGTTTCTATATAAAATCATTCATAGGATTGATTTTAATAAGTTGGAGAATAAAACAATAATATAAGAGATCAATAACACCAAGTAATTATTTATTAAACACGGCTTTGTTAAAACCCGTATGCAAATTAACCACATCATATAGTATGTAAACCTGTATTTCTTAGTGATATTTAATACACATTGGAGGATTTTAAACGCGCTATAAACATGAGCTGTTTTGAGGCAAATCTAACTCAGATTTTCATAGAGACATCGTTAATAAATAAGATTTATTTTATGTATTAATGATTTTGACTATGACTATAAATTAAATACTCATTGATAAACTTACACAATTCCTGAGGGTATTGCTACGTAAGCAGTGACGTAGTTTCAGTTACAGACAGACACCGAATCTCCATTATAATAAGATTTTCCCAGGAAAGTTCGGCCTGTTAACTCATTCAGTGATAAAAATCAAAAACTGAAAGAACAAAAAATTGACCAGAGGAATAAGAAGTTTGATTTTTATTTTAATATCTATGAATTATACTTAGGAGCTGAGCGGTTCAATATGGAGCTCAACAGAACTGCAGAGCGGCGACGTCTTTGTCGTCATGCACCACAGAATGCAGATGGAAGTTTCCCTTGCAATGTGTGTGACCACATCTGCAAGTCTAGAATTGGACTAATTAGCCACCACAGGGTCCATAACTGATCAACGACAATGGTGTGACGTCATCGTCGTCTGCGACAGACTGCTAATAAGAGGAGAATATAGGGGTAATTAGAATTTAAAAGACAAATGTTTTATATAAAGCTGGGAATTAACTGCTTTTTATAAATTAAAACAGTGAAATATCAATATTTTTATCATTTTATTTAGTGAAGTAACATAAAGTTTTGTCCTAAATTTGAATATCATAAAATATTACAAATCGGATTTGATGATTTCACTTATAAGTAGTAATCGCCCAAAATAAAGATTTGTCTTTCAAAACTAAATTTGAAAATATACTGACTTCAATAAACTTTGCTTTTCTTAAAAAAAAAAAATTAGAAACTTTTTTTTTTCAAAAATTATATGCTAATCAAAATAGTAATTATGCAAAATTAGAATATTTTATATAAAAACAGATGTGCATTTTCACCATTGGTCTTCAAATTCAAAATGGACGAATATTTCAAGAAAAGTTAAAGCTTTTATTAAGAATATATGTATCTTTTTCACTAATATTACAAATAAAACTCACAGGAACCTTTTTCTCGTATACTCCTGAGTAAACTCCTGAGTAAACTTTTGCAATATAACAAATGTTACTTTTAAAAGTTGTTCCCACACACACACAAAAACAAAAAAAAAAAAAAAAAAAAAAACAAAAGAACAATGTTAATAGTTATTTAGTGTATTCATTTTTTCAGGAAACCCTTTTGTTAATTGATAATAAAGATACAAAACATTTACTGTATTCCATTGATTGCTGAAAGAATTGTAATATAATGTATGTCTCTTCTTTGTTTTACGGTAAAATAACACTTTTTTTTTCGTCAAATTGACAACACAAATGAAAAAACAACAAAAACAAAAACAATAAAAAAAACAGAAAATGTTTTCCCGCCAATTTGTATTAATTTGTCTGTATATTCATTGGGAATAACCCCGAAATATTTACAATTCATATAATATGCATGATTTTTTTTTTTTTTTCAATTTCTAAAGATATTGACTTTTAAACCGAAAAGATGCTGTATAGGGACGTCCAATCTGACGTGTAACATTTACTCCACCTATTATATCTAATACAATGAAACTTGATTAAAGGTTAATATTATCTTCAACATTTTTGGACCATTCAAAAGAAAAAACGTTTTTTAAAAAAACTCCTGATGATTTTTAAAAAAGTTATATCTTTATATAAAAAAATTTTTTAATCGTTTTTTATCGCTTCATTTTTTCAGATTTCATAAAATAAAATAGGGGAGGAGACCATGTAAAAAAATCTATTTTAAACATAATTTCATCAACAGTTTAATAAATATCGAAATTTTCGTGAAAATTTGACTCTAAATTGATTTTTCATAGAATTTTTTTAAAGCCTCTAGTCGTAACTTGTTTTTGGCTACGTTAAATTTCAATTGATTTGATTGTGCGAAAATGTAAACATTGTTTTCGTTCGTAATTTTCATTATTTCCGTAAGCTGAAATTTTTTTTAAGTCATCAGGAGCTTTTTTAATGTTTCTTCTTTTGGATGGTCCAAAACTTTTGACGATATATCAACCTTTATTCAAGTTTCATTGTGTTAAATATAGGGGGAAGTTAAATTTTACCCGTCAAATTTGACGTCCCTAATTCTCTAAAATTCTGATGTCTTGCAAGATTTTCGTAAATGTTAACGCTTGTTATCAACTCTATTTCGCAGTCATTAGAAATGATTTTTTTTAAAAATGAAACAAAAAAAACTATTGTTAGGAAACATGAACAGCTAAGAAATATTGATAGAAAGAAACACGCAACCCGACTACCTCGATCCACAAAATAATTAGAAATGCCTGAATCTCTATTTGTGGCAATCTTGCGTCGCGAACTGTCCAATCTTGCTTGCTAAACGACTCGACCCCACGTTGTGTTTTATTGTTAAGTAAAGATTAGTCGGTCGCAGATTTTGGTGGATACCGTAAAAGCCGCGAGTCAGCTCCACAAAGAAAAGAAAAGCATATTCCTAGAATACAATTGCCTATTCTTTATTTTCTCCTCAAGTTTATCCTGGTCGTGGTGGCACATATGACATTTCATAAAATGGACATGGCCACTGATCCCTTACTATCCGGCCTTCGGGTCCTGGGACCAGAGGTTTCGGCCTTTGGACATGTTATATATATAGTATCAGCGTAAATCCCCCCCAGACAGCACCAGCTCTCTCGTCTAAAAGGGACAAAGTTGGGTTTATTGCCTTGTATCTGAAGTGCCTCGAATGCCAACAGGATACACGGAGTTTTTAAACATTAGTCACTGTATAAGCTTCGGTTTGTGCGTGGCTTCCCACGTTAATCGGACTTTGTGTTTAACTGGCATGGTGGGGTGTTAGTAAATAATTACCATCGGCAAGCGAAGTTCTCTTATCCCAATCGGTGTCTAAACAACCGACTGCTAACTTTTCCGTTCCTGGTGACTTATTGCAATGGCTTACCACTCCAGGCTCGAACTCCCACTGGTATGCGTCACAACCCCCCTCTCTCCCTATCTCTCTCTCTCCCTCTCTCTCTCTCTCTCTCTCTCTCTCTCTCTCTCTCTATCTATCTATCTATCTATCTCTTGATCTATCTATCTATCTCTTGATCTATCAATCTCTTGATCTATCTCTCTATATCTCGATCTCTTGATCTATCTCTCTATCTCTCGATCTCTTGATCTATCTCTCGATCTATCTCGATCTCTCGATCTCTTGATCTATCTCTGATCTATCTGATCTCTCTCTCGATCTATCTCGATCTCTCGATCTCTTGATCTATCATCTCTCTTGATCTATCTCTCGATCTCTCGATCTCTCTGATCTATCTTCTATCTCTCGATCTCTCGATCTCTTGATCTATCTCTCGATCTATCTCGATCTCTCTTGATCTATCTCTCGATCTCTCGATCTCTTGATCTATCAATCTCTTGATCTATCTCTCGATCTCTCGATCTCTTGATCTATCAATCTCTTGATCTATCTCTCTATATCTCGATCTCTTGATCTCTCGATCTCTTGATCTATCTGATCTCTCGATCTCTTGATCTATCTGATCTATCTATCTCTCTATCTCTCGATCTCTTGATCTATCAATCTCTTGATCTATCTCTCGATCTCTCGATCTCTTGATCTATCAATCTCTTGATCTATCTCTCTATATCTCGATCTCTTGATCTATATCTCGATCTCTTGATCTATCTCTCGATCTCTCGATCTCTTGATCTATCAATCTCTTGATCTATCTCTCTATATCTCGATCTCTTGATCTATCTCTCTATCTCTCGATCTCTTGATCTATCAATCTCTTGATCTATCTCTCGATCTCTTGATCTCTTGATCTATCAATCTCTTGATCTATCTCTCTATATCTCGATCTCTTGATCTATCTCTCTATATCTCGATCTCTTGATCTCTCTCTATCTCTCGATCTCTTGATCTATCAATCTCTGATCTATCTCTCGATCTCTTGATCTCTTGATCTATCTCTCTATCTCTCTATATCTCGATCTCTTGATCTATCTCTCTATTTCTCGATCTCTTGATCTATCAATCTCTTGATCTATCTCTCTATATCTCGATCTCTTGATCTATCTCTCTATCTTCGATCTCTTGATCTATCTCTCTTGATCTATCTCTCGATCTCTTGATCTCTTGATCTATCAATCTCTTGATCTATCTCTCTATATCGATCTCTTGATCTATCTCTCTATTTCTCGATCTCTTGATCTATCTCTCTATATCTCGATCTCTTGATCTCTCTCTCTCTCTCTCTTGATCTATCTTCTGATTAGTCCCTTGAATATATGCAGTTCGGGCTTTCTCCTGCGCACCCGCCCTCGCTCCAACTGAAGTACTTTAAAAAATAATATCCTTGTCTAGTGACCACCGACCGTACTAGCACCGAAGATTTGAATTTATAATGAACATTAAAAACTAACCCTTTCATCCCAATCGAGAAATCCTTCTCTTCCTATTTTATCATCTATTAAAATCTGCCGACCTTCCTAAATTGCTTAACTATCCCTTTGATACTATATATACACATATATGTATATATATATATATATACATATATATATATATATATATATATATATGTGTGTGTTACCTATGCCCTCACACACAGCCATACACATGCATTCAACCCCACATGCATATACATACATATATGCATACTTACTGATATAGACATGCTAGTTCTTCGGAACCTATGTCCAGTGGCTTCGGCCATCGGACCAGTAAGATATTGATATCAGCGTGATCCCGGGGGGGGGGGGCTATCCCCCCCCAGGCAACACTTACCCTTACAATTTAAAGGGACAGGACTAGGATGCCTGAGGCATCTCGAAAGAGGGGATTCACGCAATTTTTAAACACCAGCCATGCATGAGCTTCTGTTTGTGCGTTGTTTCCCCACTATAATGATCCTTGTGTTCGACTGACATGATGGGATATCAGTAAACACTTACTGATGTAGACATTAGGGTAGGTCGATTTTTTACTTTTTTTAAATATCAGATTACATGAAACACCGAAAGTTGTGTATTGATTTATTAAGTACTGATACCAAAAATTAGATCTTGAACTTGTACCAGTTTTTGAGGAAATGGCATAAAAAAAATCCTCGATTTTTGCTACATTTGGCTTAAAAAATGATCAGAAAATCTAACAATTTCAATATTTAAACCAGGGAATGTGGTCATTTTATTCTATCAAAATGAAATTAAATGACGAAATTATAACTAAAGTTCAAATTATAAATATGCCTTACCCCCATAATTACAAAACCGAGGATTTTTCAGTGCATTTTTGTCTACGATTTTTATGCCCTTTCCTCAATAATTGGTACAAGTTCAAAATCTAATTTTTGGTATCAATACTTTATTGACCAATATACACAACTTTCGGTGTTTCATGTAATTTGATATTTTTTAAAAGGTGAAAAATCGACCTACACGCATATGCATAATTACACCTAAATCTATGCACCTAGGGACAAAAAAAGTGTCACAATTAAACCCAAATAAAGAACACTTATGTAGACACAAGAACATTCGTCAACATATTAATTGTAATACGAACTTTTCATTTTATAACTTCCGGTCTAAATTGAAGTATAAACCTGTTTTATCTCTATTTTTTACGCTTACTAAAATATTCCCTTGTTGTTACAGTTTGATGATATTATTACTTCTGTCTTTTCCAATGATAATCATAGACTACCAATGTCCAAATATTTTTTACAAGTGACCCTCCTCATTCGTATTTGCGCGGTTATCAGCGGAGGTCAAAGTTTAGGTACTGAACATGTATGCCGAAAAGGAGAGACCCCTTAAAAAAAAAGGTGTAATCTTGTAAAAAGTATCTGGTACCTCTAAAGTATGTGGAATGAGGTAACCAAGCAAGTACATGGTACTATTAGTATTTTTGTGATGCAACCATTGTAGTTCTTTTTGACAGATAAATGGGTTATTTCCTATAAGTCCAACATAAACAAAGGGGAACCACTCTTGACTGATAAATTAATCATTTATTTATTGATCTACTAGGAAATAAGAAGACGGGGTTCGGGTTAGTGTTAGGGTTAGGGGTTAGGGTTAGTTCAATGGAAAAATAAATAAATAATTTATCAGTCAAGAGTGGTTCCCCTTTGTTAATGTTGAAATTATAGGAAATAGCCGTTAAATGAGCTATATATCTTTATTAGATTATAAAATGACTTGATTAGTTAAGTTAAAAGTTAAAGTTAATAGAAACAATGACATCGTGCAATGCATTTAAAATAATTTAAATAGTTTATTATAAATCATTTTAATTTATTATCTAGATATATAAATGAATTTGTTGGCACCCTTCCGTCTACTAAAGACGATAGCGTAGAGTCCACTTTAAAAAAATTTGTTTTTTCTCTTGCAACTGTGTGAGTGGTTGAGCGGCACAATTTTTGAATGACAATATCTGGAATCTCTGGTTCAGTGACTGCGAACACTTCGGGTGGCCAGGCTGGATACCTTCGTTAGGTCCGTCAGTGCGGTGCTAAGTGGCATCCGCTCTCCCGGGACACCTCCTGCAGTTGGTTGCTCGGAAGCCACACTGTGTCCCTGGATGGGTGCAAGATGCAATGTCTGCAGACGCGCCAGTGTAACACGCGCAAGACTTGTCAAGCTATGCTGAAGTCGGTCCGATCTCGTTTGTTCCTGTATAAGGGGACAGTGGTCCTGGGGGATGTGTCCATGTTCCCAGCAACTGCAGAGTCGCTAGTGTAGTGGTTGAAGCAGTGCTGCACCATGCCTTCAAGATATTTGCTGGTACGCCGTCACTCCCGGTTGCTTTCTTGTCAGCGCGGCGATCCTCTCCATTTTGTAGTGAAAATGAATTATTTATAGTATATCTAGATCTAGATAATAAATGTTATACTTGATAGGTATCATGTACTTTTCACAATATCACAGTTTTTCATTAAGGGAAATCCCATTTTCGGTATACCTGTATGGTACCTAAACTTTGACCCCACCCCACCCCACCCCTACGCGGTTATCAATATTTTTGGTAAGCTGAAAATAAAAAAATACGAATTCTTGGTGGAGTTGCGTATTATACATTTAAAAATAACTTATCTCCTGTGAAAGAATCAGAACCTTTTACACCTGTAACTTCCATGTCTGAAGACATTATTAGAATGTGCCATCTTGGAAATCATATCCTCTTTAAAAAAAAATATTTTACAAGCTGATTTAATGATTTTAAAAAATCCAACATGTATTCTTGTTTCGTTCCGAGCTGTTAATTTTTCTTACTCTAATGTTGTAGTTGTTTTCCTGTTTAATTTGTAATAAAAACACTTTTAAATAAATCTTCTCTTCGTCTGTATTTTTGAGATGAGGCTTGATGTGAATAATTTTGAAGTTTCGAATTGTTGTCTTCATCTTTATTGTGGTATGTATAAATCACAATAACGTTCAAGCCTCTGTATCCTTCGGTCTTGTTGAGAGTTCCTTGTTTACCTTAGAATAAATATCGTTGCTTTAATATCATTACCACTAGTCAATGCGCTCCCAGTTGCATAAAATACCACCAGACTTATTGGCAAAAATGTAATTAATGTAAATAAGGTCCGAGGACACGGCGGCCTGAAGGTTGTATTTATACATACCACAATAAAGATGAGGACAACAGTCCGAAAAATCAAAATTATTAAAAATCTTCTCTTCCTCGTGGAATACAGTTAATATTTACTTATCTAAAATATTTCGGTTGTAATCAGTTTTATGTATGCATCTATGTATATTTATACAGTTCAATTCACACATGAAACATTTTTTTTGTTATTATGTAAGTTATTATTGTTTATTTTGTTGGCGTCTTTTTTTTTCTTTTTCTTTTTCTTTTTCTTTTTCTTTTTCTTTTTTTGATGTAATGTATGAATGAAAATGCTGCATATTAGGTTGGGTTGTTTTAGTTAGAAAGTTAATGATAAAAAAATGATCTATTAACTCTTTGTCAACCAAATTTACTCCACAGCTGTACCAAATTTTCTTGGTATTTTTTTACCTGTCTGATGGGATATTTTAAAGTTCATTATCTATTCACCTTAGAACTCATTCTATTCAAATAAAGTCCTTTTATCAATATAATCTGAGTCCTTCTGTTCAATTATAATGAACTAAACAACAGCGGATTACGGTAGGATCACAGTGGTGGGAGACCCGATGTGAGCGGATTAAAGTGGGTAAAGAATTAAAACCCTAGTTTTATTATTCATAATATCATATTCATGGGATTATCTCTTTGCTTACCAAATTTCCCCCACGAACTAAATTTTCCTGGTATTATTTACCTCTATGGTGGGATATTTCAAAATTCACTATCTGTTCATCTCAGAACTCATTCTCTTCAAACATAATTGTAATCTGAGTTCTTCTGCTCAATTATAATGAACTAACCATCAGTTTTTGTACTTTGCTTGGGTGAGGTGGGAGAGCCGCTGTTGGTGGTTTAAAGTAGACAAAGGGTTAATTCAAGTCAACTGGCACGAAAATGTAGCCATTCCTAATTCCTTGTAAGTATAATAGTCAATCTTATTGGAAAAATTTCCAACCGTTCCAAATTAATGTCAAATAATTAGTCGTAAGGATCATGTCGTAAGAAAAGTCGTAAGGATCAATAATTAAGGATCTCAAGAAATTATTTAAGAAAGTGTAATTTATATAATTGGATTTGGATTCGGAAAGAAAGAAAAGAGAAAGAAAATGATTTTAGAGAAATATTTTGTCTGAATGTAAACAATCTGAATGTTAACAAAGGGAATATACTAAAGAATGCTGGACTGCAAAAATATACAAGGATGGAATGGTGGTGAACACGTCACTAATAATCAGCTGATATTTTGGATTAAATGCTGACGTGCACCAAACCGATTAGAGTAAATTAATAAATAATTAAAGGAGACGTGCGACTTAAGCAGGTCACTTAAGTTGATAGCCAAAATTCGTCCGGGATTTCTTTGTCTTTCTTTCTTTCTTTCTTTCTTTCTGACTTGACAGTTGTGTGTATAAACAACACATTCGCCGCATCCCTTCACTCTCATTCTGTGTTTATCGTTTACTGCAAGACGAATTGCCTCGGCGAAATAAAAGTTGTTTTTTGACAAGCAAATGAAATGTTTAGCGTTCGATTCATTCTACGCGGGTTACCACGTAAAATGAAAGCGTCATTTGGAAATAACTTCGCACCTCTAAAAGAAGGATCGTAACGCAACATTACCATTGTTTCCAAAACAAAGCATTTTTTATCATTGACAACAATAGGTTGACTACATTTCTTTGATTCATTGATTAATAATACTATTAATAGGGCTTTTTTTATTCATTGATTAATTAATACTAACGGCATGCCAACATGTCTATGGTTATTTTATGCTTAGAGGTTTGGTAATTGCGTTCATTGTACCTTTATATTCACATTTTTAATGTTGATGTATCTGACTATTTTTTGTTCGAGTACAAATAATTTTAAACAGATCTATTTG